>BPLQ01007602.1:281101-881101 GCA_021605075.1 Caerostris darwini
TAAAAAAAAAAAAAAAAAAAAAAAAAAAAAAAAAAAAAAAACTGTTTAAAATAACCCATTTTAATACATATTTCCTTAAGTCACTTAAGGAAAATTATTAGTCACTTAAAAATTATTTTTGATATAAATGTTCATAATATTTTTTATATTTTAATTCAAAGGAATTTTTAGAATTTTTATTTTAATGAATGCTATTTAAATGTTGATACTTTGTATACTAACGAAAAAAAATGAAAGTTAAAATAAACAACAAGTTGGTTATTTATTGCAAAGTATTCCAGAAAAGTTATTTTTTTACTAACAAGATTCATTCAGGTACATAAATTCACTAAATTAAAATTGTTGCATATTTTAGAAAAGCGGAAATATTTAACAGCAGTTATTAAAAATGCTTTTTTATTCAGCAGGAAAAAATAAATAAACTAAACAGATTTAAAAATAATCTTATGCGTAACATAACAAACTTAAAAAAAATTTTTTTTTTCACTTTCAAGTGAAAGCCACAATTCTAATTTGACAAAAATGCTTCAGAATTTATTGGGCAAAAAATAATGACTAGTGTATTGAAAAACATGCAGTTCCCTGTAACTTGAAATATTTCTTTAAAATCATCCAACCTTTAACCATTAAAATTTCCCGCACGAAATTGCATGAATGGAACATACTTTTCAAAATCATTCAACCAAAAATAGTTTGTATACGTTCCACACTAAGCAATTTATCAGAAATCTCAAAATCAAGTAAGCTTGCTCTAAGAATAAAATGAAATTCTATATTTGTGACGGAAGGAAAAAGTGAATTTACTTTCCTTTTTCCAATTTTTTCCGTCCCGGATTTTAATTCGGTTTCCTTAGGTATAAAATATAGAGAAGAAAAATTTGTAATTTCATTTAGTATAGCAGTAAAAATCAGATTAACTACTTTCCTTGTTATTATTGCATTCAAATATAAATAGCTAAATAAAAGGTTGAGTTAATTTATATAAATAAATTGAGGTTCTGTTTGTTAGGTGTTAAAAAGGAGATCATCAGAAATTTATGTTACATAAATTATAAATATATTATATATAGGTGGAACCCTTATATATCGCCATTGTTGACAGAACACAAATATAAAATAAAATAATTATTTATTGTATTAACTTGTTTTCAATTTTATAACTTTGATGTTCTTTATCTTTATAGTAAACAAATAAATTTATATGCACAAAAAACAAGAATTTCTACGTAATTTTTCAAATGTATTAAATTTTCTATATAGGGAATAATTTTTTCTGTAGAAAATTAGCGTTAAATTTTACAAGCATGTAGATAAAAGTTTTTGAATTGGAAAATTAAACGTATGGTGAATTTTTTTTAAATATAGATTACTAATTTCATTTATGCATCATAGTTTTGCTTTAAAAAAATAAACATTCATTTATTACTTTATTACATTTTTACACCTTTAATACCAGGTAATATCTTTCATGGGAAAAAAATCAACTTCGAAGTAAAATTGAACTTAAAAAAGGAAATAGTATGTAAGATAACAGAGAAAAAATAATTCACATCAAATTTGCAACATTCTTTCTGTAACATTGTAACATTTAATTAATTGTACAGCTAAATCCTTACAAATTGCTCTGAGTCCAACACAGAAATAAAATTAATAACATTTATAATTTGATTAATAAATGTGAGTACAAGAAAAAATAGAAAGGATATTTTAGATTCTGTAAACTTTGTTTATGTCTGACACCGATTATGTTATTTGCACCATCTTTTAAGTAATGCTGCCTGGAAAAAAGCTAAAGAGCAATTATTTTTCATCTGCAAATATTTTGGATAACATACAACTCTTTGAGAGCTTATGTAATATTCTATCTACACCGAATAAATTCATTTTCTAAAGCATTGATTGATGATCATGTGCATTAACTGCGAAATTGCATCTACTTTCTTTTAGTATTACTATGCCATGAGTCCACCTTCTGATATTGTGAATTAAGTATGTCGTTGGTTGATGAATTACGTATAAATATTATCTATCTATCTATCCAATCTGTCTCTCTCTCTCTCTATATATATATATTTATATATATATATTATAAAAGTATTATACTAGATGCAGTACTTAATCACTACCAATAAGAAAAGTAATTCTTACCATGGATTTGTTTATCTTAATCTTCATGAATTGTACGATGAACAGTGCTGGAAGTGGCATTTTTGGTAAACTCATAATAGACGAAATATAGCATTTGGGGCCTGGTGATGGGGCCTATTCATTTGATATAGTGAATTGAATGCTTTTTTGATTTATTGATAAATAATAATAAAAAAATTCGACATCACCTGCGAGTAAAAACACTATTCTTGCTGTAGTATTAAATTATTGCCGATAGGATTAGCGATTATTAATTACCTTATGTGTACTAATTCCACCGTTTTTTCGAAGCACTCACTATTTAAATGAGCATGGGTTGTTCATAAATTGCTCCTATTAAGCCACACTGTACATGGAGTGACTTTTAGGGTGAACTCCTAAGAGGAGAAAAGCAACATTAATTTAGTAAAGAGACCTATTCATTTGATATTTCGAATTAAATGCATTTTTGATTTATAGAAAAATAATGATAAAAAAAATTGACATACACCTGCGACTACACCAAACGTTGACATACATACATCTTGACATGAATAGCAATTATTGTAACACTTATATTTACTAATTTTGCCTTTATTCTCTAGCATTCACTATTTTAATGAGCATGGGTTGTACATAGATTGCTTCGCTTAAACCCCAGTTTACGAACTGTATTTTGGAGTGACTTTTGTGGTGAACTCCTAAGAGGAGAAAGAAAGCATTTGCCTAGTGAACGGGCCTATTGTTTTTATATTATGATTCAAAGGCATTTTCAATTTATTGAGAATAATTTTTTGTGAATTAAATGTATTTTTTATATTAGGCATTAAATGTATTTATTATTTATATTATGAATAAATTCAATTATTATTTATATAGAATTTATTGGCTTTTGCTTTTATTAGTGAGTAAAATGCTATCCTTGCTAAAATATTCAATTATTGTTGATGAGGGTGACAATTATGATAGCTCTTTAGCGCTATATCAGGACTATATTTTTATATAATAATATATTAACATTATGATAGAACTGTATATTTACTATTGGTACCGTTATTGTGAAGCACTCCATATTTAAACGAGTAAGGACTGTACACCATTACTCCGCTTAAACCACACTTTAACATGGAGCACTTGGAGTGACCTTTGTGGTGAGTCCACAAGAGGCGAAAGAAAACATTTGCCCACTGGAGGGCCCCATTCAGTGCCTTTTGTACTCAGCCTAATGCGTTCATTGTCAATCAGATCAAAGGGTTTTTCTCTCCCCTGGGAATACCAATTCAGAGCACTCTTCAGAGAATAGGAGGGCTTCCGCCAGTTGACCGTTCTCTCTGAAAAGAATGCGCTCAAGAAAGTCCCACCTACTATCTCCTTTTCTCCTCCGAGCGACATGGAATTGTTCTAATTTTTCCAGGTCATTGAGTTTTATTCCGGTGGGAGTGGACTGTTTTATTCCCAATGCCAAAGGGATACATCGTCTGCAATTTGTACTTTTTTCGCTTACAGAAAAGACGATTGCAGCCTTTTAAAAAAAATCGGTATAAGGAAGAATGGTAGTAGACGTTTTACTAATATTAACTATTAGGTGTAGAAAAAATAAATAAGCCTATTTTGTTAATGAAACACAAAGTTTTAATTTTACAGTACGTTATTCGATCAATAAACTTTAAAATAGATCCTACTTTAAATATCAGCATAATATATTTTAATAACATGTTTTAAAGTAAATAATTGATAATGTTTTATTAAAAATGCAAAATAAAACTAAAAAATCAACAAATTGATTTTCGTAAATAAGAGAATGTCTATCGGGGACCTGAATGGCCGAGTGGCTAGCGCTCTTGCACTGGGTAGCACAGGCTTTTGCCATGGATGTTTGTAGTGGTTCGGAATCCACTTTAAACTGTAGCTCCAGATATAATATAATCGTAGAGCGTTGTAGAGGTAGTGTTAATCGGGTCCGTAGATTATCTTCAATCCACACGAGCTCCCAGGGTAGTGCTAAATGAATAACAATTTTACAAGCCTTGCTTACTGCATAAAGATTAACTGTATCTGTATTGCCAGCTGCATTATAACATAATCTATATTAATTAGTATATATTAAAAAGAAATTAATGTTGCTTTTGTAAGTTTTTATTAAAATAATTTTAAAAGTGTTTTAAATTCCTTAAATAAGTTAGATATGCAAAATATATTAAAGAAAAATAAAATAAATACTGTATATTTTCTTAATTACATTTGATTGCGGTTTTGTAATCAATAATTTCATTTTATTAACAAAGGAGTATACCAATAAGAGTAGAAAAAGATATCAATATTAATATATGTATGATAATGTTAATAATATCGATATAAACATATGTCGAAAAGGCCGATTTTTGCAAATTGCATTATATACTAAAATAAAAAAAAGCTATCTTGAATGAAAATGGTCAATAATTCTATTGTTTAGAATTGTATATATTTTATAACAATATTATATAGTTTTTTGAATAATAATTAAATTTAGATGCTATTAACTGTTTGATACTAAATATTATATTTTAAACTAAAAAGAAAAAAAAAAAGAAATATTAGTAAAATAAAACTCAGAAACGTCTCATTTTAAAGACATGTTTTATGCTATTTTTAATTTAATCAATTCACTTTTCACACTCACATTGATTTCCACATCATTATTTTATCAATAAAAAATATTTGATTCTTTCTGTACCAGTTAAAAGTAAAATAAAATGGTGAGCATGTATATATATATATATATATATATATATATATTGTGTGCATAAAAACATGTGTTTGCATATATATGTATGTATCTCTCTCTCTGAAAGAAATTGAAACAAGTAATATTAAAAAAAAATAATAATAATAATCCTACTTTTTTTTCACTATATTGCAGAAAAGTCCTTTATAAATAATTTTTATTCCTTTTTTTAAGCTTATCTGGCGCCATCTATTGGTAGATATATGCAACTTAAATCTAAAAAAAACTAAAAATTAATTAATTAAATTTAATGAATAATTAAATGAATGAATTTAAATATTTGAAAAAAATTGCATTAACATCCAGTGTCATCCTCTACAAGTTCAAAAAAATGTACTTGAGCTTAAGTGGATCAATAAAAAGTATTTTATTAACGATTCAAAAATTTGAACAAGATATGTATAGGGAGAGTGTGAGCTAATAGAAGGAATTGAAAAAAAAAAGCATCCAATTAAGTCATTTTATAGAAAAAGTTAATTATAAACTAAAATTTATACAAATATGTTGCTGAATTACAAGAATTACCGATAATATCATTTTGAAAAATTTAATTAAACTGTGTATCCTAATTAAATGTGTTTGCAATTAATATATGAGAATATGGAAAAGGTATCGAGTTAGAATATAAATACATACACACACACAAATATATATATTGTTAATTGTTGTTAAATATATATATTGTTAAACTTTCTTCAACCAGTTATTTCTAAGATTTAAAAAAGAAATATGTACTTTGAAAAAGGAAAAAAGTGTAGTTTGGGTAAACAATTTAAAAATAAAAAAATGTAAAATAATTTCAATTTTAATTTTATATTTCTGCAATAAAATAAAATGTTTTATTTTTTTTTAAATTTAAATTTTATTATTTAAACCGCTCTTTCGTAAATTTCTTCATCATTTTTAAGTTCACAAGTAATTGATTTTGGATGTTTAATCAATAACCACTATAAACAGAAATGACAATTATTTTTGTATATACATTTTAATGTATAGCATTTATTAAATAATATAAAAAATATATAATAATATAAAAAATATATTGTAATATAAAATATAAAAGATATATATTGTTAATTAAAATACAATATTCTTCATTCTAGTATTTCTAAGACAGAAAAACGAAATATATAATTAAAAAAAGGAAAAAAAAATTATATGTAAAACTTTTAAAAATCAATAATAATCAATATAAAATAATTTCAATTTTAATTTTATATTTTTGCAATAAAAATAGTTTTGTATTATCTTTTATTTAAATTTCATTATTCTATATTATATTTTTCTTTAACTTCTTGATAATTTATAAGTTCACGAGTAACTGCTATTTAGGTATTTAATCAATATCACTACAAACAGAGATAGCATTTATTTTTAGACATAAATTGTAATGTAAATCATATATTATTATACATTACAAAATTTTGAAATAAGCAAACAGTTTATTTCACACGCAAGTGCAGCAATTCCAAACCGATCGAAAGTTTAGAACAAGGAATATCCACCAAATCCATTCTTGGCTCTATTTCTGAGAAAATCTAAGGAATCTTAGATTGTCTATTTTTGTAGATATCCTTTTTTGGATCCCTTCCAACTCTTTGGCATTGTGTTTCTACAGGAACTGATATCTTTGTTTTCGGGAAGTTTTGATTTCCTTTTTTTCCTATATAATGGCTTAATTGGATATCTCATGTTTTTCTTCTCTGTTTGAGCTTCACTTCACAAAATCTATAGAGATAACGTAGTTTTATAAATATATATAACGATTATTTTGTTTTGCTTTTTCGATACAAAAGGAATAATGTATATATATATATATATATATTGTAAAGAATACTGTGAAATCAATGCTGCTACCGTGATAAGTAAATAGCTGAAATTAAAAAACAGCATGAAAGTACACATTGAAAAAATGGCGCTAGGATTCTTTTTTTATTGTTGTTGCAATTGATTAATTGTTTTTTGTTTTTCTTTTTAGTTTAAATATACTATTTATTAAGAGCTAGAGAATTACTTCACCATTTAATTATCACTCTAGAAATTATACAACAAATTTATAATAAAGGAATACGTTATTTTATTAAATTAAATCCCTTATTATATAAATATCTAACATTTTCATTAAAGATATTCTTTGTTAAGAATTTTAAATTATAAAAGTATAATTTATGTTGTTAGTAAAAAGAAATGGGTTTTTTGCTGAAATTTGGCTGACATGCCTTAAACAATTAATCATTATTTAAAAAAGTTTTTTAAAAAATTATTATTTAAATGTAAATTAGTTGCAAATATTATAAACATATATCCAAAGACATTTAAAAGTAAGTAAATTATCATCCATAAGAAATACTTTGTATGAAATTTACTTTGATACTTTGTATTTTCTTCGTCTGTCAAATAAAAATTATTTTATTATGAACATGTATTTTATGATTTGTTGCTATCGCCATTATCCTTTAATATATGGACTAGCTGAATTGTATTTGTAGGCGTCTAGTACTAATGTACTGTAGTTTATTACAATGTCACTAAATGTAGTAGACTGAATTAACAGCTGTATTAATTTCCTACATTAGCAATTGCAGTATTTCACATGCAAATTGTGAACTCTGAAATTTAACCCTGATGAATAAATATCAAGAATAAGAATTCTTACATATAAATGACCTATGAATGAAATTCTTACACAATTATCTTGACTAACTCCAGGGATTAAAAATGTTAACAAACATAAAAATATTGTAATATAACGAATAATTATGACATAACGAATTGAAAATATAACGAATAAAAATTATAACATAACGAAATAAAAACATAAGTGAAAATTATAACGTAACGAATAAACCTTTTAACGTAATAAATTGAATACATAACGAGTAAAAGGTATAACATAACGAATTGAAAATAATAACGAATAAAAATTATAACACAATGAAAACTTAAAAAATTAGCAATAAAAGTATTTTTAAAAATAAATATTGTTTAATTTTAACTATTTAACGCAAAAGTTCTATTATAAATAATTTTTTCATAATAAAAAATTAATTATAATTAATTTTAATTTTTAATTTAATTTAATTTTAATTTCATTTTTTAATTATTATTTAAGGTAATTTAAAGATAATTAAAAATTTGTTTCGAAATTAAAAGTACACTTATACAGTACATTTACATTTAAGTACATTAATTACAAGTACATTTACATACAAGTACATTTAATTTAATATAATTATATAGTTACAGTTACTTTGCACAGGGTTTTATAATTTTCTTTGAAATATAGTTAATGTTTGCAAATACATGTTGAAAGAAAGTGTAAAAAAATGTAAAGTTTTGCGAAAAATTGATACGTTATATTGAAAAAGAATTAAAAAAGCGATAATAATAAAGAAATTATTTTCCTTATGTATAATCAACATTATTTTTATGAAAATTTGAGTCAAACTTTATGACATAATTCTTAAGTATCAGTAATGATTTTTAAAAATTTATTCAAAGAATATAAATCCAACTTCCCTTACGCCATAAAGACTTAATAATTTCGTATTCATATACTAAAACAGTTTGGAATTTTTTTTTCTTAATTTCACATTGCTTTATTTACGAAATGTAAAAGTTATCAATTCCTTTGATAGAATAAAAGAAGATGATTATAGTAAACATGAGAAAAAATATTCTAAAATGTTTCAATCTTATTAATTCAGTCAATATTAAAATAAAAGTCAATGATAAATATTCCCTTTTCTCCATGCTTTCATCTCTGCAATAACCGCATATTTAATGTAAAAGAGGCAATTTTTTTTAATGAAACACTATTTTAATTTCTTAAGAATCTTTTAAACACAAGTTTGAACAAATTCTTTCTTTTAGAAATCTTTCACGCAAAATTAGAGTAATTAAATCAGAAAAAAGGTATTTTTTTTTAGTAATAAATTACTCTAGAACTGAATTGATAAAGTCTACAAAAATTGTGTCTTTTAAATATGGCTGGAAAATCCTGGTTACAATGCGTCTATGCTTTATTTACAATTTTTTTTTTTACCTCAGATATTTCAGATTAAAAATTTTAATGAGTTTGAGAGAAAACTATTTTCGTAATCCTAGGAAAAGTTATAAAGTACTTTAATGATGTTTGAACCGCAAGAAAATGTTGTCAACATATGTATTTAAATTAAAAAGTATAAAAAAAAAATATTTGTTTTGATGTTGTAAGCATTTTATTTGTCGCTATCATGAAACATTTTTTAATGAAAACTGAATAGTTCAAATTATTTCCGTAAACATAAAAATAATTCTTGAATAGAATAGAAAAACTGTATAAACAGGAATTAACATTTTATACATATTACACAAAAAAAATTGCTTTTCATTTATTTCTAACATCTTTTAAAATATTTTGCATTTAGTAACTAATCTATTATATATATATATATTATGCTATCAAATTTTAGTGAAATAATTAAATTTTTCTCATTTTTATTATTATATTAAATTTATATAATTAATTCAATTTACTCTTAAAATGTAATGAAAATCGTATTAACGATTTAAATTCACTTAAATAATTAAATAGTAGACCCCAAAGAACAAATATTGTTGTATTTTTCGCAGTGTTCATAATTATTTTATAAATGGCTAAATATTTTTGTTTTATATATACAGGTGGTTTCATAAGTATAGTGTATAAATTTCATAAATATTTTGTCATATATTTCCAAGTAACATTTCAGTTAATGGTGATATATATGTATTACCGTTAATGGTAATGTATATATATTACCGTTAACTGTGAAATGTGGGAAAAAATATTGTGTGTGTATGTGTAGAATTTTCTTTTCAGGTGAAAACAGATTGTGCATTACTACTTTTATTCTTATATTATTAAATTTTTGACGAAAATTTTTATAAACGTTAGATTAAAACTGTAGATGTAACTGTAGATGTAGATGAAATTTTAATTCGAAAATTTATCACAGTAAAAAAAAATAATAATATTCGCATTGTAATTGGATTCAATTTTCACATTTATTCTTCAAAAACTGTAAAATATGTAAATTCTACACCCTTTCAAAACATTCTCATTTAATCTAAAATTGAAAATATAATACAATAGCAACTCATATGAATTCAAATACCTTAAAATAATTTACATATTGTGCTACTTTATTGGAATACATGTATACATTTTTATATCCTATCTGAATGACGTAACGTAATATTTAAATTTCAGACAGTCATTTGAAAAAAGTGGAAGATTATTATAAAAATTCGTATAATACTGAATGGTGTATAATACTTTGGGCTCATCGTTAACATGAGTTTCCATATATCTAACGAAAATGAAATTTTTTATATGTATAAATAATGGCATTTTATGCATATAAAAATGAAATTATTTTTTCTCTTGAGAGGTGACATTCTTTTGCTAGTACATTTATATATATATATATATATATATATATATATATATATATATATATATGTGTGTGTGTGTGTGTGTGTGTGTGTGTGTGTGTGAATTTTTATTACGAAAGATGAAAATTAAAAGGATTGAAAATTTTTAACGGGTATCAGTGTAATAATAGGATTTATTCGTGACATATTTGCTTCATAAAATAATTGTTAATTTTAATTCCATCAAACAAAACATGTTTGTAAATTGATATATATATTCTTTCAAATCAGATTCGTTATTGAGATGGTTTTTTTTCACAATTAGAAAGAAATGTGAACTCTAGATTCACATAACTGACAGTGCAATATTTTTTATAAAGTAAATTGTAAAATATTTTAAAATCACCATTATATTTAATTAATTTCCAGAAAACAAGTATTTACAAATCAAAGATAAAAATACTGATGTCAATCAAGACATACTTACAGATCTTATGTTTTATTAGATATTTTAGGTATAATATTACTAAATTCAATTTTACTATCACATCAAAAGTATTAATACCAGTAAACTTAAACGTGGAATTTATAGTTTTGTATATTTTAGATAAATAAACTCATAATCATTTCCTAAAGTTAACTATAAACGATGAGAGTCATCAAAAGAGAACAAAAATTAATCTTCCAAAATTTTCCTCCAGATTACAATTTGCATGAGAATTAGATAATGCAGCTGAACGCTTGAAGAGCTTTATAACAAAATGCAAAGTAAAAAATATTTTACCTTCATTCTCAACTTATTGCCAAGATTTAAAACAACATTTGTTTCTAGTTCAGAAAAAAAGAGAATATGCTACAAAATAATGCCTTCCAAATGAACTTCCCACTTTTTTTCTTAGTTTCTTGAATGCTTTATTTAATCACCAAAGAATTTCTTTGCAATCCTAATCACTCCCAGTCTCTAAACTCACGTTAAATGGAAAGTCATGATTAGTTCTGGGACGTCTACCATGAAATCCAGTCGCATCTTTGAGTCTTTCTTTTGTATAAATACAGATCTCATGGGGGACCAGACTTCAAGAACTAAGGTAAGTAGACTGACAACTCGTTATGGTATGTTAGTTTCCCCCAGCATAAAAGCGAGGCTATGACAATTCCTTGAAATGAAAAGTAGATTGGTTGTTTATTTCTTTACATACTGTCCCCCCTTTTCTTCGGTGCTGGAAACAATCCAACGCACTTTAAAAGAAACTGGATAGAATGAGAAAACGAAGAGCGAAAACAAAAGGATAGATGGTTGGGGAAAAATAAAAGGGAAAAAAAAGGGGGGAAAGTACGTGACTTTTTCCCTTAAAAAAAAAACCTATATATTTTCATGCTATACATTTTGCTTTTTTGGGGGGAGCTTAAAATCCTCCTTGAAGCGGAGAATGGACGATGTATTATTCAAAATTTTAAATTGGATATACCTACATGGAATATTTATAAAATGCTGTCGTTGGTGTATTAAGCATTTTTGCCATCATTTATAATACCAAAATCTTCTCTACGCTTTCTTCCATGCCTTTTTCTTTCCTGACTGTATTGTAAAGTATAATTTACCCTACCTTTATTGAATAGAGATTTAAATTCACTGAAATAGGGATTTTTCCTTAACCTACAGAAAATTATTACAGTTTAGTGTCCTGAATAAAAGAATAAAAAGTTTTATTTTTCGAAAAATCTGACTTGGGTTGTGCTTTAAAAGCAAGTAACTTGTTTCCTTTTTATAAAAATTCCTTTTGCTACTTTTTTTATCTTTTTTTTTTTACCAATTTGCAAGTTTTTATATTTATAAATGATTAGTTTTTTATGTGGCAAAATAATGAAATATAAGATTGCATTCTTACAAAACTTTATCTTTCATTAATATAAATTAGTATTAATTTTAAAATTATTTTTATTTAACTTGGAATTTTAAACTTGCTAGTACTAATATTGCTTTTAGAACACAAAAAGTAATTTTTATTTGTTTGTAACAATTTTAGTTAATTACTATGACCATTTCTACATATGTTATATTTACCTGATACCAACTTCGCGTTTACAAGAAAGAATTATTCGTATATTTCATACACAATAGCAGTTATTTTACTATTCATTAATTATTAAAAAAAATTAAGTAAATTTTTTCAATAACAGTAGAAATAAACCAGAGTGAATAACAGAATAAAAAATAATTAATTCCTCACATTTTATTTTTAATTATTTACATTCCATAAAGTAAACGAAAAAAAAAAAAATTCCAACAATCTAAAATATATTAATATATTGCGTGCATTAATAGTTAAATAACAACACATTATTTTTACAAATTTTAATAAATTTAAAAAGAAAAAATGTGCATACAAAACCATTTATTATAGGACATATTTTGTTATAATACACTATTTGTGATTTTAAAAAGGAAAATGTCATCACAATAACAAAAACAGAACCACATATAATAAAAGAAATTTATGTGCTATGTTATATTTAACAAAAGAAGTTATATTGAATATTATGGCTGTCAATTTTACAATTATTTCAAAAATTCTCATTTTTATTCATTTCAAAGAAAATATACAAAAAAAGTAAAATATGATTTACATTTTATATGGTACACAATTTCTTACTCATATTATGTTTTTATAAAAATTCATATTCTTTTGAACATTTTTTCTTTCCAAGAAAATCCTGTAGCTATACCGAAAAAAAAATTATATTTTCTGTTAAATTGATGTGTAGGAAAACACAAAACTCTGATTTTTCTCAGAATATTTCCATTTAAATTTCTCGCATTTTTCAATTCACGATGTTAGTTTAAATTTTAAACAATAATTTCCCAACAATTGCCATTAAATTAATGAAAGAAAAGCTATAATGATATTTTTTATAAAAATGAAATGCAATTGAATACAATAATTTTACCATTATCATTTAATCTAAATAACTCATTGAAGATATTATTACGAAAATTAATTTATAGATTCATATTTTTATACATTATTTCTAAGCTTTATAACGTTGTATTTCATGTGCCAAAAAACAGAACAGTTTCCAGAATTAACTATACAATTTTAAAAAAATCTGTCTAATTTCCTTAGGTGTGACACAGTGCGTCAGACAGCAACTTTTATAAAGATAAACGGTTATTTCGAAATAAGATGGTCAACAACAGCAACAACAAATTTTGAGAAATGACATTGCTTCATTAGATGTAGGGCTATTTGATCCATCTTGCCAAAACCAGTTCAAGAGCTCACCTCTTCAAACAATACAATGAACTGCGTGACGTTGTTGGTAAACATAGTTTCTATCCCTGCCATTAAAAAAAGCTCTACTGTCCTTCTGAATGATACAGTCAGTCCACCAGACACTAATTTTTGATGAATGAATAATGTTCGCGCCTACGCGGAAGGATACCCCCAGCGGCGAAAAAAGTGTGTGTGTACACATGCGCGTGTCCGAGTCTCAGTCAGTGTAACGCCAGAGTGGCAAGAGAGAACAGCACGGCTGCGAGTGGCTGTGACTGTGTAGTGAAATAATGTGTATGGGCCATTTTTATCTTTTAACGTAACAAGAGTGGTTACTTTAAAAGATAAAAATGGCACATATAAAAGGCCAGTAGTTAATGTCGTACCTTTGCCTGGTGTTAACGAGGATAATTAATTTTTATATTGTGTATTTTTTTGTGATCTGCTTATTGTGTGAATAAATAAGATTCTCGCGAAATATTTCAGGATTTTTTGTGCTTCATATTAATGAGTTTTGACTGTTGACATATCCCCTTAAATGACTACTTTTCTGTTAAATTGATATGTAAGAAAACACAAAACTCTGATTTTTCATCTGAATATTTTCATTTAAACATTGCACATTTTTCAAATCAAGAAGTTGATTTAAATTTTAAACAATAATTTCCTAACAATTGCCATTAATTTAAGGAAAGAAAGGCTACTTATTTTTCATAAAAATGAAATTCAATTGTATTTAATAATTTTACCATTATTACACAATCTAAATAATTCATTGAACATATTATTATAAATTATGATTTATAGAAATATATTTAAATTAAACTATTAAAATTAATTAACTAAATATTATCACAGTTAAAATTAAAATTACATACATAACTTTATTTAAATGCATATTTATATTTATATATATCTACACATATATACTTATATATATAAAGGGTTAAAAATGACAAAAAAGAGAGATTTTACAAAATATCTAATAAAACACATTCAGCACATCACAACTTGAAGTCTAATACAAATTAAGCTTTATAATGCTGTATTTCGTTTGCCAAAAAACAGAACAGTTTCGTGAAAATGGATTACCTCCATTAACAAAACAAGACCACCTGCACCTAAAGTTATTACATCCTGCAGTGAATGTAATTACGTGTCGATCTAAATTTAGACTTCGATAGTGATTCCAATCAACTATACATCTCATTATTTACAGGTGAACTATCAACGAACGGTAATTGTCTTTTGTTTCTCAACTCTGCGTTCGTAATCTAACGATATATATAAATGGATATATTATACAAAGTAAATATTGAAGCAACAGTTTTGGTTACACATGAAATACTCAACAATATACACTAATCACATAATAAAGTGAAAACAAATTGAATACATTATGAACATCACTGAGAGTCCGGTATTTTCAAACACATAAATATTCAAATTTATAAAGGAATAAAAAGGAATACACACACACATATTTATATATATGTATATAATATGTATTCACACGCACACGCATGTATAACTTGCTCTTGCATAAATATTAGTATTTATATCTGTGCATTGATATATATGGTTACAAATGACAAGAGAAGGACAAAAGTTTTATTAAAACACATTCAACACTTGAAGTCTAATAAAAAAATTTTCAAAATTATTTAAATTTAATTGGCCCTTGAAATCATAATATATTCCCAAAAATTTATTTTTCTCTAAAACCGTCTCGCCGAAAACAGAGAGACACAAAAGTTAAAAATATGAATTCAAGATCCAATGTGAGCTTGAGTTAATTAGTAAAAATTATTACATAAATCACAATTAGTAAAAAATGCTCCATAAGATACAATTATTAAAAAGTACTACATAAATAACAATTAGTAAAAAATACTGCATGAATAACAATTAGTAAAAAATACTACGTAAATAACAATTAGTAAAAAATACTGCATAAATAACAATTAGTAAAATCTACTGCATAAATAGCAATTAGTAAAAAATACTACATGAATAACAATTAGTAAAAAAACGCTGTATAAATTACAATTAGTAAGAAATACTATATAAATAACAATTAGTAAAAAATACTATATAAATAACAATTAGTAAAAATACTACTATAAATAATAAATACAGCATAATCAAATAAAAAAGAAAAGAAGAGCAAATAGAAGCTGAATTGTAATTTGCAAAAAATCAAAAAAATCTGCAAAACATCACAAAAAATTCAATTATAATATGTTTAAGAGGACAAATAATGCCTATCTCCAAAATATTTTATATTGAATACATTCTGAAACATAAAATTACGAGAGTTAACTATAAACTGCATACATATTTATAATAAGTTTTCCGTGCAGTGCCCACAAATGCAATCAATCTTTCCAAATTCTGAATTATTTTTGCCTGTCATGTTTCTTAATAAACATCAATCACTAGTTTCCATTTCTGAAAATCATTTAAATACCCTTTTTATTTTGTAAATTTAAAGTTTTCATTTGTCTAGTTTGTATTGTTTGTGCATGAAATGTCCATATCTCTATATAAACTAACAACATACAATTATATTTACTAAGTAAATACACTATGTAATTTACATCATTATAGAAGATAGCAGCTGTTTTCACAGTGGTATTTCATATTCCTATTAGATAGGCACTTGTAGTAGTTTTAATCTAGATAAACGTTAACAGTATATATATCTAGCATTTATTAAATATGTAGATTTTTGTGCTATTTATTAAATGTTCTAAACAAACTTGAAATTTTTGTTTTGTTTTATAATCTGTGCGTCATCAAAAGTGTATATGTGGTATTGTAACTTATTTAATTAACTATTTTTCTATACTATTTTTTACACAATAATTGCAACTACTAGTATTCAATGCATGCAAATTATATAACAAAACACCATAGTATTCGTAATACGGAAATCCTAAGTTTCTCCTAATAAATACTTAAGTTTTTAATAAAGTTATAAATAAGAAGCTGATGTAGTTCGAGATATGAAGTGTACATACTGTTTTCCTCTCTATTGATATAATGTAATATTATATATATAAATTCCTTCACTTCCCATTGGAGCAGACATTTCTCAGCTCATGGTCTATCACCAATCACGAAGGAACAACTTATGATATATAGGCTTGTACTTATATATTATGGTAGGGCATCTGAGGTTTCATTTTCCACAGATATGACCGGAAAATATACCGCTAGTTTTACCTTCCATTCGGCTTATATACGGGATTTGAACATTAAGTAATAATCGGCTTATATTCGGGTATATATGGTAAATAAATTTTAAAACAATCTTGAATTTTTCCTCTATTGCCAGAGGTTAGATCTAAAAACATTCGTCATTGAGATAACATATCCTAAAGAAAATATGGCATCATGATGTAAAATTCTTCGAATAGGTAAGGAAGACAAACGCGATTTCCAGAAAACTTTCTATATGTTATTAATTGGTTTTATAGTATAAAATTGACAAAATAATGCTTCCATAATCACCACAGATACTGCTAGTTTTCCAAAACTATGCTCCAAAAAGTAGCCAACTTGAAGAAATTAAGCATTAGCTTGCACGCTAGCTAGTGCTCACACGAAGAGACTTTCTAAGAATTATGATTCAATTCCTTCTATTAGCTCCCACTCTCCCTATATATATCGTGTTCAAATTTTCAATCGTTCATAAAATACTTTTTATTCATCCACTTAAGTTCAAATACATTTTTTTTGAACTTCTAGTGGATGACACTGGATGTTAATACAGTTTTTTCAAGTAATAATTCAGTAATTAAACTTAATTAATTAATTTTAGTTTTTTTTAGATTTAAGTCGCATGTACCTAAAATAGATGTCTCCAGATAAACTTAAAAAATGAATGAAAATTATTTATAAAAGACTGTCTGCACTATAATTAAAAAAATCTAGGAATTGTTTTAATTTTTTTTTATATTACTTGTTTTTGTTGATTTTTGTACATTTTCAAAATAGATTAAAAACGCCATAAATTTGGATTCCTGTATAATAAAAAATTTAATCTCAATTCCTTAATTCCTGGAGGAACTCGTATATTTAAATCTAAAGCTCCTATTCCAAATTTCAATTTTTGTGGTGCTTAGGAATTTTTATTAACTCTCATAAATACACCTTAAAATAAATATTTTCTCCCAACATCAGAGTAAATAAGCACACACGATCGCATCCCTGTTTTGATACATAAATTTTAATTTCCGTTTTCGATTTCCTTATTCATGATAAAAGTGAAAAAAGGAAAAGAAAATTCCAATTCTCGAATATTATTCCGTGATGAGGTTTCAGAAAACGAACACAAATTCAAATTAAAAAGACGATTGGGACGACGGGAGCAAAATCACCTCATTTAATTAATTTTCTCAGCTCGGGTTAAAAGATGGTCGAGGGGAAAAAAAACTCAATAAAAATTCGCTTGCATATCGATTTTATTCCTGTTATATCTAAAACACACCGGTCTAATAAAAGGAATAAATGTGGAATCTATATGCGAACGGTCTAAAGCCTTTTTCTACCGTGCCTGTTGAAAATATATTTTAAAAGAGCGATTTACTAAGGAAAGTGGATAAAACTCAGAGAAGTTATATACAAAGAAAATATATTTGACCGATGGAGGATTAAAATATAATCTCGTTGAAAATCAACTAGTCTGTTTATATTGTGGTCTTGTCGTCACCAAAACGGAAGATGTAATGTGCCGATGTTTCATCCAACTATCGGAAAAGTACCAAAACGTACACCACAAATAATAATATCATACTTTAAATAATTATGACATGAAAATTACAATGAAAACGAAATATTACTTTGATACTTTATCTTCTTTTTTGGGTGTTTTGATTGACATAGATGACACGGATAATATTCAAGGCAACAACTGAATCGAAAACATGTACTAGTGTCAGGCAGAGGTACCAGAGTTATAAATATCGTCGTTGGTGTCTGAAGATTTATTTTCCAGAGATTTAATTGGAAAATACTCCGCCAGTGTTAACGTCCTTTAAGCTTATAAACGGGCTTTAAAATTTAAGTAATAATCGGTTTATATTCGAGAATATATCGTAATTAAAATTATAAGAATCTCGAATTTTCCTTCTATAGCAAGATGCTGGAAGTGAAAACATTTGTCATTGATGTATCATATTTTGAAGCCAATCTAACATTACGAACTACACTTCCCAGAATATATAGGCAAAAAAAAAAACGTGCCTTCCAGAGAACTTTCAGTAGCTTACTCATTTGTTTTATGGTATAAAATTGAGAAAAACATTACCTCATAATCAAAATAGATACTGTTCGTTTGATAAAACGTGATTGCAAAATTAGCTAACTGCAACAATTTACCTTGCACGCTAGTTCCCCTCACAAGAAGAGACTTTCTAAGTATTCTGATGCAATTTCTTCATTTTTGTTGATTCTTGTACATTTTCAAAATACATTAAAAACGCCATAAAGTAGGATTCCTGTATAATAAAAAAATTTAATCTCAATTCTTTAATTCCTGGACCAACTCGTATATTTAAAATTAAAGTTCCTTTTCGAAATTTCAATATTTGTGGAACTTATGAATTTTCATTAACTCTCATAAATGCACCTTCAAAATAAATATTTTTCTCCCAACATCAGAGTAAATAAGCACACACGATCGCATCCTCTAGTCTTCATACATAAATTTTAATTTGCTCTCTCGTTTTCCTTATTCATGATAAAAGTGAAGAAGGATAAAAAAATTCCAAATTCCTCGAATATTATCCCGTGATGAGGCTTCAAAAAACGAACACAAATTCAAATTAAAAAGACGATTGGGATGACGGGAGCAAAATCACCTCATTTAATTAATTTTCTCAGCTCGGGTTAAAAGATGGTCGAGGGGGAAAAAAACTCAATAAAAATTCTCCTTTCAATCGATTTTATTTCTGTTACATCTAAAACACACCGGTATAGAAAAAGGAATAAATTCGGAATCTATATGCGAACGGTCTAAAGCCATTTTCTTAACGTGCCTGTTGGAAAATATATTTTAAAAGAAGCGATTTAGTAGGGAAAGTGGATAAAATTCATGGAAGTTATATACCAAAAGAAAATATGTGTACGATGGGGGATTTAAATATAATCTCGTGGAATATCAAATAGTCTGGTTTATATTGTGGTCTTGTCGTCACCAAAACGGAAGATGTAATGTTCCGATCTTTCATCCAACTATCGGAAAAGTACCAAAACGTACACCACAAATAATAATATCATACTTTAAATAATTATGACATGGAAATTACAATGAAAACGAAATATTACTTTGATACTTTATCTTCTTTTTTGGGTGTTTTGATTGACATAGATGACACGGATAATATTCAAGGCAACAACTGAATCGAAAACATGTACTAGTGTCAGGCAGAGGTACCAGAGTTATAAATATCGTCGTTGGTGTCTGAAGATTTATTTTCCAGAGATTTAATTGGAAAATACTCCGCCAGTGTTAACGTCCTTTAAGCTTATAAACGGGCTTTAAAATATAAGTAAAAATTGGTTTATATTCGACAATATATCGTAATTAAAATTATAAGAATCTTGAATTTTCCTTCTATAGCCAGAAGCTGGACCTGGAAACATTCGTCATTGATGTATCATATTTTGAAGCCAATCTAACATTACGAACTAACAGCACTTCCCAGAATATAGGCAAAAAATAAAAACGTGCATTCCAGAAAACTTTCAGTAGGTTACTCATTTGTTTTATGGTATAAAATTGAGAAAAACATTATCTCATCATCAAAATATATACTGTTCGTTTCATAAAAAGGGATTGCAAAATTAGAGAACTGCAAGAAATTAAGTCCGCCATATCTTGCATGCTAGTTCCGCTCACAAGAAGAGACTTTCTAAGAATTCTGATGCAATTTCTTCATTTTTGTTGATTCTTGAACATTTTCAAAATACATTAAAAACAACATAAAGTTGGATTCCTGTATAATAAAAAAATGTAATCTCAATTCCTTAATTCATAGAGGAACTCGTATATTTAAATTTAAATTACCCTATTCCAAATTTCAATATTTGTGGTGCTTATGAATTTTCATTAACTCTCATCAATGCACCTTCAAAATAAATATTTTTCTCCCAACATCAGAGTAAATAAGAACACGCGATCGCATCCTGCAGTCTTGTTACATAAATTTTAATTTCCGCTCTCGATTTCCTTATTCATGATAAAGGTGAAAAAGGATAAAAAAAATTCCAAATTCCTCGAATATTATCCCGTGATGAGGCTTCAAAAAACGAACACAAATTCAAATTAAAAAGACGATTGGGATGACGGGAGCAAAATCACCTCATTTAATTAATTTTCTCAGCTCGGGTTAAAAGATGGTCGAGGGGGAAAAAAACTCAATAAAAATTCTCCTTTCAATCGATTTTATTTCTGTTACATCTAAAACACACCGGTATAGAAAAAGGAATAAATTCGGAATCTATATGCGAACGGTCTAAAGCCATTTTCTTAACGTGCCTGTTGGAAAATATATTTTAAAAGAAGCGATTTAGTAGGGAAAGTGGATAAAATTCATGGAAGTTATATACCAAAAGAAAATATGTGTACGATGGGGGATTTAAATATAATCTCGTGGAATATCAAATAGTCTGGAACAGAAAAATAATTGTGTTTAGTTGGCACTTTTGCAAACACATATTTATTTTCTTGTTGTTTTATTACCATTTCCCCTCTCACTGTAAAGTATTATTTGCACTTTTACTAAACAAACACGTTTTTTTGAATGAATTTTGAGACGATGTTTTTTTATTCTTGCACGTTTTTTTATTAAAAGAATTCCGCCTTTTGTTAATTAAGTTCAAGTTTTTATGTTCAGTAAGCAATGAGCCGCATTTTTTTTATGTACTTAGTTAAATAAAGTTTGCGGTGACACTGTTCTTTAGGTGCTTTATCTTGATTTTTCTATGCTGGTGATTTTAAATTATTTTTTTTCATTCTTGATTTGTCTCTGCGGCTTCATTTCTCAGAGAAAAAAGACAATGTTTTTTTTTTCGTCCTTATTTTTACTGCCTCCCAAATAAATGCAGAAACAACAAACACAAATATACAACGAAAACATATATTTTATTTGGGAATTTTAATTCAGTTAAGAAAGATGTTTAGTCAACATGAAAAAAAATATGTTATAAAAAGAACACAAAGTAAAATATATATATGTTGCTAAATTCAACTTAAAATATATAAAAATATATAAAAAATATATGTTATAAAATCATGTAATCTAAATAAAGGATTTAGAATTACAAAGTTTGATAAGATTTATGCTAAATTGAATAAATCAATTAAATTATCAAACACAATTCTAATGTTTTTTTGTCAAACGTGTTTTCAGAACAACATTAAGCTATAGGGTATGGGATCATTCGCCTCTAGAATGGTGTGCATGTAGCAGATTCAACGTTACCCAAACGTTTTATATACTTCTCAAATATATTATGTCATTTGGGACAAATAAGGTCAAAGTTGTACTCTGAGGATTTCAGAACAAGTTGATCATATGTTTAAGCATGACGTCCGATCTTTCGGGACTACAAATTTACTGTGTTCACTCCTGTGCATTTTTTTTTCTCACAAGAAGTGTTTTGGCATTTTATTCCCAGAAAAAAAGAATTTATATTATTTGACATGTATATAATATGAATCCATCTCTTAAATTTGGCAGCAGATAAGCAGTATTGTAGGTAGTTATATTACATGCAATTTGTATTTTACTAATGATAACCACCTGTCGCTCAAATCTGACAGCAGATATTCGGTGTCATGGATAATGAAACTTAGGAAATTAACGAATATCTTTGCGATCTTCACAGATCGAAACAATCACAGATTGAATAAGAACTATACCATAAGTTGTTCCATCGTGATTGGTGATAGAACATGAGTTGAGAAATGTCTGTTCCAATGAGAAGTGAGGAAAGTTTTATATATATATATATATATATATATATATAATATATATATCTGTATTCTGAACCCCTCAGAGAACAATTTTGATGATATTGGTCGTATAATCCTTAATATATAGGTGGAGTATATAAAACTCTTAGGTAACGTTGAATCTGGTACATGAATACCATTCCAGACGCCGAATGATCCCAGACCAATAATTTAATCTTATTATCAAGATATGTTTGAAAAAAAACATTAGAAATTGTGTTCTGATAATTTAAGTGTTTTATTTATTGTATGACAAAATCATATAAAACTCTTGTAATTATATATTATTCACATATATTACATGACTCTGTAATATATTTTTCAAATATTTTAAGTTGAATGTAGCTATATATGTATATTTTGATTTTGATTGTTTTCTTTTTATTAACGTTTTTTTTTTCATGTTGACTAAACATCTTTCTTAACTGAATTAAAATTCCTAACTAAAATACATGTTTTCGTTGCATATTTATGTTTCTTGTTTCTGCATTTATTTGGGAGGCAGTAAAAATAAGGACGAAAGAAAAAACATTGTCTTTTTTTTTCTTCGAAATGAAGCCGCAGAGACAAATCAAGAATGAAGAAAAATAATTTAAAATCACCAGCATAGCAAAATCAAGATAAAGTACCCAAAGAACAGTGTCACCGCAAACTTTATTTAACTAAGTACATAAAAAAATGCGGCTCATTGCTTACTGAACATAAAAACTTGAACTTAATTAACAAAAGGCGGAATTCTTTTAATAAAAAAAACGTGCAAGAAAAAAAAAAGACTGAAAATTCATGTTAAAAAAGCGTGTTTGTTTAGTAAAAGTGCAAATAATACTTTACAGTGAGAGGGGAAATTGTAATAAAAACAACAAGAAAATAAATATGTGTTCGCAAAAGTGCCACATAAACACAATTATTTTTGTACTGCACACTATTTGATATTCCATGAGATTATATTTAAATCCCCCATCGTACACATGTTTTCTTTTGGTATATAACTTCCATGAATTTTATCCACTTTCGCTTGTAAATCGATTCATTTAAAATATATTTTCCAGCAGGCACCTAGAAAATGGCTTTAGACCGTTCGCATATAGATTCCAAATTTATTCCTTTTTCTTTACCGGTGTGTTTTAGATGTAACAGAAATAAAATCGATTAAAATGCGAATATTTATTGAGTTTCCCGCCCCCTCAACCATCTCTCAACCCGAGCTGAGAAAATTAATTAAATGAGGTGATTTTGCACCCGTCGTCCCAATCATCTTTTTAATTTGAATTTGTGTTCGTTTTCTGAAACCTCATCACGGAATAATAATTTTTTTTACCTTTTTTCAGTGGAAATTAAAATTTATGTATCAAGAGTGGGATGCGATCGTGTGTGCTTATTTACTCTGATGTTGGGAGAAAAATATTTATTTTAAGCTGTATTTATGAGAGGTAATGAAAATTCATAAGGACTACAAATATTGAAATTTCCTACAGGAGCTTTAAATTTAAATATATGAGTTCCTCCAAGAATTAAGGAATTGAGATTAAATTTTTTAGTAAATAGGATTCGAACTTTATGGCGTTTTTTAATTTCGTTTTTTGAAAATGTTCAAAGATCAACAAAAATGGAGGAATGGATTCTTGCGAGCGATAGCTAGAGTGCAAGCTAAAGCGGATTTAATTTCTGCAGTTGGCTACTTTTGCTTATAAAACGAGCAGTATCTATGATGAAATATTTTTTTTGAAATTTTATACTACACAACAGCTGAATGACCAATTTTAAGTTTTTCTGGAAATCATGTTTATCAGTCTTGCCTTTTCGTGTGAGTGTAGTTCATAATGTCTGACTTTCTTCAAAATATAATACCTCAATGACGATTGTTTTTTCGTCCAGTTTCCAGCAATAAAGAAAAAATTCAAAAAATGATTTAAATTTTAATTACCATATATTCCCGTATATACGCCGATGTCACATTTCAACAAATTTACCAAAAGTTTAAAATCCGTCTATAAGCCGAAAGGAACGTCAATTTGATCGACAATTTTCTAATTAAAACACTGGAAAATAAAACGTCAGATGTAAACGACAATAGTTAGTTTTCTTAGTTAAATTTTTATAGTTTTCTTAGTTAAATTTTTATAGTTTTCTTAGTAAATAGCTCTGATAAATTTGCTTCACACTAGTAAATATTTTTATTGAGGGTAGTACATGTTTTCGATTCATTTGTTGTCCTGAATACAATCTGTAACATCTATGTTAGTCAAAAGACTCCCAAAAATAAGGTAAAATGTTAAAACAGATTTCCATTTTCCTTGTTATTTTCATATGATAATTATGTACTGTATTCTATTTTTATTTCTGGTGTATTATTTGGTACTTTTCCGTTAGCTGGCTGCAGATTTCGCCAACATTAGACCTTTCGTTTTGGTGACGACTTAACAAACCCACAATATAATAAAAGCATTTGATATTCCACGATATTGTATTTAAATCTCCCATCGCACACATTTTCTTTTGGTATATAACTTCTATGAATTTTATCCACTTTCCTTAGTAAATCGCTTCTTTTAAAATATATTTTCCAACAGGCACCCTAGAAAATGGCATTAGACCGTTCGCGGATAGATTCCAAATTTATTATTTTTTTCTATACTGGTGTGTTTTAGATGTAACAGAAATAAAATCGATATGCAAGCGAATTTTTATGGAGTTTTTTTTTCCCCCTCGACCATCTTTTAACCCGAGCTGAGAAAATTAATTAAATGAGGTATTTTGCTCCCGTCGTCCCTATCGTCATTTTAATTTGAATTTGTGTTCGTTTTCGTTTTCTGAAACCTCATCACGGGATAATATTCGAGGAATTGGAAATTTTCCTTTCCTTTTTTTTTTTTTTTTTACTTTTATCATGGACAAGGGAATCGAAAGCGGAAATTAAAATTTATGTATCAAGACTGAGATGCGATCGTGTGTGCTTATTTACTCTGATGTTTGGGAGAAAAATATTTATTTTGAAGGTGTATTTATGAGAGTTAATGAAAATTCATAAGCACCACAAATATTGAAATTTCGAATAGGAGCTTCAAATTTAAATATACGAGTTCCTCCAAGAATTAAGTAATTGAGATTAAATTTTTTTGTTATTCAGGAATCCAACTTTATAACGTTTTTTAGTGTATTTTGGAAATATACAAGAATCAATAAGAATGAAGGAATTGCATCATACTTCTTAGAAAGTTTTCTCTTGTATGCGAGAGCTAAAAAGCAAGCTGAAGCGGAATTAATTTCTGCAGTTGGCTACATTTGCAATCATGGTTTTGTAAAACGAGTAGAATCTCTGGTAATTATGGGAGCATTATTTTCTCAGGTTTCTATAAAAATATGAATGACATATTAAAAAGTTTTCTTTTAAGCACGTTTCTCTGTTTTGTCTATTCGGGGAAGTTTAGTTCGTAATGAGAGATTTTCTTCAAAATATGATACCTCAATGACGAATGTTTTCAGGTTCAGCTCTGATAATAGAAGAAAAATTCAAGATTGTTTAAATTTTTAATTATCGTATATTCCCGAATGTCAGCCGATTATTACAAAAAGTTCAAAACTCGTGTATAAGCCTAAAAGAAGTTAACACTGGCGGAATATTTTCCAATCAAATTTATGGAAACTAAAACTACAGATACCAATGACAATAGCTTTAACTCTGGTAACCCTGTTTGAGAGTAGTATATATTTTCGATTCAGTTGTTACCTTGAATGTTACCCGTGAAATCTATGTTAGTCAAAACACCCCTAAAAATAAGGTAAAATGTTTAAGTAATTTTCCGTTTCAAATATTATTTTCTTGTGAGGATTATTTACAGTCCACTATTATTACTTGTGATGTACGTTTTGGTACTTTTCCGTTAGCTGGACAAAATTTCGCCAACATTAGATCTTTCGTTTCGGTGACAACTTAACAGGCCCACATTATAAACAGACTATTTGATATTCCACGAGATTATATATAAATCCCCCATCGTACACATATTTTCTTAAGGTATATAATTTCCATGAATATTATCCACATTCCTTAGTAAATCGCTTTTTTTAAAATATATTTTCCAACAGGCACGTTAGAAAATGGTTTTAGACCGTTCGCATATAGATTCCAAATTTATTCCTTTTTCTATACCGGTGTGTTTTAGACGTAACAGAAATAAAATCAATTTGACAGCGAATTTTCAATGAGTTTTTTCCCCCTCAACCATCTTTTAACCCAAGCTGAGAAAATTAATTAAATGATGTGATTTTGCTCCCGTCGTCCCAATCGTCTTTTTAATTTCAATTTGTGTTCGTCTTCTGAAACCTCATCACGGGATAATATTCGAGGAATTGAAGATTTTTTTTTTATTCTTTTTCACTTTTATCATGAATAAGGAAATCGAAAGCGGAAATTAAAATTTTTGTATCAAGATAGGGATGCGATAGTGTGTGTTTATTTACTCTGATGTTGGGAGAAAAATATTTATTTTATGGTGTATTTATGGGAGTTAATGAAAATTCATAAGCACCACAAATATTAAAAGTTCGAATAGGAGCTTTAAATTTAAATATGCGAGTTCCTCCTGGAATTAAGGAATTGAGATTAAATTTTTTATTATACAGGAGTCCAACTTTATGGCGTTTTTAATGTATTTTGAAAATTTTTAAAAATCAACAAAAAAGAAGGAATTGCATCGTAATTCTCAAAAATTCTCGACTTGTGAGCTAAAGCTGGCTTAATTCCTTTAGTTGGCTACTTTTGCATTCATGGTTTTGTAAAACGAGTAGAATCTGTGGTAATTATGGCAGCATTATTTTCACAGTTTTCTACCATAAAACAAATGAATGACTTATTAAAAGTTTTCTGGAAAGCATGTTTATATTTCTTGCCTATTCAGGGAAATTTAATTCGTAATGTCAGATTTTCTTCAAAATATGATACATCAATGACGAATGCTTACAGGTGCATCTTCTGGCAATAGAAGGAAAATTCAAATATATTTAAAATTTTATTTAAAATATATTCCCGATTATAAGCCGATTATTACACAAAGTTCAAAACCCGTATATAAGCCGAAAGGAAGACTCTACTGGTGGAATGTTTTCCAATCAAATCACAGGAAAATAAAACGTCAGGCGTTACCGACGATAGTTATAACTCTGGTAAACTTTGTATGTAATTAGTACATTTATTTTTCGATTCATTTATTGACTTGAATATTATCCGTGGCATCTGTGTTATCCAAAGCACAAACACACAGAAAAAATAAGGTTCCAGGTTAAAGTAATTTTCAGTCTTCATTATTTTCATGAGCAAATTATTTACGGTATTCTATTATTTCTGGTGTAAATTTTGTAACTTTTTATTAGCCGGACACAATTTCCCCAACATTAGAACTTTCGTTTTCGTGACGACTTAACAAGCCACATATAAAAACAGACTAGTTCATATTCCACGACATTATATTTAAATCCCACATCGTACACATATTTTATTTCGGTATATAACTTCCATGTATTTTATCCACTTTCGCTGGTAAATCGCTTCTTTTAGAATATATTTTCAAACAGGCACGTTTGAAAATGGCTTTAGACCGTTCGCATAGAGATTCCAAATTTTTTCCTTTTTCTATACTGGTGTGTGTTAGATGTAACAGAAATGAAATCGATTGAAAAGCGGATTTTTATTGAGTTTTTTCCCCCTCGACCATCTTTTAACCCGAGCTGAGAAAATTAATTAAATGAGGTGATTTTGCTCCCGTCGTCCCAATCGTCTTTTTAATTTGAATTTGTGTTCGTTTTCTGAAACCTCATCACGGAATAATATTCGAGGAATTGCATTTTTTTTTTCTTTTTCCTTTTTTCCCTTTTATCATGAATAAGGAAATCGAAAGCGGAAATTAAAATTTATGTATCAAGACTGAGATGCGATCGTGTGTGCTTATTTACGCTGATGTTAGAAGAAAAATATTTACATTGAAGGTGTATTTATGAGAGTTAATGAAAATTCATAAGCACCACAAATATTGAAATTTGGAATAGGAGCTTTAAATTTAAATATACGAGCTCCTCCAAGAATTAAGGAATTGAGATTAAATTTTTTCTATTATACAGTTTTCCAACTTTATGGCGTTTTTAATGTATTTTGGAAATGTACAAAATCAACAAAAATGAAGGAATTCCATCAAAACTCACAGAAAATCTCTTCTTGTAACCGATATTTAGAGTGCAAGCTAAAGCGGTTTAATTTCTGCAGTTTGGCCACTTTTGCACTCATGGTTTTTTAAGTATCTGTGGTGATTGAGAGATAATTATTTTCTTAATTTTCTACCATTAATGAAATGAATAAACTATTTAAAGTTTTTCTGTAAAGCACGTTTCTCTGTTTTGTCTATTCGGGGAAGTTTAGTTCGTAATGAGAGATTTTCTTCAAAATATGATACATCAATGACGAATGTTTTCAGGTCTAGTTTTCTGGCAATAGAAGAAAAATTCAAAATTATTTTAAATTTTAATCACCATATATTATACCCTAATATAAGCCGATTATTACTCAAAGTTCAGAACCGTATATAAGGCGTAATGAAGGAAACACTGGCGGAATATTTTCAAATGAAATCTCTGAAAAATAAATAAATCGTCAGATGCCCACAACGATAGTTATAAATCTGGTAACCCTGTTCGAGATTAGTACATTTTTTTCGATGCTGTTGTTGCCTTGAATATTACCTATGACATATATGTGAGTCAAAGCATTCCAAAATATAAAGTAAAAGGCTAAAATAATTTTTTATTTCTATTGATATTTTTATGTGCTGAATATTTAAGGTATTCTATTATTGTTTCTGGTGTAAATTTTGTTACTTATCAATTAGGCGGACAAATTTTCGCCAACATTAGATATTTCGCTTTGGTGACGACCTAACAATCCCACAATATAAACAACCTATTTGATATACCACGAGATTGTATTTAAATCCTCCATCGTACACATATTCTCTTTTGGTATATATCTTCCATGAATTTTATCCACTTTTCTTAGTAAATCGCTTCTTTTTAAATATATTTTCCAACAAGCACGTAAGAAAATGGATTTAGACCGTTCGCGTATAGATTCCAAATTTATTCCTTTTTCTATACCGGTGTGTTTTAGATGTAACAGAAATAAAATCGATTTGCAAGCGAATTTTTATTCAGTTTTTTCCCCTCGACCATCTTTTAACCGGAGCTGAGAAAATTAATTAAATGAGTTGAT
The DNA here is from genome assembly GCA_021605075.1 of Caerostris darwini. Taxonomy (NCBI): domain Eukaryota; kingdom Metazoa; phylum Arthropoda; class Arachnida; order Araneae; family Araneidae; genus Caerostris; species Caerostris darwini. Next base: position 310,948 of record BPLQ01007602.1, read on the forward strand.
TTTGCTCCCGTCATCCCAATCGTCTTTTTAATTTGAATTTGTGTTCGTTTTCTGAAACCTCATCACGGGATAATATTCGAGGAATTGGAAATTTTTTTTTCCTTTTTTTTTTACTTTTATCATGAATAAGGAAATCGAAAGCGGAAATTAAAATTTATGTATCAAGACTAGAGGATGCGGTCGTGTGTCTTATTTACTCTGATGTTGGGAGAAAAATATTTATTTTAAGATGTATTTATGAGAGTTAATGAAAATTCATAAGCACCACAAATATTGAAATTTGGAATAGGAGCTTTAAATTTAAATATACGAGTACCTCCAGGAATTAAGGAATTCAGATTAAATTTTTTGTTTTACATGATTCCAACTTTATGGCGTTTTTAATGTATTTTGAAAATGTCCAAAAGTTTGTAAGAATCAACAAAAATGAAGAAATTGCATCACAATTCTTAGAAAGCCTCTTCTTGTGAGGGAGAACTAGCGTGCAAACTGCAGTGGATTTAATTTCTTGCAGTTGGCTACTTTTGCAATCATGGTTTTGTAAAACAAGCAGCATCTATGGTTATTATTTGAGAGTACCTCACATTATTTTCTCAATTTTTCTATCATTAATTAAATGAATTATCTTTTAAAATTTTTACGGAAAGCACGTTTATCTTTCTCGCCTATTCAGGGAAGTTTGGTTCGTAATGTCAGATTTATTTTAAGATATGATAATTCATTGATGAATATTTTCAGGTCCAGTTTTCGGCAATAAACAAAATTAAATAATGTTTTAAATTTTATTTACCATATATTACCGAATGTAAGACGATTATTACAAAAGTTCAAAACCCGTATATAAGCCGAAAGGAAGGTACTACTGGTGGAATGTTTTCCAATCAAATCACTCTAAAATAAAACGTCAGACGCCAACGACGATAGTTATAACTCTGGTTACAATGTCTGAGACTAGTACAGCTTTTGAATTCAATTATTGCCTTGAATATTATCTGTGACATCCATGTTAGTCAAAGCATCCCAAAAAGGAATGTAAAAGTTTATTTTGTAAAACGAGTAGTATCTGTTTTGATTATCGGAGAGATGAGAATGTTTCTCGGTCTTGCCAGTTCGGGAAAATTTAGTTCGTAATGTCAGGTTTCTTTTAAAATATGATACCTCAATGAAGAATATTTTCAGGTCCAGCTTCAGGCAGTAGAAGAAAAATTCTATATTTAAAAAAAAAATTAATCGCCATGTATTTCCGAATATAAGCCGATTATTAGAATAAGTACAAACCCTGTATATAAGCCGAAAGGAATGTAACACTTGCGGAATATTTTCCAATCAAATCTCTGGAAAATAAAACGTCAGATGGCAACGACGATAGTTATAATTCTGGTAACTCTGTTTAAATTTAGTAATTTTTTTCTATTCAATTGTTGCCTAGAATATTATTCATGGCATATATGGTAGTCAAAACACACACAAAAATAAGGTAAAAAGGTTAAAGTAATTTTTGGTTTCCATCGTTATTTTGTGCTAATTATTTTCCATCGTTATTTCCACGTGATAATTATTCACAGTACTCTATTATTATTTATTTTGTAAGTTTTGGTAATTTTCCGTTTGCTTTGCTCAAATTTCGCTAACATTAGATCTAACCAGCCAACAATAAAATAAATTTCATAATTAATTCATATTCATAAATGAAAAAAAATCATTTGATTTAAATATTTTCATTAATCCAGGATATATAAAAAAATTAAATTAAAAACATGTTATGTGCAATGATATTTTGCTATTATTGCGCTCTAGTAACAGAAAAGTACTTAAATTTCTCACTAGATTAGCTGATCGTATGTAAAACAATCCCCGTAATCTAGTTTATAAAATTTTCTAAAGATTTTCGGCATATATACGAAATTGTACGGTGTTTATGCAAATCTCTTTAAAGAATAAGGAGAGAAAGATTATGGGCCTGATTAAATTCCGGATATTCTCCAATGTGTTATGTAATGCCAGGAAGATTCATCTGAAAATTCTACATGAAACATTGCGAGCTCATCGTTTTAAGGGAGGTTTACGAGCTTATAAGCTAAGCCGGACAGTGAGCAAGAGATTTTTGCAAACAATACACTCACATTTAAAATTTAAGAATTATATGAATTTCAATCAATGATAACTAACATTTCACGTAACAACATTTTATATTCAAATTAGTATTTTTCTTAAATACATTTGAATTTGAGACCCCTTTTTCAATATAAGATTGCTTAATTTTTATCTCATTTTCAATGTTTGTTTTGTGTCCTTAATGGAATAGGGATCGCCTGAGTAAATATATGATTTTAGAAATTTTAGAAATTTTAAATTGCAATCAATCTCTTATAATCGAGCTATGTTTTTAAGGATTTTTTCTGTTTAACTTCCTTTGGGAGTAAAATACAAATAGGGACACACTATTATTTATATATTCTTTTAATTTTTATCTTTTCATTACCAATCCATGTACGGCAGTTTTTTAAAAAATTAAATTATTATAATATTAAAAAAGTATTTATATAAATTACAATCAATATTTGATTAAAAAATGAAATTTATTAAAATTAATACGCATCTAAAAATTAACTATGTTAGTTATTTTTTTATTAATCTTTGTATCTTTTTAGCATTAATTAAACAACCGTTTATAAGCACATTTATTGTAATTAAAATTAAAATAATTAAAGTTTCATTTTATAAAGAAATGCAAAAAAAAAAAAAAAAAATGTGTATTTTTATCTTGATCGCGTCTTATTTGAAATATTTTGAATTTTTTAAGTAGTTAAGCTTCAATGAAGATAAGATTTTAAGTAATTCTGAGACAAAAAAATATGCATAATTAAGAAATGTGAATTCTAGTCCTCTGACGTTAATGATGATATTAAAGTACCTCGCTTTTTCTATTTTAACGCCGTTAACTCAGTGTCACGAGTGCGCCTTCTTCCTTCATTATTATTCTGAAGCCAACACGTATGAGTTAACGTATTCAGAGTCACGCAATGTGAAAATTTGGCTAAAAGATGTTTGAACATTTCAGAAAATGAAGGTCCAGGTACTCAGGCACTTTTAATTCTGTTCTTGAATAATATTACATGAATTTTGTGTCCAATGTCATCAGTTAAAAGTAAAAATTTTAACCCTAAACATCATGAAAAGCAAAGAAATCTAGATAAAAAAATATGTCCTTTATGCCTCAAATAACACATGAATTATTTTAAATAAATGAATGGAAAGTCAATTTATCAAAAAATTAAAATATACTGCTTGGTGCAAGGGATTCTTTCTAAAGTAAAATAAATTAAAGATAATTTTAAAAATTAAAATAATATATCTATTGTTTTTATTCATAAAGTTAGAACGTTTTTTCATACTTAAAAATGAAATTTGTGTTTAGTATTTTCATTGTACATCAATAGTTTTAATACATTTAAGAGTTTTTTGAAACAAGCATTTATAAGACATAATATATAATTAAAAAATGATGGTGTTTGAAAGTTATTTTTTCATACCATTCACTACTTTGTTAATTTGTTTATTTGCAATCTTTTAATGCTTTTCGATCAGGTTGGAAATGAAAGTTAAAATTTAAAATAATCTCAATTAGTTTTACCTAATTGTATTTTTATTACCATTTTCAACATCATTTCCTTTTCATTATTTATTTCTCAGAAAATATATTATTATTTTTTTATTTTAAATTTTATTTAGTCATTTATAAAAAAGCAATTTTATTTATATTCTTTATGTAATATACCTGTCTTTTTTTCTGCATTCGTATAACATAAAAAAATGGAAATCGTAATTAAGTTAATTTTTAAGTACAAAATAGTTGCAAAGATATTCAGATATATGCATTTTCTGTAATACTTGTTTAAATTGAATTATTTCCACAAAATAAATTCATTTCCTGTTTTGAATAACTGATAATTTATTTCATTTTAGGTATAATTTAATTTTTGTAAGATATATATCTATTTTCTTCACAAATTTGCATTCATTTAAAACGATATAAATAAACTATTATTTCCTTTTGATCAAATAGAAGTAAAATATAATAAACAAAACAAAACAAAAAGGCAAAACATATCAACAAGAGTAAAAATTCTAGTTATATACACATACATGCACACAAATGACTTCTTAGCTTACTACTATCATTTTAGCTAAATTTCTCTTTTAAAAAGTTTGTTTTTTTGCGAGAGAAAAAAAAAGGTAAAGAAAACCAAAAATCCGATAAAACGTAAAAACTACAAACAAAATAAAAAGGAATGCATTAGAAAAAGCTTTTTTTAAAAAAATATAAATAAAAACCCAGTAATTTTACTCAATGCAGTATTCTGTGCATAAAAGAAAGAAAAAGAAAGAAAATAAAAATATATAAACTCTGTTTCTCTCTCTCAGTTTTGCTTTCTAGCTTTTTCCTAACTCGTTATCATGCACCTTCAGACAGGTGAGTACGTGTACTTTTCTTTCTTTTTATTTTTTTTTTCCAGTTCTTTTCTCATAGGAATGGCAACACTTTTGTTGAATGTGTGGAAAAGATTCGTGTTTTGAATGCTTGATGGAGAAAAAGTAACTGCCACAGAAGTGGGACAAATTTCATCGCAGATTTCTTTCTGTTTTCTTGGGCAACATTTTGCTTCCCTTTGCATGGTCGTTACCAGAAAGAGGACATTTCTCTGGCTCAGTACAAATCTGAATGTCCAATTTAAAATTTTGTACCACGTTTTGTGCGCTTGTTTTTAAGATTATGCTATGAAACGGATTCGTGAATGTTTGCTTCTTTCATGTAAGATATCATTTAAGTTTTTTTTTGGTAGTTTCGTGTTTCTTGGATATTTCTAAGAATTTCTTTCCCTGAAATTATATATATTATTTTCATTCTATTCTTTTGTAATAGAACGGTTTTTTTTCAAATATCAAAATAAATGTTTGGTCTTTAAATGAATACCATTTTTTTTTTTTTCTTGAATGCTTTGGAAAGATATAATATTATCTATTATCATTTAATAATTTAGTACTACAAATCTGAATGACTACAAATCTGAATGTCTACAAATCTGAATCTAGCCCTACAAATCTGAATGTCCAATTTAAAATTTTGTACCACGTTGTGTGCGTTTGTTTTTAAGATTATGCTATGAAAAAGATTCGTGAATGTTTTCTTCTTTCATGTAAGATATCATTTAAGTTTTTTTTTTTTTTTTTTTTTTTCGATAGTTTGGTCTTTCCAAGAATTTCTTTCCCTGAAATTATATATATTTTTTTAATTCTATAATGTTGTAATAGGACTTTTTTTTTCATATCAAATTGCTTTTCCTTGTCTTTTCAAATATCAAAATAAATGTTTGGTCTTTAAAAGAATTCCATCTTTTTTCTTTAATGTTTTAGAAAGAGATAATACTATCTATTATCATTTAATACTTTAGTACTAAAAATCTGAATCTAGTCCTACAAATCTGTAGGTCTACAAATCTGAATCTAGTTCTACAAATCTGAATCTAGTCCTACAAATCTGATGTCTACAAATCTGAATCTAGTCCTACAAATCTGAATGTCCAATTTAAAATTTTGTACCACGTTTTGTGTGCTTGTTTTTAAGATTATGCTATGAAACAGATTCGTGAATGTTTGCTTCTTTCTTGTAAGATATCATTTAGGTTTAGTTTTTTTTTCGATAGTTTGGTCTTTCTTGAACGTTTTTAAAAATTTCTTTCCCTGAAATTATGTATTCTTTTTCATTCTATTCTTTTTTTTTCGCATATCAAATTGCTTTTTTTTGTCTTTTCAAATATCAAAATAAATGGTTGTTCTTTAAATGAATACCATTTTTTTTTCTTGAATGCTTTGGACAGAGATAATATTATATATTATCAATTAATAATTTAGTACTACAAATCTGAATGACTACAAATCTGAATGTCTACAAATCTGAATGACTACAATCTGAAAGACTACAAATCTGAATGACTACAAATCTGAATGTTTTCAAATCTGAATGACTACAAATCTGAATGTCTACAAATTTGAATGTCTACAAATTGGAATGACTACAAATCTGAAGGTCTACAAATCTGAATCTAGTTCTACAAATCTGAATGTCTCAAATCTGAATGACTACAATCTGAAAAACTACAAATCTGAATGTTTTCAAATCTGAATGACTACAAATCTGAATGTCTACAAATTTGAATGTCTACAAATTAGAATGACTACAAATCTGAAGGTGTACAAATCTGAATCTAGTTCTACAAATCTGAATGTCTACAAATCTGAATCTAGTTCTACAAATCTGAATGTCTACAAATCTGAATCTAGTTCTACAAATCTGAATGTCTACAAATCTGAATCTAGTTCTACAAATCTGAATGTCTGCAAATCTGAATCTAGTTCTACAAATCTGAATCTTGTCCTACAAGTCTGAGTGTCCAATTTAAAATTTTGCACCACGTTTTGTGCGTTTGTTTTTAAGATTATGCTATGAAACAGATTCGTGAATGTTTGCTTCTTTCATGTAAGATATCATTTAAGTTTAGTTTTTTCTTCGATAAGTTGGTCTTTCTTGAACGTTTCTAAGAATTTCTTTCCCTGAAATTATATATTATTTTCCATTCTATTCTTTTTTTTTCGCATATAAAATTGCTTTTCTTTGTCCTCAAATAACAAAATAAATGTTTGGTGTTTAAATAAATACCATTTGTTTTTTTGAATGTTTCGGAAAGAGATAATAATATCTATTATCATTTAATAATTTAGTACTACCAATTTGAATGACTACAAATCTGAATGCCTACAAATCTGAATGCCGACATATCTGAATTCAGTCCTACAAATTTGAATGTCCAATTTAAATTTTTGTACCACGTTTTGTATTTAGGATTATGCTAAGAAACAGATTCGTGAATGTTTGCTTCCTTTATGTAAAATATCTTTTAAGTTTAGTTTTTTTTCGATAGTTTTGCCTTTCTTGAACGTTTTTAAGAATTTCTTTCCCTGAATTTTTAATTTTTTATTCTAGTCTTTTGCGATAAAAGGTTTTTTTTTTTTTTTTTTCTTTATCTTTTCAAATTTCTAAATAAACGTTTGGCTTAAAGTGGATAAAATTTTTTTCCTGAATGTTTTAGAAAGAGGTATTACTATTAAGTATCACTTAATAATATAGTAAATATATATTTTCTTACAGGAAAATTTTTGAATTAAGTAATATTTGTCAATAACATATTTAGTAATTTGTCATAAACCGTAAAAATACAAACATAATTAAAAAATAATTAAACATAGATTTATGATTAAAAATATTAAAAAAATTATGCTTGTATGTTTTAGAAAAATAACTACTTAAAATTTAATTTTTAAAGAAGATGAATCCTTTGTATTACTTGTTGAAATGACCAATTAAAAAGTCAAAAAATTACAATACTGTCATAACTTATTTTTTATCAGTTTAATTATATACTGATAATAATTTCTAGCAGAAAAATAACTAAATTTATTCAATAATTGTCTTTCACAAAATTTACAAATTTTTATGGTTAAAAAATGCGTCACATAAGCTTTAAAATATATGTAGTTTACATTGATTTGTAGTTAAAATGCTATGTAAATTTCCAACAAATTGCATCAAAATCAAATTATTGAGGTAATTAATGTATTTGTAGCGCACTTTTTAATATTTACAACTGTACCCGAAAGCTATAATTACAGATGCAAATTAAAATGTGCATTATATATTTAAATTAAAGCACACTAGTGGAAAAACTTTCTTTAAATTTAAAAAAAAAGTTCAAATTAGAGAAATAAAAATACCATCGCCATGAAATGAAAATAGTTATGATTCGAACTTACTAATTACTAAATTAAACATTTTCATATGTTCATTAAGTGAAATAAATTGGATTTCATTAAATCTTTTATTTTGTAAAATTTAACACTGTTTTAAACACGATGTACTGATGATACATGGCTCATATCGATATTTGATGCATTATTATTTCCTTATTCGTTTATAATTAAATTTATAATTTAAAAATGTTATTTTATTTAATAAGTATTTGCCGTAAAGATGTTTTAATAACAGGAAAGACTTTGTTATATTTCTGATAAATTCTTTGATTCTCAAGTAATAAAACTACATAATTCTTTGAATTTAAAACAGTGTAGTTAATTTTAATGTGAAAATATTTTTTAGAATTGATCTAACCGATTATTTTGTTTCAATTGTTTAAGAAACAAATAATACTTTCAAAATCAATTCCTTGAATTTAGTAATTAATTTTTAATAATAATAGTAATCAATTATTTAATGATAATTAATTAACTATCATATCAATAATTGATGTATTATTATTTTCATACTCATTCATAATTAAATTCATAATTCAAAATATCTTAATTTTATTTTATACATATTTATGTAAATATATTTTAATACTAGGAAAGAGGCATTTTTAACAAATTCTTTGATTCTCAAGTAATGAAGATAGATAATCCCTTGAATTTAAAATAGTGCAGTTAATTTTAATGTAAAAAATATTTCTTAGATTTGACATATCCAATTATTTTGATCAAATTGTTTTGAAACAAATAGTGCTTTCAAAATAGAAGAAAATGATTTAAGTAATAAGTTTTTAATAATAATAATAATTAATTAACTACAAAACTTCTGTTAAAAATAATAATACAAAAAATGTTTCCTCTGTAATGTATTCCATATTTTCAACAGATAATGTAGTCATTCGTGAACATTACAATTTAGTGCCACCAATTCCTGCGAGAACAGTTTTCCCTGGATGAATATATGCATCCATTTGTTAGGATATTCTTCAGACACCTTCGAAGACCCAATAATAATTATCTCTAGCTGCAAAATAACTAAATTATTTCAATACTTGCACAAAATATGCAATTTTTTCATGAAATCATTTTTTTCTTTTCAATTTTTTTTCATTTGTGAAAAGTATTTCTTATAATTGATCGATCCAATTATTTTGATCAAATTGTTCTGAAACAAATAGTACTTTCAAAATCAATAAACTGATTTAATTACTTAACTCTGTTTATTGATTTTGAAAGTACTATAATAAAAGTTTTAATAATAGTAATAATTAAATGAAAATAAATGAAACTTTAATAAACGTTTTTAATAATAGAAATAATTAAATGAAAAGAAATGAAACTATAATAAACGTTTTTAATAATAGTAATAATTAAATTTTTAGTAATAATTAATTTACTACAAAACTTCTATTAAACGTAATAGTACAAAAAATGTTTCCTCCCTAATATATTCCATATTTTCAACATATAATGTAGCCATTCGTGAACATTACAATTTAGTACCACCAATTCCTGCGGGAACAGTTTTCCCCATATGAATATATCCATCCATTTGTTAGGATATTCTTCAGACACTTTCGAAGACCCAAGACAATGCTGAAGCAACGAACAGGAATATTTATCGTTGCACTAAGGGGGAACGGTATGGGCCATTTTCGCTAAACAATAGAAGCCAAGGGAGTATATCCACTCAGAAGGTACGTAAGAGAAAGGATGGTCACCGGGTTCTGAAAGAATAAACAGATAATGGGTTTTGTAAGAAGATCGATGAAACGTCTGGAATGGCCGTGATGAAAGTGTCTGGAAAACTTATCAGAATATCTTATGAAGGCCTTCATGACCGATGAAATCCTTCTGGAACCTTAAATAGTTGGTTTTATGTATTTATTACGAACCAGAATATTCTGAAAGAATATTCAGGTTCCTAATAAATAATGCTAGTTAAATAATGTTTATTATAATCCCTTAATATGTTATCTACGAATCTGCATGTTAATATCTATATGCTATTAGGATATATAAATATATGTTATCTGTCCATCACTGTCCAGAAACAAACTATTCTTAAGGAAACAATAATTACCAACTGTTTTGACCAGGGCATGATATATATTCAAATGCAGATTAAAAATTAGTAACGATTTCAAGGATCTTATGAAGTCCTTCATGACCGATGAAATCCTTCTAGAACCTTAAATAAGTTTGTCCAAGGGTAACATGTATTTGTTAGGAGTCAGAATATTCTGAAAGAATATTCAGTTTCTTAATAAATAATGTTAGTTAAATAATGTTTATTATAATCCCTTAATATGTTATCTAGGAATCTGCATATTAATATCTATATGCTATTAGGATATATAAATATATGTTATCTGTTCCACAACTGTCCAGCAACAAACTATTCTGAAGGAAACTATATTTACCAACTGTTTTGACCAGGGTATGGTATATATTTAAATGCAGAGTAAAAATTAGTAATGATGTTAAGAATCTAATGAAGTCATTCATGACAGATTAAATCCTTCTGGAACCTTAAATACGTTTGTCCAAGGATAACATGTTTTTATAAGGAACTGAAATATTCTGAAAGAATATTCTGTTTCTAATACAGGGGTTGCCAACTAGCGACCCGCCTTGAATATTTTTCCGCCCCTTGAGATCTATAACACTTTTACAAAATATATTTATTTTATAATAGCCAAAATAGTGAAAACCATTCTGTTAAAAAAATACATAATGTGTGCATCCATGTATTCAAAAATTAACTGTCGAAATTGTGAGAAAACATTAACTTTGATTTTAAAATAATATTATTGCGAATATATGCAAATTTTGTCTGTTTTTATTTATGAGTTTACAGTTATGAGTTCGCAGAATAATTAAATTATATTATGCGAATTCCTGATGCGCGAGAATCTTAGAACAACTTATATAACAGGTACAATGTTTGACTTTAAGTGACCTCAGGCGCAGTGACCATTCCTAGATATTTAAGAAATCTGGTACAAAAAGGTTTTAGCGTTTTGGAATTTTTTTTTTCAAAGATGAAAATAACCAAACATAAAACATGCCCTCACACAACTGACGCTAACTTGTAAGACCCATTTCCATGTGCAAATACTCAAATTGACATCGATTTTGCAAAAGCTAAGTGAAAGAGTGGATAAACAGATATCGCTCTAGTAAAATAAATATTTTTTAATGATTTCCTTTTTTTTCCATTTCATTATATTTATATATTTTGATATATCATTTGTAGTGTTACACATTTCTTTACAATGCGCGTTTAGTACCATTATTATTATATTATCTATGATTACGTGTAAGAGTAATAATGAAAACAATAATAATATAGTACTTCATTTAGTTTAAATTTTTCATTCCAAAAAATGTCTACAGTGTGTCTAAATCTAATATGGTGATATATAATTTTATATGTGGACTGCGGAGTTATGATGCATTTCCAAAGTGGTCCGCAAGATCATCTGGGTTGGCCACCACTGTTCTAATAAATGTTATTTGTTCACCACTGTAGAACAACAAACTCTTCTGAAGTAAACAATATTTATCAACTGCTTTCATCAGGACACGGATACAGAGTAAAAAACAATAATGAACTTAAGGAAAAGGATTTCCTTCATTTAGTCAAGACTTAATCAGTGTCGAATGCTACATCCGGTGCAATGTTAAATCGAATGCGATATAAAAGCATATTTCAGTCGCTCATAATATTGTACAATATTTCAAGATGTTGATTTTTGGAGTAATAATTTTAGGACTTTTGGGTGGTAAGTCATCTTTTTACTTGAATTATGATATATAATTATGAACTGTATGCAAGCATCCAAAGAGATACTATTCTACATTCACCTGGATATGTAGCACAATAGGTATTTTTCACATTGCTGTATATACCATAAAATTCATTTTTTTGAGTTTGAGTGCTATATTTGGATGTTATATAGAAATCTTAGTCATTCCAATACGATTATTTTTACTTTTAAAACATTTGTCATTTAATTTCTTTTGAAATAACATTTAATTTGCAAACATAATATTAATATCTTTCTTGAAATTTAAACTTAATAAAAAGTTTAGTACCTTCAGTATAGGCTTTCAAAATTAGTTTGATATTATTCATGTTTTTATGAAAAAAAATCAATTTTTTCTCGTACATTCATCAATTTCTCATCTTTTGTCTATTCATATATATATTTCTTTTTTATCTTTTGTTTATATGATAAAGTCTTAAGAAATATATTAAGTATAATTAGTCATTATAAAACAGCTATTCTCCATGAATTTTAATTGTTGTGTGAAGTATTAACCCTTCCATAGACTATTTTGAGTTACCTTGTGTTATTCTGAGGCAAACGTGTTTACTCGTAATATTGCGCATCTTTTAAGTCATTCTATCCAAATTACATTTTGTTTTACAAATACAAGCACATCAATCTGAAGTCCTTCATTAACAGACAGATTGGAGAGATATTGATATTATTGCTTGTTTTATTTAATGCTTAACACCACTTTCATTTATATTCCGTAATTCTTTTTCAAAATGAATGTGTTAGTAAATGTTTTAGGAGATGTTTCCAGTAAGAATAACAGCTATGTTTCCTATGATGATCTCGAAATCTAGTTAAATTTATATTTAAACTTCTATAATAATGTAAAAATAAATATAAAAAAAAAAATAAAAATAAAAATAAATATGAAACATAAAAATATAAAAATAAGCATAAAAACATGAAAAAATAAAAATAAGTATAAAAATATTAGGAATCAAACGTATTGAGCAAAATTCTAATGAATAAAAAAAAAAAAAAAAAAAAAAAAAAAACTCGAATGAAAATAATTATAGAACAAAAAATCTAGTAATTCGAAAAGTAATTATAATAAGTAGATTCCAGTAAGCAAAATTGAAGTAACACTAAAAGTAATTTTAATAAAAAAAAATTAGTATGTAAAATTTAGTACTTAATTTTAAAAGTAACATATACAATTTTAGTAATTCTAAAAGTAATATATAATATTCTAGTAATTCTAAAAGTAATAAATAAAATTCTAGTAATTCTAAAAGTAATAAATAAAATTCTAGTAATTCTAATAAAAAAATAGGTAGAAAAATTCTAATAATTTGAAAATAATTCTAATGAAAACATATTCTAGTGAGTAAAAATCGAGTAGTAATTCTACAAAAAAAAATTCTAATAAGTAAAGTTCCAGTATTAAAAATATAGTTCTAGTAAAAAAAAAAAAATTAAAAAAAAAGCAGGAAAAAAATATTCATTAAGCGGATAAACTAATTTATATTTTTATATTTTGCTTCTTGCAAGGAAATATTTCACTGTTACTTGCATATACTACGTTTATTTAATTTCCCACTAACGTGCATTTTTGATTACTTCAGATGCTAACGCTTTTGCGCTTCTGCAAAGCAAGTTCAATTCCCGAGTCTAAAAATGTTCTTCACTTTCTACAAGAGTTTGTACATGGTGAGATTTGAATGGTTTGTAAAGATTTTCTCTTCACCACCACTTGAAATATATGGTGGGAAGCGAGGCATCTGTGGTATTCCTTTTGGTTAAGCCTTGTTATACTTTTCCTTTAAATGGAATGAATAAAATTGACGAAGAATAGATGAATAGTATAAAAACGCTCAGGAAATATCTGGAAGTAAATGAATGCAGTTCAGAATAAAAGTGAAACAGCAACATTAGCTTGATGCTTTTTATTTGCAATTAAATTCTAACACAAAATAAATTATAAAGAAAATAATTCTAGTAAAAGAAAATCTAATAATTCTAATAAGTAAAATCCAATAAGCAAATTTATAGTAACCCTAAAAATAATTCTAGTTTGTAAAATTACAGTAATTATAAAAGTAATAAATAACATTTTAGTAATTCTAAAATAAATAAATACAATTTTATTAATTATATAAGTAATAAATACAATTTTAGTAATTCTAAAAGTAATAAATACAATTCTATTCATTCTAAAAGTTATTCTAATAAGCAAAATCTAATAAGTAAAATTGCAGGAACTCTAAAAGTAATTCCATTAAAATAATTCTTGTATGTAAATTTGAAGTAATTATAAAAATAATAAATAAAATTCTAGTAATTCTAAAAGTAATTTTAGTAAAAAAAACTAGTTAGTAAAATTCTAGTAATTCTACAAGTGATTCTAACGAAAACAAATTCTAGTAAGTAAAATATTATTTTAAAAGTAATTAGTAAAAATAATCTTTAAGTAAAGTTCTAATAATTCTGCAAGTAATTCTAGTGAGTAAAATTATAGTATTAAAACAACTAATTTTAGTAAAAAAAAATAAATATTCATTAAGGGGCTAAACTAATAATAGTTATATCGAAAAAGTAATTCCATTTTTATATTTTGTTTCGTGTAAGAAAATATTTCACTGTTATTTAATTTCCCACTAACATGCATTTTCGATTACTTCAGATGCTAACGCTTTTGCGCGTCGGCAAAGCAAGTTCAATTCCGGAGTCTAAAAATGTTCCTCACTTTCTACAAGAGTTTGTACATAGTGAGATTTGAATGGTTTATAAAGATTTTCTCTTCACTATCACTTGAAATATATGGTGGGAAACGAGGCATCTGTGGTATTCCTTTTGGTTAAGCCTTGTTATCCCCTGCTTTGAATGGAATGAATAAAATTGACGAAGAATAGATGAATAGTATAAAAACGCTCAGGAAATATCTGGAAGAAAATGAATGGGAAACAGCAGCATTAGCTTGATGCTTTTAAGTTTAATTTGTTTTCGTATTTAGAACAGCTTTCCGTTTCAATTTTTTGCAAGAAGTTATTTTTTTTATTCAATAATGATTATTATTTTTATTTTTTTTGCATTGTAAGATCACTGCAAGTTTATGCATTAAAACACCTATTATTATGTCACAAATTCCGAATTATTCTTTTTAAAAGAATTAAGAAAATCTTTAAATACATCCAAAACAAAACGAAAAGTACTTACTTTTTAATTAATAAAGTGGTAGTAGTAAAAATGAAGGTTTTTGTAATGATTATAATTTTGAAATCTTTTTAATTCTGATTATATTTAATTAATTAAATCTATCGGTTTAAGTAAAGTATTGAATAAAAGAAGGCCCATTCATAATTTGTATTTTTTCTACAGTTGTACACAGAGGATTAAATGCAAAATACCAATGGTGCTTTATTTATATTTTTCATTTCTTTTCTTTTCAATTTTTTCCGGAAATTATTAATTTTTTTTTTTTTTACTTAATAATGATTATTTTTTTCCATTGTATGATCACTGCAAGTTTATGCATAAAAAAAATCTAATATTATATCACAAAATCCAAGATATGTTTTTTGAAACAACTAAGAAAATCTTTAAATATATCCTAAACAAAAAGAAAAGAAATTACTTTTTTTAATTAATAAAGTGGTAATGTAAAAATGAATTTTTTTCTTCACAATTATCAGTAAGTAAGTTTTTGTAATGGTTAAAATTCTGAAATCTTTTTAGTTCTGATAATGTTTAATTAATGACGTCAGTCAGTTAAGTAAATTATTGAATTAAATTTTGTTCCTAATTTGTATTTTTTCAACTGTTGTACACAGAGGATTAAATGCAAAATATCAGCGGTACTTTCTTTACATTTTTCATTTTTAGTAAAAAAAAATTTTTATAAATACTTATGTTGTTTTTTGGATGGAAAAATTCAACTTCTTCATAAATATGCTTCCTATAACAATAATTACCATTTTTCCAACATGAATTTAAATTTTTTTTCTTAAAAACTTATATTTTGATTTCATACATTCGAATTTCTAAAATTAATTTGATGAGTATGTATTAATTTTTTTTTTTAAATTTATCTCGAATCTCGAAACCAAATGCCTTTTCACTGTAAATTTTAATTTATTTATTTATTTTGAAACGAAAAATATACACAAACAAAACATTCTTTAAGCAAACTTTCAATTTTAAATCCTTTCGTAATATTAAAAGCATTTTACAGGTATCAACAAGGAATAATTTTTTATTATTTTAACTGCTCATTTGAACGAAAGATGCGTTTGATTTTTAGGAAAGGAATGTAAGACTATGATTCAATTCTTTTATTTAAAGGCATTTGAAATGATAAACGAATATGACACCTAGTGAACTGAATCACTATGCTTGTGTATTTTTCAAATGTTTACTATGTTTTGTACAATTTTTTTTCATAGGGAGCAATGAGGCGCAATACTTATTTTTTATTATTATTTATGTATACTTATTTATTACTATAACTATTATTGATGTATACTTATTTATTTCTATTACTATTATGTATGTATACTTATTTATTACTATAACTATTATTTATGTATACTTATTTATTTCCATTACTATTATTTAGGTATACTTATTTATTACTATTACTATTATGTATGTATACTTATTAATTTCTATTACCATTATTTATATTTATTTTCATGAGGAGCAATACCTTAATAAAATTATTTTATTATATATTTAGTAATGCAGCCAATAAATAATATCCCTAAAATATATTGAAGAAATCAAAATAAATTTCAGTTCCTTTTCATTTTCATTGCAT
The DNA here is from genome assembly GCA_021605075.1 of Caerostris darwini. NCBI lineage: Eukaryota > Metazoa > Arthropoda > Arachnida > Araneae > Araneidae > Caerostris > Caerostris darwini. Next base: position 327,412 of record BPLQ01007602.1, read on the forward strand.
TCAGAATTTTGCTGATATTTTTTTTTTTTTTTTTTTTAGATTAAATAATAATCTAACGGATAAAATTTGGATTCTTATTTCTTTTTTTTAACATTAAAATATAATAAATGACTATTTTTAGTAATGTAATCATAAAAAATTTTTACATTTAAAAGTTTGAAATGAGTAATTCACACTGATTTGATGTGAAATAAATATGTTTATTAATGTTTCTTGAACTCTTTTTTTTTTATTTTTGAATTATTAAATGTTTTATTCTCTTGCTTACAGGTGCATCTGGACATGCACAAGACTATGATTGTCTGCTATCAACAAACGCTACACAAACCAGACCCAAGAGATCGCCAACTCTGGTTGGCCACTCTCACCTCTTATCTAAAGTGGAACATCCCACATTTGATTATACAGTGCCAACCAATATTACCACTCAACTAGGACAAACAGTCTACCTACACTGCAAAGTGCACAACTTAGGAGATAAAGTAGTAAGTAATATTTAAACAATGATTTCCATGTTTATAAAAATACGAAATATAATTATTAAAATTTATTCAAGTAAAAGTATATTAATAATAAATACATTAAATGTAAAAAAAATATATAAATACTAATTGAAATGTATTAATAAATTCTAATGAAAAAACCAAAAGTAATGAAAGGTGAAAAATTTAATTAAATTCACAGAATTAACATAACTAAATTTTATATACATTAAAATTATATGTTATTCTACGAATGCAATGCATACCTGATCTAAATGATTTTAAAATTAAGTTAGTTATGTCTTAATCAAATAAGAAATGGCTTTTTCAGATATTGAGTACTACCTTAAAATTTGCGATTTAATTTGAATATACTCTTTGTTATTAAATGTCTTAACTGAATATGAATATTTCATGCATTTTTACTAAATTTTTAATATGATATATAAACGATTTAATATGAATAATATTTAATATATTTAATATGATTTAATATTTAATATGATTTAATATTTAATATAATAATTATGAGCATATCATTATCTGTCAAGATTTTTTTTTATAAATGCATTATTAATTTCCTTCTTCATAAGTAGTTTTACTAATCTATTCTTTGAGTTTATTTATTGAATATGCATATTAATAATGTATTGTGTAATAATTTTAGTTTATAAAATCAAATGATATGCACATTATTCAATATTATATGTTTTTATCATGCATATATACATATTTTTTTGTATTTATTAATATATTTTATAACTGATGGGTTCAATTCACTAAAACTGAAATAATTTATCTATTATTATTAAATTAAAGTACACTATAATTAATTTATTTGATATAATGGATTCAATAATAGTTCATATATTTTTAAAAGTAATTAATTATTAAGTTGCTAGTTAGAAGATGCTATCAATGAAAGTTCTGATTGTCATAAAAAAAAATACGACCGTATTAAAAATTGTGGTCGAAAATCACCTATTATAAGACCTAAGTAAAAAGATAAATAAAAAAATAAAAAGTAGTAAGTAGTAACTTTTAAGACTCCAAAGTGCATAATCCGGATTTTACAGCTTGAAGGTGCTGCTAGTATTCGAGATACTAGTCTTTCTTCCATCTGGCCAACAAGAAATATCTTGTAGCGACATCTATCGATGGATATGTCAACTAAGTCTGAAACATTCCTCCAAGGTTGAGCTATGATCCATTTACAGCTACCCCAAGTATCCATAACCTTTGTATTTATTATTCTATCAACGCATTAATTGCCTATCATTTATAAGCTGTAAGGAAAAGAAAAAAAGTTTTCTAACAAAATAAAAAGAAAGAAGCTGCGAAAGAAAGAAAAAAGAAAATAAAAGTAAAGGCAACTTCGACATTGAACCATAACGGCCGAAATGGTCACGATATATCGTGCGTTCGATCAGGCGGTTAACGTCGCGCAAAAAATACTGTAAAAATTAAAGGGAAAAGTGCATTCAAATGAGAGATTTGGAAATAAATATTTAAGGTTCCAAAATGAACAGCCGCACGGAAAGACCGTTTCTGGCACGCGAAAGCAGTGGCCCTGAAAACTTACAAACCATGTGAAACGCATGTTTAGTATTCATTATCAATACAATGGCTACATTGAATGGGTAGGGCTGATATTTTACGAACAACACAAGTTAAAATGATTGTCTTTAATAGTGACAAAATTCATTCAACATTTATCTATATATATATTTTTATAATACTGAAATGTTATATTCTGTGTACATTAAAAATGTATCGAGACATAAAGGATAGATATGCAAACATGTTAGGACATATATACACATTATAACTTAATAGCATCATTAAAAAATCTATAAATAAAAATTACCTGGATAATTGCCTGTTCAATTCAATTGTTTACGTATAATAAAGGAACAACACATAAACAAATAAAGAATTTGAAGTGTAAAGTAACAACACAAGTTAAAATGATTGTCTTTAATAGTCACAAAATTCATTCACAATTTATCTATGTATATATATATATATATATATTTATAATATTGAAATGCTATATTCTGTGTACATTGAAAATGTATTGAGACATAGAGGATGGGTATTCAAACATGTTAGGCCATGTATACACATTATAACTTAACAACATATCATTAAAAAATCAATAAATAAAAAATATCTGGATTATTATCTGCTCAATTCAATTCTTTGTGAACAATAAAAAACAATAATTTGAAGTGTAAAGTAAAGTTAATTTAATGTTTAAGTATTCGCTTCGATTTTTTAAGTAACCAAACAAAATTTAATTATTCAAAGGGTTTGTATTCACTGTTATTTTCGACATTCACATCTAAAATTATTTGTTCACAAGTACTATTTTAATATATTATTTTGTTACAATTTGGCAACTATCATTTTGTTACAATCTGACATAGTTACCAATTGCATTCAAAATTTATCTATATATATATACTTTTATATTATTGAAATGTCATATTCTGTGTACATTGAAAATATATCGAGACATAGAGGATGTATATTCAAACATGCTAGGCCATGTATACACAATACAACTTGACAGCATGTCATTAAAAAATCAATAAATAAAAATGACCTGGATTATTATCTAATCATTTCAATTTTTTATGAATTACGAAAGAACAAGATAATTTATTTATTATTATTGAATAATATAATATTATTTATTTATTTATAATTTATTTGTTATTAGATTATTATTTATTTATATATATACGCATTATAACTTGACAGCATGTCATTAAAAAAATCAATAAATAAAAATGACCTGGATTATTACCTGATCATTTCAATTCTTTATGAGTTACGAAATAACAAAAAAAAATTGACTTCATTGAAAGTGTAAGGTAATATTAATTTAATGTTTAAGTATTCGCTACGATTTTTTAAGTAACCAAACAATTTTAATTATTCAAAGGATTTATATTTATTATTATTTTTGACAATAGCATGTGAAACTATTTGTTCACAAATACTTGATACAAACGGGTTGATTCAAATTCATTTAAAATTTATCTATATGTATATATAATTTTCCAATATTGACATGTTATATTCTATTTACATTGAAAATGTATCGAGACAAACATGCTAGGCCATATATACACATTATTACTTGAGATCATGTCATTAAATAATCAATAAATAAAAATGACATGGATTAGTACCTGATCAATTCAATTCTTTATAAATTATGAGAAACAAGATTAAAACAAATAATTTGACGTGTAATGTAACATTAATTTATTGTTTTAGAATTTATTTCGATTTAAGTAACTAAACAAAATCTAACAATTCAAATGGTTTCTATTTATTGTTATTTTCGACAATGCATCTAAAACTTTTCGTTCAAAGAATATTCAGTTACACTTTTAATTAAACAAAGTAGAAAAATTTGAGTGTTAAGTTGAATGATATATTTCTTAACGTATGCATGCATGAAATAAGATAGAATGCCTTCATTTTGTATTTTTTTTTTACCATAAATTTTTAAAAACACTTAATCTTGTTTTATTCAGTAAATCATAATTGTTTCTTCAAGTTTTTTTTTTTTTTTTTTTTTTCAAAAAATGTTGCAAAATCTAAATAATGCTTCATTGTCAATCTATTTATTTTTTCTTTCAATTTTAAATATTTATCTAAAGAAATAATGTTAAATATCATTATTACTTCTCAAGTACTTCCTTTTTTTGAATAAAAAAAAAACTTCTGTTTGAAATCCATAATTTTTTTCAAAGTTTTGGACTCATTTTTTATCTATCAAAAATGAAAATTTTTTGCATACTATTTTTTGTGTCTATGAAAAAAAAAATAATAAAACGGAATAAAAAAAATGCTTTTCATAAAACGAATTCCAGTAAGAATAATAAAAAAGTGCCGTTTTTTACTTAGTATAAACAGTTTTTGGTACCTTAGTTTAAGCTCTAGTTACGGCTTTGTTTTTAACTAAGGATAACCATTTCAATTTTGCAGTTGGTTAAACTTCTACCTGCAGCAAACGTGCTTGATACTGCATTACCTTCCATTCTACTTTAAGCTCGCTTTCCACGCTAAGAAACAGGAAATAAGACAAAGAACGAACAAAAAAAAATCATTTATATTTTGTTTGTGGTGTTCAATCCTAAAAACTTTTTTTTTTTTGCTTTTTCTTAATTTTTTTCTTCCTCTGTGCTCTGTAAGTTGGTTTATCCTGCGGATTTTCTTATCTATTCTGCTTTTTTTCTTATTTCTTTAGACCAGTTGTAAGTTTAATCTTTTAACTACGTTTTTTTCTAGGGATTTTTTTCTCCCTTCTGTCTTCTCTTCGTTGCATTTGAGGCTTATATTACTTTCTCCTTTCATGTTCACGTAATAGTTTTTCCTACGTTAAGTACGTTTTCTCCAGATTTCTTTTTTTTTTTTGCTTTATCTTCTTACATGAATTGTGCTTCCAAATCATTTTCTGAATTGCATTTATGTTCCTTTTTTTATTTTACTTTTATTTTGAGGAATGAATTTATGGTACTAGTATAACGACAATAATAGATTTATTTGATGAAAACTTTATATCATTCCTTAGTTATTATTGGTCATCAAACTATAAGTTTTAATACTATATATGGATAAAGACATTTCTTACGATAGTCAGTAAAAATTATGTGTATGTGTGTGTAAGAAGTGTACGTTTTAATACATATTTTTCTTCTCAATTTTACATAAGGAATACTTTTATTTTTGTATAAATTACGAATATATTATCTTCTATTTATCAATGCAAATTTACATGTAATTTTTTAATTAATTAGTAAAAGATACTTATAGTATATTTAAAATTATAATGGTAATAATTATACTACATATTCTACAAAAAAAAATTAATACAATTAAATGCAATATGATTTACCAGTTTTTATTTATTCAAATTAAATACATGAAATGTTTTAATTACATTTTTTTATGTCTTTCCGGCTAATAAAGTCAAATTTAACTTTAATAAAAGGATCTCAATTATTCTTAATACTCTTTATGAAAGAAAAATTCATAATATTATAACTACGTAAGATTTTCTTTTTATTTATATTATCTTTTAAAAATCCAATGTTTTAAATATTTGAAAAAATTCAAATTTCTTAAGCTGCAAATGTTTCACCTAAAATTCCGTTTAAATATCAGAATTTTTTGAAATTGTATTAAATATCAGAATCACTGCAATAAATATATCTCCTGTAAATTTTAGATACTCTCTCACTCATTCAACAAAGGCATTTTGCTATACTTTAATTATTCATGAAGTTATGCAAAAGTTTACATCAAATGACATTAATAAAAATAAAACAATAAATTGAATTATGAAAAAATAAAACAATAAATTGTTTAATAACATAGTGATAATAGCATACTTTAAATATGCATTCATTAAAATAGAAATACAATTAGAACACCGGAAATTAGATATTAAACGGTTCTTAAGCGTTAATTACTTTATATAACGCTTACTTAGTATTTTGAGGTTTTCCAGTGTTTTACATTTACTTACTTATTTAAAATTAAATATCAAAATATTAAATGTCTGATAAGATATTGAAATAAATTTTATAAAATGTAACAAACACCACATGCTGTAGTAGTGTACCCTGGCGATTGTTTCCCATGAGATACGGTTGTAGAATTGTTATCACATTACTCTTTGATAAAAGCTTAGTAAAAAACTGCCCTAAAATAAATTAATAAGCATGTTTTTTAACCAATCAAACTTTATGCATAACTTATAAAAAATAATTCTTTAAAATTTGATATCAATAACAATTGTTTATATATAAATTCTTTCATTTATTAAAAATATTATTTTGTTAAATTTAAAAAAATAATTAATACATATAGCTTCCTACAAACTGCGATAAGAAATTTTTCCTGCAACAATGTGCTTCCAAATTTTTTAAACAGAAAACAAAGCAACAAAAGACAAAAAACAATGGTAGCCAAAAAAAAAAAGTATTTCTGCGTAAAGAAAAGAATGTTGGTATTAGATATGTTGAAAGACATAGAAGAAAACAGATGGTCCTTCATCAGATACAAGGCAAGTCGATAATGCTGCAGTCATAGTCTGTGTAAGAGTTAGAAGGATCTTTTCCGATATTATTTTTATGTTACTATTTCTTTTCTTGCTATTTTGATTCAGCACTTTTATTTCTGTGCATTGTTCACTTTTTTGTTGTTGTTCCTATCGATGCATGGGCAGTACTTTCACAAAAAGCAAAATTGTAATATATATTTCACCATTTGAATGACAAAATATATTAAAAATAGATAAAATAATTTGTTTACACATAAAAATATATGTTGATATTATGCACAATATAACTATAAAATTGATGTGGTTAACTTTTGATAATGATGAATATGTATTTCTGTCCCATATTCCTTCAAAGGTAATAGAATTTTCAAACGTAGTAGCATAAAACATGTAATTAGTATTTATTTAAACAATTATTTTCTTGCTCGTTTTTTAATTGCTATTTTTATCAATGCAAGACTAGTAATTTCTCAAATAGCAAAATTTTAAGATGTATTTCACCAAATAAATGACAGAAAACAAATATATATATATATATATATAACTATAAAAATTATTATTATAGAAATTACAAAAATTATTAATTATGTGTTAAAATATATAAAATAATATGTTTTATGCTACTACTTTTAAAAATTTATATTACCTTTGAATGAATATGGAACAGAAATGCATTGTCATCATTATCAAAAGGTAATCTCATCAATTGTATGGTCATATTGTGCATAATATCATCATTATCATTTTTCTGTTCTGTTTATTTAAACAATTAATTCCTTGTTCGTTTTTTTGTTGCGGTTCTTATCGATGCAAGGATAATAATTTCTCAAACAGAAAATTATGATATGTATTTCACTACTTGACTGACGGAAAAAAATATTTATAAAAAATTATAAAAATTATTAATTATTTGTTACAAATATATAAAATAATATGTTTAAGTAGAAAAATATATGATGATATTATGCATAACTGCCAGCATTCGAGTTGTCTAGCTTTCGTTCCTTTCTATGTTCCCTGGTCGTTGAAACCCGATGGTTGACCTCTTCTTGCTTATCTTCCAAGCTAGTGTCGTCAGATTTAAGATGGGAAAACCATTTGATGCATCGACTTTCGTTGATTGCGCCCTCACCGAAATGTTCATTGAGATCGCGAAGTGACTGCGCTGTTTTCCATCCTTTCTCAAAGTGTTACAGCATAATATGACGAATATAAGTATGATTATTGTCACTCATTTTTATAAACTAAAAGTAGAAGGATATTTTCATTCATAAATTTATAAAATATTTTACATTTTTATTAAAATATATCACGTCAAAGAAACGCCTGATAATTATGCACCAACCTAATACTTTGACAAGTAAAGTATTTATCAGCAATAGATCCCTAGTTTACTCACTGTAACACTTCCGAGCATGCATGTGAGAAACTTCAGTTAATTGTTTACCTAATAGCAGCAAAAGATGTAAGCGGTACTCTTTCCATATTTTATAAAACATATTTGCTATGTTTATTAATTTTTACGTACAAACAACATATTTATAGATGTACTTTTACCAAATACTTTTTGCTAAAAATTTATTATCGGCACATCACTTTGCATCAAACTTCTTTCCAAATAAAGCTTGTTGGTTGGCATTAGACACAGTTTAACTCAAAATCTAACAAAAAATAGCTTGATGCTTCTTTACTTCTCTAGAAGCTATATTAAAGTGTTTCGATTAATCCTTAGTTTTCTCACTGTAACACTTCCGCGCATGCCTGTGAAAAACTTCAGTTAATTGTTTACCTAATAGCAGCAAGACACATAAGCGGTACTCTTTCCACATAAAAAACACAACTTAATTAGAAAAAAATGAAGCTACAAAATGTGGGAGCGAAAAATAATTTAGCCGAGGAATCAATAAACTTGCTCGGTAAAATTAACTCATATCTAAAGTTTATCTCGGTTGATAGGCCTCGTTTGAGAACGTTATTTCATTTTCTGGGCTTTTTTAGTTCCCTATTTCTTTTTTATTTTATTTTTGTTTTCAAAGAACTCTCCCTGCCCGTAATCACTATCACGTTCTTGGGCAATGAAAAAGAACGTTAGCGACGACCCCCCATTCATAAATGCTTATCGTTCCGTTAAATTCATGCCCCATTGGCCCTTCGACAATTTCGAACATAATTACTTTATGTATCGTTTGGTGACTGCCATGGAATGGTTGTTAAAAAAAAACTTACTTTATAAATAATCGAAATAAGCTGTCATCTGTTAGAAAACTATTAACACAATTTTATAGAAATTTTTGTAATCAGTAATTTTAGAATTAGTTTTATTCTTTTTTGTCAGTTTTGCCATAGTTTCTTGCCATTTTTTTTCCCGCAGCCACATTTGCCATATTTTTTCCAACATTAAATAAAATGCAATTTTCATTTTCAAATTAAATTATTTTTCTACCAAAACTATTTTAGATTTAGTATTTTATCTAATAATAATTTGTGGTAAAAGAATAAAATCATATGATAAAGTACAATTTATTGGAAAATTTGTCTTCAAAAGTGCCATAAAAATATGTTTTATTAAATATTTTAATGAAAGAATTGCGAGTATGTACTATGTTTGTTACTATCTTTTCAATATTTTATATACGTTTTGCATAAAATACTTCACTAAGATTTTTTTTTTTCGGTTTTATTAAAGGAATTATTAATATGATCTTGATGAGATTATAGCTCAATACTATTTTAATTTTATATTTGTGATTATAATTTTAAATTAACTGTATTATTAACAGCGGGCCATTAAACTTACAAATTTATGCACGTAATTTAACTATTCGTTAATTGTTTAATTATATTAATCATTCTTGATTGGGTAAATAAAGCAATCAGGTTCAATTGATGTGATTAATTAATTAAAGAAAATAACTTAAATTTCATATACGCACTTAATTTCGATAATTAAATTGTACGCTAATTTTAAATAAATGCTAAATAATAAATAACTATTTAATAACAAATTTGTATTAAATAATATTTATTAAACTTAAATTTTAATTTATTTAACTGGTCTCAGATCTGCCTTGCAATTATTCATTGCATATTTATTTTTTTGGCGCCAATCAAGATAAATTAAAATCTGTTAGAAAGCAAAACGCAATTTATCACAAACAAGGCACAAACGAGGCACAATTTATTATTTCAACATCTTGATACAAAAACTAAAAACAAAATAACCAGCTTATCTATTTGGAGGGGGCGGAATATTATGGAAAAAAAAAGAATGTTAGTAAACTCCAGTCTTTTAACTTTAAAAATCGAAATTGCACACACACACACAAAAGAAAAAGAAAAAGTAATATAACCTAAACTATTAAACTCGAATAATTTTGTATTTATTACAAATACATTTATAAACATCGTAACTACACAGTTTTATAAATAAATTCTAATAAAATTGCTTTAGCTAATAAACCATAAATCATTATTAAATATATTTCTTCGAAATACAATCCATTCCTGCAATTCCTTACATGAACGCCTGTGCAATTATTAATTTGTGTCTTCATATGTGACAAATTAACCAATTTCATTTTTGCAATACATCTTATCTACCCTTTAGTTTTTAACCTAACCAATATAATGTCTGATCACTTTTTGTCAATATTATTCTGTTACTTTACAAATTTGTTATTATTTTCTTGATATTTATTCAATTTTTTCTTTTTCAATGATTATTGATTTACTTCCAGCAAATAAATCATTTATTTATTATCATTTTCTTCAAAAAAAGTATGTAATATAATAATTTTGTATAGCATTGAGGTTCTATTATGAATTTTTGTTATATTTTAGTGAAATATTAATGACTTTTTTCTTTCTTGAGAAATTAATAGAAATATTATTCCTGAAATTTTACACTTCAGACATTTTGAAAATTTAAACGGACTTAACTTTTGTAGAATTTTGAAAAAACAGATTTTAAAACTACAATTTTTTTTCAAAAAATTTTAAATGTTCCATTGGAGACTTCATAAAATACATGTATAAAATAGAATGATTAGGATTTTATAAAGAGTAAAATTATATCTTAGTCCAATTTATCATTTAAGAGTCTTAATACACAAAATATAAACAAAACAACCTGCTTATCCATTTAGGAAAACAGGAAATATCAAATGAAACAAAAAATGATCTCCACAATTTTAAAGCATATCTACGAATGTTTCTATATCATTCGTTTTTATTTGGAAATATATTTTTAAAAATTAACTTTAAGATACTGTAGATTTATAAAAAAAAGCGCAATAATTATAAAAGGAACAATTCCTTACTATTCTTAATCATTAAAGTAAACATACAATGAATTACTATTTGCTGATCAGAAAAGTGGTACATACTTTTATTAAAATATTTGGTACATTTTTCACCATATGTCACAACATAAAACTGAGTTGTTGCTAGTCTAGATGCAATTATCCTCTAAGTTACACTATGAGCTTTTTAATGAGAACAAAGGCACAATCTTATCTGATCCAACAACTCATTTAATTACGAACAGAATGAAAGCTGACAATCCAAGTTGGTTATTCCACACACCCCAACCGAAGTACAACACAGCTGATCAATTAATCCAATAAATTAAAAGGAGATACAGAAGTGAAGATGACGAGTTAATTATATTCCGGTGTAGGGGAGAGATACGAGAGAAAAAAAGTGAGTAATGAAAGCTTGCTGATAACGAGGTATCCCAGCTGTAGTATCTTGCTGATGGGCTGGAATTATCAGCCATTTATTAGTCTTTCTTCGTACCTCGCAGCCGTGAATATCAGCATGAAAAGAAAAGAATTAAGTTGTCGTGTTAGCACAAGCTCGGATTCAGAAATTCATTTTGTAAAGGAAAAAAAATGGTACTCAGAAAGAAAACGTTAGAATACATTGCTGAGTGACTAGCGAGTTAATTACAAAATTGAAAGAACCAGATAAGAGAATATTAAAATTTGGCTTTATTTTTAAAGGTACACAATTCTGCTAAACGGAATTAACATTGTTTATTATGTAGTCCAAGAATGCAATTTATTTATATTTTTTTAATTGTAGTTGTAATTCTTGATAGATATAAACCAATGTTGTATATATATATAATGGTGTGTGTGTTTATGTGTGTGTATAGGTGCGTGTGTGCAGGTTTGCGTGTGTTCATGTGTATGCATGTGTGTATCAGTGTATGTGCAGGTTTGTGTGTGTTTATGTGTGTGCAGGTGTGTGCAAGTGTGTGTGTGTGTGTGAATGTGTGTGTTTAGGTGTATGTGTTTGTGTATAATATGAAATAAATTTTCAAAATCAATCATATTTCTCTGCTTTAGCATATTAAATAATAAATTTCTCTTTGCTGGTTTTTTTTAGAAAAGTTGAAATTGAATTTGTTTTAGAATTAAAATACAGTTTGACGCTTGTATTAAGAATTTTTTATATTTAATTAAACACTATTTGAATGTGATGGTATTTGTATATCTTTCAAAAACAATTCTTTATTATTTTTTAATTATAGATGTAATTGTTGATGGATATAAATCAATGTTGTATATATATATATATATATATATATATATATATATATATATATATATATATATATATATATATATATATATATACATATATATATGTATATGTATATATACATACATATATATATATATATATATATATATGTGTGTACTTGTGTGTATGTGTAATATGAAATATATTTTCAGAATCAATAATATTTCTCAGCTTTAGTATATAAAATAATGAATTTTCTTTTACTGGTTTTGTTAGAAAAGTTTAAATTGACTTTGTTTTAGAATTCAAATGCATTTCAACACTTTTTATAACGAATCTTTATATTTCATTACACATTATTTGAATGGGATGTTGTTTGTAGAAGTAAATCTTTCAATAACAATTGTCTACAGTATTTTGAGATAATTAGAATTACCTGCTTAAAATAAAAGATTAAATATTAGTATAATACCTGATGAAAAAAAAATCATGCGAGTAATTTGTGGGAAAATATGATCCTTTATTTAAAAAATCATAATTAAAAGTTGCATTTTACATTAGATTTTACATTTTACATTAATATTTAATTTTTAAAATTAGATGCTTGCAATTTTTATACGAATTTATAATCAGTAATAAGAACTCTGTAGAAATCAGAAATCCTTAAATAAACTTATTTTCTTTCATATTTTGACTCCTATTCATACATTTTTTACTATCTGTATTAATCCCTTGTTTATATATTCTGACAGACATCAGTTGAATAAAAAAGAGTAGACAAGATGGTTTAAAAATTACATACGACAAAGAAAAAAAAATGAAAATTTAGATCAACAAGCAAATGATCATCTAAATAATATTTAATGGTCTATAAATATTATTAAACTCAACTGTCAAACATTTTTTTTTGCTCGATTATTTTTTCTCCCAAAAAATGTTTATATTTAGGTACAGAAATCAATCCTAGCGACGACATTTTTTGATGGAAAATGTCATGTTAACATCAAAAAAGCAGCAGAGTATACAAATATTAAATATGGAAGTTGTTTTGCTTGCACACATATTAAAATTTGCTTTTGTGAGTCTATTTTACGTTCAATAAATCTTTATGTACAATATATTTTATATAAAAAAATTCGAAATATCTACTCAGAAATGAATCCTTGTAAATGCAAATCAAAATCAAGAATTTCATTGCTGAATATTATAAATAAGTGTTTATGTACATTGAATTCTATTTTAAAAATATCTTTTTTTTACAGTAGTTCAAATAATATTTTTGACCACAGTTTTTAACTTAATTATTATTGGATGACATACAATTTTCGCTAATGAATCATTATTGACAATGAATTAAATAATATTTTTCCATAAAATGGAATAAATACGAATGGAGTGAAGAATATTTTGCTACACATCATTACAGTGAAGTAACATCTACAGATCTACAGTTACCAGATAAGTATACAATATATCTTAAAAAGAATCACATATTGTCTGCAAATGAAATATATATACATATATACATACATACACACACATATATATATATATATATATACATACATATATGTGCGTGAGTGTGTGTGTGACAGAGAGAGTGTGTGGGAAGGTGGTATATATATATATATATATATATATGTGTGTGTAAATATTTCCTCGATGATTAAATAGCTCTTTTAAACTTTAATGAGCCGTAAGAATTGCACACTGTTCGGCAAGATGCCAAGAGTACAGCAACTATTATCTATGTTGATAACGGGAAAAGTATAATATGCTGGGTAATGAAGCCATTCATAGTTCAAGAAAGTAATAAGTAAACAGGACTTCCTACATATATATATAATTGTGTCATTTGGGACATTCAGAATTGCGCTGTTATTCTAATCTCCCATTTTTTTTTTTTTTTTTCATATTTATCTCACAATTTTGTTATAATTCTCCCATTTAACTTTCAAAAGTGAAATTTAAAATTCAAAAAAATAATAAGTTATATGACCAATTATACTCGAAAATTTATGCATAGATTGCAAATGTATTCAGAAACACATTATTTTTATATATTGTTTATAATTAAAATTACTTTTATAGTTAATATACGAATCTTTATTGGTTTTTATTTGAATCTATTCATTACTGTAATTCCGTGCATGAATTTATCCACAGTTTTTAATTTGTGTCTTAAAATCTGATGAATTAACCAATTTCAATTTCACAAGATTGAAAAATTATACTCGAAAAGTTATGCATATGTTTCAAATACATACATTTTAAACCACAAAATACATTTTTACATATATTTATATATTTAAATATATTGTCTCTATTATTACTTTAACAAGTAATAAACTGATCTATAATGTTCTTCTTTGAAGCACTATTTATCGCTATAATTCCATGCAGGAATTCAAGTGTGATACGTGATGAATTAACCAATTTAATTTTTGCAAAGACTATCGTAATTGCCTTTAATATCTAACCTAACCAATATAATGTCTGATAAGTCTTGTTTTTTCTCAGTATTTTTTTCTGCTACTTTACTGATTAGATAACTTCCTTGGGAGTTCTTCAGTTTTTTTTTCCTTCTGCAATGCTTATTTATTTATTTTATCTTTTACCAGCAAAAAAAAAAACATGGCAGGTAAATTGAAAACGCGCAACCCAATAAATAAATAAAATATCTTCGAGATAGTAAAGGTACATCTTTACTCCGAAAGAAGGTCCAAAGAAAAAGACTCCATTACGTTGAAAGCTCCAAAAATGGTCTTTTAAACTTATTTCGTGGAACGGTGTTCTGGTGCTATCAAAGACTACAGAAGGAAGATTTAGAACTGGATTCCGACTCTTATTTTATTTACTTATTGGTTTACTTTCATGGCTGTCACAGAACATACTATCCCGGAAAATATCACAGGCTAATATTTTCTTTTCAAAGTTGGAACCTATACGTATGTATGTAACTTCCATAAAAGAAGTATTTTTCTGAAATAAACATAGTCTGTGAAGTCTACTAAGATATTTTATCTAATGTTGTGAGTGTTATTCATTCGTATATATACTTGAGCGCCCAGAGAAACTAAACCGAAAACTTCATTCTGTATGCCTAAAATTGCCATGATAAATATGTATGGCATGATAAATATAAATAAATATATATTTTGATATGTGTATAGTTAGCATAGTGTAAGGATAGGTAGGATAGTGTGAGATGTGTATTGGTATCACTTAGGGGGTTTTCTTTACAATATAGGGAGGCAAATTGTGCAGCAGCCTGGAGCCTGCAAGCTACAATGTAGAGTTTAATTTTTATATTAAAGTAGCACATATAATGCTGAACTGCTCGGCCTCAGAAAATAAAACGTATTAACTCTTTTATATCAAAGAGATAACTTGACAAGTTTTACATCAAATAGATAAGAACCATTTACCATTCCTAACGTGGATATAAGTAAAATATATTTTAATGTGATCAATGAATTATTGCGTTGTATATTTCATATTCCATAAATATTCAGAGATACAGTATATATATATATATATATATATACAGAGAGAGAGAGAGAGAGATAGAGAGAGAGAGAGAGAGAGAGAGAGAGAGAGAGAGAGAGAGAGAGAGAGAGAGAGAGAGAGAGAGAGAGAGAGAGAGAGAGAGAGATAGATAGATATATAGATAGAGAGAGAGATAGATAGATAGATATATAGATAGAGAGAGATAGATAGATAGATAGATAGAGAGAGAGAGAGATAGATAGAGAGTGAGAGATATATAGATATACAGGTCAATTATAATTAAAGTCCCACTTTCAAAATGCTGCAAAAAAGAACCATTCGTCACAATTACTTCAGATACTTCATCAGATTTTTGATACTTGATGCATAGTGAAGAAACTTAAATAAGGGGGAAACAGTATGTCATAAGAAAATAAGGTTCCAAAAAATGTTCCACCGATTTTCCCCATCAAATTTAGTATGCCTTGCCGTGGTAGATTGGCTTTCCACTAACAGTGTCACAACTGTTGAATGAATTGGAATTTTTTTTCCGCCGTAAAACCGAAACAAACAAGGCCATTGAACACTGCTTTTGGTTTAATGTGCAATTCATGCCAAATATGTTGTCATTTCGATTCTAAAAATCCCTGGCAGCCGCATTCACTTTCTTTATCCTTCTTACAGCGCCATCTATTAATACACTTTGGATTTTTTTTTGGTGTGGTAACGTTTACCACTTCTTCAAGTATCTACAGTACAAATTTGAACTAAGTGTAACGAGTGGTTCCTTTTTTTACAGAATTTTGAAAGTGGGACATTAATTATAATCACCTTGCATTAATCATTTGTTTTGGTGTTTCATATTAAATAAATAACATATTATGGTTGAGCAATTGCCTCACAATTACAATTATGAGCTTACTGCTTGATAATAATGCAAAACTGAGTAATTATAAATTTTTATGTTTTAAATTGACTCAAAGTTGGAATGTTTTATATTTTCCCTCTAACTACATTTAGACAGGAATTAAAACCAGAAATATTCGTTGAAAAAAAGAAAATATCAAATGTTACTCATTTGATTTGAAGAATGTAGTAATTATTCGTATTACTAAATTATCTAATCACACAGAATATATCACCACATTTCATTCTTTATCATATGCATTCATTTTGCTATTCTTTGTCGTTCTTTCAATCCTTTTCTTCGAAGTGAAGCAAAATCCCAGTGGAATCATAATCAAGTTTCTGAGAGTGATACAAAAAAATAAATTTGAGTTACAACGCCTAATTTTCTCCACATTTGACTGCTAATTAGCGAACGCAGATGCTAATTTTCCGGAAGAGGCGGATCTACCATTCACAACTGCGGCCTTAATTATTGCTTACGTCGCACGAGTTTTGCATTTAGGAAGGTGGAATTACTTGATATATTCAGAAGAAACACAAGTAACATATTCAAGTAATATTGTGTCAAAATTAGCCTTTTTTATAAATCATAAGGTGTTGTCAAGTATTTATTATTGTATTTTGTACCAAAATACATTGCGGTTATTCTTGAAATAAAAGTTTAATATTTGGTTCGCTTAGAAAATATTTGAAAGTTGGTAAATTAAATGGAATGGATGGAATATTTCTTTATTACATTTTAATAAGACAAATTGCAATAACTATATGACAAAAATAACTAATTTTCTTAAAGAAATAATGCACTAATCGGTTAGTATAATGAATATTCTGTTTTAAAGTAAATTAGCGCATATACTCCTGCGTTGTTCAGCTACAGAAAATAATGCTTATTAAAACCTTTATATCAAAAAGATAATTTGCAAGTTTTATATCAAATAGATGAAACCCTTTTTTAATTTTCTAGCATGGATATTAGTAAAATATATTTTAATATGATCAATGAATCTTTAGGTTGTTTATTTAGTATTGAATAAATATTGAAATATGCAATATATATACACTGTGATTATAATTAAAGTCCCACTTTCAAAATGCTGTAAAAAAAGAATCACACGGCATAATGACTTCAATCTTAAACTAGAGATATTGAAGAAATGGGAAACGGTATATCGTTAATAAAAAATTCCGAAAGGTTCAACCTATTGTTCAGATCCAATTTGATATGACCTTGCTTAGGTTGATTTGCTTTCCACTAACAGTGTCACATCTGTTGAAGGAATTGGAAGTTATTTTTCCGCAAAAAAGCCTAAACAATCAAGCACATTGAACACTGCATTTGGTTTAATGTGCAACTCATGCAAAATACGTTGTAATTTCGTTTCTAAATATCACTGCTTCCAAACATACTTCTATATCCCTCTTATAGCGCCATCTATAAATACACTTTGGAACTTATTTAATCCCTTAACGTTTAACCTTTTTTCAAGAATCTTCAGTTCCGATTTAAACTCATTGTCACTAGTGGGTCTTTTTTTACTGCATTTTGAAAGTGGAACTTTAATTATAAACACTCTGCATTAATAATTTTATTTTGCTGTATCATATTAAATGAACAACATATTATGGTTGAGCAATTGCTTAATAATTACAACTCTGCACATGCTGTTTGATAATAATGCAAAACTGAGTAATTATAAATTTTTATATTCTAAATTAACTCAATTTTTTTATTTTTCCCTAACTACATTTAGACGAATATTACAAAAAATTAAACGAGAATTATTCATTGAAAAAAGAACATATCAAATGTAACTCATTTGATTTGAAGAATGTAGTAATTATTCGTATTACTACATTATCTTCGCAATTAGATAATGACACACAATGTATCACCACATTTCATTCTTTACCATTTGCATTCATTTTGCTATTCTTTGTGGTCCTTTTAATCCTTTTCTTCGAAGTGAAACAAAATCCAATGGAATCATAATCAAGTTTCTGAGAGTGATGCAAAAAAATAAATTTGAGTTACAACGCCTAATTTTCTCCACATCTGACTGCTAATTAGCGAACCCAGATGCTAATTTTCCGGAAGAGGCGGATCTACCATTCACAACTGCGGCCTTAATTATTGCTTACGTCGCACGAGTTTTGCATTTAGGAAGGTGGAATTACTTGATACATTCAGAAGAAACACAGGTAACTTATTCGAGTAATATTGCGTCAAAATTACCCTTTTTTTAGAAATCATAAGCTGTTGTTAAGTATTTATTATCGTATTTTATACCAAAATACATTGCGGTTGTGCTTGAAATGAAAGTTTAATATTTTGTTCGCTTAGAAAATATTTGAAAGTTGCCAAAATGAACGTGTATGGAATATTTCCTCATTACATATTAATACGACAAATTGGAATTATTATGTGACAAAAATAACTAATTTTCTTAATGAAATACACAAATAGATTAGTACTATAATGAACTTTCAATACTGTAGTAAAGTAGCAGATATAATTCTGCACTGCTTGGATTAAAAATAGCACTAATTAAGTCTTTTTTTATATCAAAGAGGTAATTTAGCAAGTTTTATATCAAATATATAACAACCTTTCTTCTATTTATAACATGGATATCAAAAAATATATTTTAATGCGATGAATGAATCATTACGTTTATTTATTGTTGCATACAAATTCAGAGATACAATATATAGTATATATACATATATATACACTCAAGAACCAAAACATTATGACCATCTGTCAATAACCAGTTGGCCCGCAGCCTTTCCCATCGCAGACAGAAGTAAGTGAAAGAATGATTCTTCAGACTCTCCCGCAGCAGTTAAATACCACTTCCACCTAACCACGTGCCTTCCACGTCATCCAGGCGAGTTCATTTCAAAATGTAGGGGTGGTCATAATGTTTTGGTTCTTGAGTATATATATATACAGGGTGATTATAATTACAGTTCCACTTTCACAATGCTGCAAATAATAAATAAATAAAAAATAATAATAATAAAACAAAAACACTCTCCACAATGTGTTCAAATTTGAACTGAATATACTTGAAGAAGGGCGAAACGGTATGGCATCAAGAAATGTTCCACCGATTTTTCCCATCAAATTTGGTATGTCGTGGCATTGATGGATGGGCTTTCCACTAACAATGTCATAACTGTTGAATTATTTTTTGCGGCAAAAAAACCTGAAACAATCAAGTTGAATGAACACTGCAGTTGGTTTAATGTGTAACTCATGGAAAATACGTTGTAATTTCATTTCGAAATATCACTGGCAGCCGAAATCGCTTATATATCCCTCTCAGAGCGCCATCTATTAATAGATTTTGGAACTGTTTTTTAATGCCGTACATTTCCCCTTTCTTCAAGTATCTTCAGTTCCAAGTTGAACTCATTGGGACGAATGGTCCTTTTTTTACGGCGTTTTGAAAGTGGGACTTTAATTATAATTACCCTGTATAAATAATTTTGTTTTGCTGTTTCATATTAAATGAACAACATATTATGGTTCAGCAATTGTATAATAAAAGCAATTCTAGGCGTGCGGTTTGACAATAATGGAAAAATGAGTAATTACAAATTTTTATATTTTAAATTAACTCTAATTTATATTTTTCCCTAACTACATTTATACAAATATAACATAAATTAAAATAAGGAATATTTTTAAAGAAAAAGAACATGTCAAATGTTATTCATTTGATTTGAAAAATGTAGTAATTATTCGTATTACTACATTATCTTCACAATTAGATAATCATACAGAATATATCACCACATTTCATTCTTTATCACGTGCATTCCTTTTGGCATTCTTTGCCGTTCTTTTAATCCTTTTCTTCGAAGTGGAGCGAATTCCCAGTGGAATCTTAATCAAGTATCTGAGAGTGCTGCAAAAAAAATAAATTTGAGTTACAACGCCTAATTTTCTCCACATTTGACTGCTAATTAGCGAACGCAGATGCTAATTTTCCGGAAGAGGCGGATCTACCATTCACAACTGCGGCCTTAATTATTGCTTACGTCGCACGAGTTTTGCATTTAGGAAGGTGGAATTACTTGATATATTCAGAAGAAACACAAGTAACATATTCAAGTAATATTGTGTCAAAATTACCCTTTTTTTGAAATCATAAGGCGTTGTTAAGTATTTATTATCGTATTTCATACCAAAATACATTGTGGTTGTGCTTGAAATAAGTTTAATACTTTGTTCGCTTCGAAAGTATTTAAAAGTTAAGAACATAAACGTGGATGAAATATTTTCTTATTACATTTTAATACGACAAATTGGAATAACTGTTTGACAAAAATAACTAATTTTCTTAATAAAATACAATAATCGATTAGTATAATGAAAAGCGCAGTTCAAGCGCATATAATCATGAGTTGATTCCAAAAAAAAATGCTTATTATAAATGCTCTATACCAAAGAGATAAATTGCCAAGTTTTATATCAAATTGAGAAGAAACTTTTTTCCATTGCTAGCATGGGTATAAGTAAAATATATTTTAATCTGATCAATGAAAGATTAGGCGTTTATTTAGTATTGAATAACTATTATAATATGCAATATATATATATACAGGTTGGTAATAACAGAAGTCCCCCTTTCAAAATGAGTAAAAAAAGACGCACTCGTCACAATGAATTCAAATTTGAACTGAAGTTACTTGAAGAACGGACAAACTGTATGACATGAAAGAAAAATTCCATGAATTTTTCCCATAAAATATGGTATGACTTTGCCGTGGCTTTCCAAAAATAGTATCGCAATTGTTGAATGACTTCGAAGTCATTTTTTTCCTTCAAAAAACCGTAACAATCAATCACATTGAAGACTAGAGTTTGTTTAATGTGCAACTCATGCCAAATACGTTGTCATTTCGTTTCAAAATATCAGTGGCAGCCGAATTTACTTTCCTTATGCCGCTTACAGCGCCATCTATTAATACACTTTGGAGACTTTTTTTTTTTTTGGATGCCATACCGTTTCCTCCTTTGCCAAGTAATCGTCAGTTCTTCTTTTACAGCGTTTTAAAAGAGGGAAAGTGATAATAACCCTGTAGACTTACATATATATATATATATATTAGAAAAAAAATCTATTAAATTGAATACATTTGTTTTTTTTATTTTGTTTGAAATCACGTTAATTAGCGGCAATTTATAATTATGTTAAAATTATATTTATCTATCAGTTGAAACATTAAGTAAATATTGTTTAACTTCCGTTTGTAAGCCCATGTATATAATTTATACAGTTCCAAATCTAGACATTGCCAACTATGACCAAACAGTATAATCTAAGATAAACTATACCAATTTTAAATGTTTGGCTTTATGCTTTGTTTATAGACGTAGACGAATCTGGTCGTATTGAGAATTTAAGCCTTTTAAATTCAAATGGCATATAGTAGGTTATCAATTGTATCCTGAGTATGAAGGTGTCTTTTTTAAACCACAGATTATTTTATTAATAGTCATGTTTAGCATAACCAGATATTCCTAACCTCAAGCTGAGGTAATCTCACTCATTCTAAACTCATCCATATGGCTATTAAATTTCAAACGTTTTGGAGAGAATTCCTTGAATTAAATAAGTTAACTTATATTGTAACTAAAGGGATATACTTGAAACCTACCTGCATTGGCTACTCTTCAGAGATATAAGTGATAGGTTTCAGGGACATTTTTATTGGTAAAATGGCACTGGAATTTTTTTATTTAACTCACATTATTTTAGATGGTTGTAATTAAGCGGTTATTGTTTTATTTACTTATTTATTTTACACCAGATTGTCCATGAACAGTGCAGCAGTGAAAAAATTGACTTGAACATGAGAATTTCGCAAAATGTCACCAAAAGTTGTCAAATTGGCGTAAAAAGTAATTTGATGATTTACTAACTAATATTAATCCAATTTAGATATATTTCATTTGAAAATTGTTCGGCTTCTTATTAGAAATATTTTTGCTAAATTTGGGGAGCTTTCGATGTAATTTGAGGCCATGTAACATGCACAACAGTCCTAATACGCATGTACAAACAAATTTGGGGAAATAATTGCTGATAATATAATAAAACTCACTCACTTATTACATAATTATCTTTTACTAATTAAATGAATTATAGCTGAACTAAATATTTTGCAGAATTTCTTAAAAAATAAAATTTTATGTATACATTATGGAGTAAATGGATTTAAATTTAATTATTTTAACATTTGTAAAGTATATAATAGGTCATTATAAAATATTATTTTTTTTTTTTAATTTTTAAACTTATTTTACTATAAAAATTTAAGCAAAATTTGTAATTAATGTAAGTATGTATTATGTAATAAAATAATTAATTGATTCTTTTTAAATAATAATCAACAAAAAAAAACCAGACATTTAATTTAGTTAAAGCTACAATAAACTATTCTCAGTTTACAGCCTTACAAATTTACTTTAATAGATATGTCATATCTATTGTTTTCTTATTTCATATACAGTAAAGATAATCTACAAATTCAAGGATAATATATTGTATGCATAAGATATATTTTTTCTCAAAGATGAATTTAATAAAAAAATGTCCTTTATTAATCCTCTAAAAATACCTTTTCTGAAAAAGAGATTAGCTTAGATTGTTATGTATCATTTATATAATTATTTTCAACCGTACTCTCTCAATTATTTATATTAATCAAGAACATTTTTTCAAACCAGAAATATTTGATAATTTCTCCTAAATTAGTGCATTTCTATTTTGAATTAAGTGTTTTATAATCATATGATTTCTAATCTTTTTTCAAATCTTTCCTATTTACACATTAAATTTTTTGTTGCAGAAATGGATTTGTAAACAAAATCTTAATGGATGTAAATCAAATTTCCAAAGCTATTATATTATCAGATTATTTTTTAGAATATATCCTTCATTTTTTTAATTGCATTCGATGATTTAATCGTGTTGACCATTTCCCTGTGTGCAGCCTAAAGTGGGCTGCACCGACGAACGCTGTTATTCATTTAGCTCACCCAGGGGACACATGTAGATATTTATTCCTCATAAAAAATCTATATAATACATATCTTCAAAAACTAATCTAAAATTATAAAAGTTGCGACACATTATTTTCTTCGTCATTTTGTATATTACCAGGGAAATTTTATTTTATGAAGAAATAGTCAGTACACTACCCCAAAATTTTTAAGTGACTATTTTATTTAAAACCTTTATAAACTAATAGGCATTTTAAATGTACATTATTTCAAATTATTCCTATTAATATTTGTACTCCTTTTTTATTAATATATTATTTGCATTTCTTAATTTGAATTTAATTGAGACTGCGAGCAATATAATTTCTTTAAAAAATGAGTGGGTTTAGCTGTTAAAAAATGTAATGGTAAATTGGATTAGCAGTTGCCTGTATATCAGGGAAAATAAAAGTATTCAGTGTACAGAAAGTATCTGCATGTATATATTGCACCTATATATACAGACACTTCCATGTAACAGTATACAGAAAGTTGCATGTATATATGTAAAAACACATGCCTGCATACCAGGGGAAGTAAAAGTATTCAATATACAGAAAGTATCTGCCTGTATATATATCACAAATATACAGGCACCTTTATGTATCAGTATATAGAAAGTTACCTGTATATATGTGAAAACAAATGCGTGTATATCATGGGAATTATGATTTGTATAATACAACCATATAAACTATCTTTTTCAGAACAACTTCTTACAAAAAACCGAAATAAGTTTGGATGTATGCATCTATACTTATATAAATGGAAATTCAGCTTGCAGTTTTCACTTAGGCGACAGCCCCTTAGTTCCAATTGGAGGAACCAGATCGTGACATAGCATCCATGTCCAAAGTTCCACCCACATTCTGGTCACGGCACCATTCTTAACTGTTCCCGCAACGGAATACATATTCAAAGGCACAGGGGTAAACAATACTTCTAACTATCGATTAGGAGCAGCGAGATGCATTCGGATCTTAAGAAGCAAGGAATAAAAGAAAGAAAAAAAATAGGCAAACAGATGGATAGGCAGAACAAAGAATGGAGCTCGAAAAGAGAAAGGATGGGGCCTCAGGGATGGAATGAGAGAGAGATAGAGGAAATATATACTTGCACCTGGGTATCCAAGATTTTGGTTTACTTCCTTGCTTGCTTGCTCACTTTCCCCTCTGATGGAAACGGTCTAGTTTTCTGCAGGGCAAACATCCAAGCTTCTGCTTCTTCTACTGCTGCTTAATAATAAATGGTTCGATTCTGTATTGTTTGTGTTGAAGTGTGGGATGATAGGTACTTTTTGCTGCATGATGGTGTTACTTAATTGTCCATTTGTATAATGCTTATTTATAAAACAATTTGAAGACTTTGATGTTGCCATAAAGGTACATAACATATTTAAAGATTTCATCAAACTAATGTAATTTGATACCTTCTTAATTCATTATTTGTTCATATGCATTTAACTTCGTCAAGATATATTTTTGTTATGTATTACGGAAACGAATAAAAAAAAAACATAGCATTTTATTTTACTAAGGAATCTATTGGAACTAATAAGGCTCTATTGGTAGTATTCCCTATTTTCGAAGACAACTTGATGGTGAGGAATGACAGACAAAAGCGAATGATAGCATGACTTATTTAATCTCTTTTCTGGTACCAATGCAGTGCAATTCGATGGTAGATCATTTAAGATGGTTATTAATGCTAGATTTGTCCATTTTTATCAAGATATACATACTAGAGGTATTGACAGAAAAAAGAAAATGACTGTAAATTTAACCTATCAAAACTGCAAAACAGTTTTAGTCTGAAGAATGTTTCATTTATTTCTTTTATTTAATTCCTTCCAATAATACTAAGGTATTTAAATCAATTACCTCAAACTAATTATAAGTTATTTAAATATGTGTATATGATCCATTGGACTCAGTTATTCTGATTGATTGAGGTTTGTTAATCCTCTTTATTTAAGAGCAATGGCTTCTCAACCTTTTAAATTTTGTTTTAAATAATTTTTAATCCTTTTCTAATTTAAATTTTCAAATTTTTTGAATATTTTTCTACAAATTAGACAGTTAAAAATAGTCATACGCAGTAATTATAAATCTATCCAGTAATTAAGATGTTTTTCGTAAATAAATTTGAATATGTACTCTGACTAATTTCTTTGCTGTTCATTATATTTTGAAATATTTTGTGTATCAGCTATAACTTTTTTTTTAATTTCATAATACACAAGAAATGCAGGAATTGGACAATATAATAATTTAAATATAGGGTAATTTTACAGAACTCTAGGTACTAGATACGAAAACGTTCATTAACGACTGGGAAGCGGCAGTTATTTTTTTTTAAATCATAATCGTTGATAAAATTCTAAACATTTTTTGAATAATGCAAATTTCTGAATAATTTCTTTTTTTTTAAATTGAGTTACATAATTATCTATTAAATTGAAACACAACTGCGAAAAAT
Organism: Caerostris darwini; assembly: GCA_021605075.1. Classification (NCBI taxonomy): domain Eukaryota; kingdom Metazoa; phylum Arthropoda; class Arachnida; order Araneae; family Araneidae; genus Caerostris; species Caerostris darwini. The sequence goes on from BPLQ01007602.1 coordinate 353,441, forward strand.
AATTTATGAAAAATAATAGTAACATGAATTAAATTGAACTGAACAATCGCAAAGAGTTAAAAGTTTTTTCTCTAAATGGAAGACCAATTACTAATAGAGAAATAAAGTAAACACTTTTACCAAAAATGAAGAAATTATTATGTTTTGTTCTTGCATTAAGAACAGAAAATAATTAATATCCGAAAAAATGTAAAATAAAATAAATATTTTTTTCGAGAATTAAAATTAGTTTTTGTGTTTAAAAATTTGAATAACATATATCCTTACTACACAAGGCTCCAATATGTTTCGAAATTACAAATAATAATATACATATAAATAATTTTACAATATTCATTGAGTAAAACTAACTTCTGATACGATGCTCCATGAAAAGTGTGGTACTAAACGCATTCATTCATTAATGAAATTGTTTTTTTTTTCCTGATAAATAATGATAAAAACTTCTACAAGTTAACTAAAAAGCCTTTAAATATCACAGCATTTACAAACTGGTGTCATTTTATTGGTATAAATTGCATTCAATGAAATATCTCCAATATTAATTGACTTTAAAGTATTTTTTTTTAAATAAAAATATAAAATTTATTTACTGAGAAATGTTTTCTTCTTTTATTACAGCAGTAAAAATATGTTTTCTTGTTACAAAAATATATATTTTTTACTTCTTTATTACATCAGAAACATACGTACCTTTATTCATCAGATACTTTTCAATATTTTTCTCGTATTAATGCCACCTACATTTCTCTTTAAACAATAGCTGAGTCTTACAAAACCCTGCAGCATTAAGGATACAATTTCGGATAAAATACTGAACAATTTATATAGACACAAATGCAAAAATAATGCAGCTAATCTACTTTAGAGGAAACAACATATGAATTGATTGTATTTCATCTCAATTTTATCAAAGGAAACAGCATCTTAAGGGAATAAATTATTTTCCGGGTACTATTTTTTAAATTGTAATGTAATTTAATAAAGTAAAAACAATGCTGCCGTATTTTATTTGTTTTGAGTTTTATATTCTTTTTTATTCCTTTTTATTCCTAGTTCAGTTATCCCCTAGACGGCAAGATATCTGCTTTATGAGCGCAAATGCAAAAATATTTTTTTTATTAAATTCCAAAGCCTTTTTTTGTCTTAGCAGTAAAAATTCGAAAATTTCAAGATGTTTGAATAAAAGCACATTTGGTTATTCCCTAGATGGGCAATTTTACATATTTCGTGCATGAAACATAATTATTTTTTAACACAATATATATATATATATATATATATATATATATGTGTGGGTCAAATGGCATATAGTATGTTAGTATATATTTATATTTAAATATACAATATTAATTCCATATTTAAAGTTTTTAATTTAATTTTTGACAACAAAAAAATAAAAGTTTAGTTAAAAGTTTGTTTCAAAAACCTTCTCATAAGGGGATCTAATGCAATAATGAGTTGTATACTGCTCAAAACAGTTAGGGATACAATGATTTAATGTATAAACTGTAGATGAGGAAATGTTTTGGTGGCTTATATATGATGTGCAATTGTTGTAAGATATGAGAAAAAGAAGTAGATGCAACGAACAAGGAATGATTAAATTTTATTGACTATATTTATCAGTACACAAAAAATTCACAGTTCGTTCGTATTATATATAGTAACAAAAAATGTGATTTCTCGGATAAAAAAAGTTTCGATTAGGTGTATGGTTTCCCCTGACTGAAAGTAATATCGTACACCTACGAGGCACGTAATCATTGAGATTTTCACTGAAGGACTGGCGTATTCCCTAACACTCTTGTAGAAAAGAGCTTTCCAACTGCTGAATTGTTTCTAAGGGTTCCACCGTTCGGTTTAGAATGTCCAAACATATTCTATTGGGAATATGCTGACCATCCAATTCATGCTGGAATCCATTCGAAGGATTTCTTCGTCGAATAGGAAACTGTTCACTAGATGAGCACGATGTGGCATAGATTTATCATCTTTCAAAATGAATTTATCTTCTGTTGTTGCTGTCCACAATTGGTCCGAGGATCTCTTCTGTATATATCTTATCCCTATATATCTGATCTGTTAGCGCACCATTTGAAATTCCTGATAATGTGCAGATTGGTGTAAACACTGACATAAATACTGGCTTAGGCCATCTATCTCCTTCACCAAATCACAAACTTTCATTTATAAATTCCGTGTATCAGGTTCATCCCAGATATGAATCAGTATATAACCAATTGCACACCAAAAAGCGACTTGCATGTGATTAACATGTTGTTCCACTCATCTCTTCCCCATCTCAGATGCTCCAATGTTCATGTCCTGTGGGCAGCACCGTGGTACGGTGTCATCGAAACACAAACCATAGATCTGCCAAACACATGGTGGAGTCAGTTTCGAGCAGTCTCAATTGAAACATTGATACCAGTAACCTCTGGATGTAGTGTTTCAATTACATGACTTTCATAATGACGTTTCTTCTGTTAAATACAGATCCTCATTTTGTGTTATTCCATATGTATGACATTTTTCCAATCTAAGACGAACATTTCCGATTTCCAAAAATCGATTCCATAGCCTGGAAATGACATTTTGAGAAACTCCTTACGCTGCTATTATAAAGGATAGCATTTGACCCTCCTCTAAGTGACTGATGACCTTCCAAGCTGTCGATTCAGCTAATTCATCCTGCTGAGACATCATAATAGAGAGTTTTTGCATACCGTAACGTTTATGCTCTGTACATGCGCGCTGGGAGACATCATACGCAAAAACTCTCTAATATCAAAATACTCAATGCGTGGCAATTGTTTTTAATTTTCTCCTACAGAAGAATTCTGCATGCCGCTTTTCATCCCTCATATTAAACAAGTAGTTTTCTACGTCACAGACAAAATTTTCATATTCTCATCTTTGTAAACGTTATAATTTTAACTTTAACCTCTTCTATTTACTTTTTCTTAAAATATTGTTGATTATATAGTTATTTCTTACAGAATTCTCAATATCCCGTAATTGCCTTGAACAGTGTATTTTTCGAAAAAGTTTTTCGTAACTCTACCATTTATATATTTATTATTATTATTATTATTTTTTGCCGCATATTAAAAATTTACTTTTTAATATCATCACTATCACTGAACTTAAGTAGCAAGATATATCTTATAACATGATGTGTTAGTCGAATCATGGTCAGTAGAAAAATACTAAGTCAGTTTTTTTATGCGTGTTTATAAATATATATATTATTTTTCAGTTTCTGTCATTTCAATATATTTTTAGGATTTTTACATTTAAAAAATTAATTAAAGCAAATAATATTATATGTTTTTAATATCAATTTTTTTGTATTAAATTCGTTTTTTTTATAATTATGTGAACAAAATTATACTTAAAATTTTCAAACAGTTGATCCACTTATAAAATATGTTGTACGTTAGAACCAGAATTTACTTTAATAAAATTGTGTTTCGCAACCAGACAGCTAAATATATTACTTGATGCTTTCACAGAAACGAACATTGTCATTCTTTAAACGTTACTTTAAGCGTACCATCTAACATGTTGTCATGTTTCACACGAGTAATGCACACCCCCTACATTCCAAAAAAAAAAAAGATAGTCAAAAAAATATGAGCATAATTTTTATTTTTTCGTATAAAATTGAAAGTTGGTTTAAGTTTCCTCACAGTTGTTGGAAATCTGACAGACGAAACCCGCCTTGGTTTCTCGAGACTCCATCCTAAGCTCTGAAAGGAAAAAAAAAACGAGTACAGAAAATAGAAATTAATGCTCACCTTAAAGTTTATGCTCCATTGACACGACATACTATGAATAATTTATAAAACACAGAGGTTGGTTGACTAGTATATAAAAGGGAAGGGCAACTATTTTCTTCCGTAAAAAACGGACATAAATATGTAAAAAAAATAGATACATTATGTTGTGTGAATGATCGCTCCATATATGAATTATTCATGTCCATTTCTATATGTCTGTACAGACAGGTTTGCGATCTACTGTACTCAGCTGGGTACTTTATCTTGGACACATTATTTTTTTTTTCTATTCCAGTTCAAAAAGTCTATGGGGAGGGATGCCTTGATAAATAGCGCAGTTATTGCTCTGTGAATTATGCGTAAAAAGTTCCCTTAAAAACTTGGTTTGTAAAGCACATATTCGTTCTATTATTTTCATTCTGGTTTTTTATGGAAATATTTCTTCCTCCTACGCTTTACTTTAAACAGAAAGAGCAAAGGAATCCTCGTGCAAATTACTACAGTAAACCTCACAAAGCTGTTGTATGTATAATGAGGTGCAAGATAACGTGATGTCCAGATTGTCTTCCTGTGTTTTATAAAAGTATTATTAATATTGTTCGTAAATAGTGGTTCAATTAGAAATACACGTAATCGTTCCATTATTTCCAGTCTGGATTTTATGGAAATATTTATTTCTCCTGTACCTTACTTTAAACCAAAAGAATAAAGGAATCATCGTGTAAATTGAGTAAGAAAACCTCAAATAGCTGCTGGATGTATGTTGAGGTACGAGATAAAGTGATGTTTAAGTTATTTTCGTAAGTATTCTAAAAATGATATGAATCTAGTTCGTAAATAATGGCCCAATTAGCAAAACATGTATTCGTTCCATTATTTTCAGTCTGGTTTTTATGTAAATATTTCTTCATCCTATACCTTAAAGGAATCATCGTATAAATTACATAAGAAACCCACAAAGCGCTACTGGATGCATTATGATGTGCAAGATAATGTGATACCCAAGTTATTTTCTTGTGTATTCTACAATGATATTAATCTAGTTAGTAAATAGTGGCCCAATTAGCAAAACATATATTATTTTCGTTATTTTCATTCTAAATATTTTTTCCTCCTATACTTTACTTTAAACAGAAAGATTAAAGGAATCCTGCTGTAAATTACATAAGAAAACCTCAAAAAGCTACTGGATGTATGATGAGGTGTAAGATAAAGTGATTCCCAAGTTATTTTCGTGTGTATACTTGAAAATGGTGTTAATCTAGTTTGTAAATAATAGTTCAATTAGCAAAACACGTATTCGTCAACGTATTAGGCATCAAATTATAAAAAATAGCAACAGAGATGCTAATTTTGATTAAATATTTGCCAAAATTTTTTAATTTAATGAACTTACTATTAGAAAATAATTTAAAAACTTAATAATTACAAAAATTAACTGTTATTTTTAAATGTTTTGACATTCCCTCAAAAGCTTTTATCTCTATTCGTTATACGTTTGGGGTTTGATTGTTAAATATGTCCCTATATGCAATTATTTTCTAAATGTTCCTTAATCATTTGATTGCATTCGTTCACTCATTGATTTCATGTTATATAACTCTTTTTGTCTGAAACAGTATCTTTATTTTCATTTAGTAAATTAATGTATTTGACCACACAGGAATAAATTAACAAAGTTGAGAACATAATTTCTTTAAAAAATCCACCTTCTGGTTTGAAGAAGTATAATTGAAGAAGTTTTTGAAATATGTTAGAATTTGTTTTTAATCATTTTAGATAAAAAAAAATCTGTATTAGAACTTGCTACCTTTTTTTAAATTAAAATCTGTTGTCTATTTTTGAAATGTATTTGAGCATTTTTTTTCTTGTAATTTCCTGTGCAACGCAACGGCAAGAATTAAATAAAAAAAGTAAAGTAAAGATATTTGAGAAATTGATATTAATAATAATATTTTTAAATATTATTATATTATGGAACTATATTTGAGAAAATTCACGTGTCGATACTTTTATAAACTATTCATTTTGCTTTAAAAAAAACTCAGTGAATTTAAACTCACGCTTTGAATATGATAAGATGAAATGTTTGCTTTCAAAGCATCTTTTTGATCACGACTGAAAACATTCTGTATGACTGATCGGTTATTTGAGATTCCTTATAATTTAGAATTTACGTAAATAAGTTTTTATGTAAAAAATATTGTAGAACTGGATAACGCGATGAAAAAATTTTTGTTTATTTATTGAAAGTATGTCCTTTTGAATAAGGAATATTTGCTTGTAACAACTCAAAGAATGTAATAAAATCCAATCTTCAAATTTAATAAAAAGGTATATTTTATCCAAGAAACCTTATAAATTATAAACTTTTTAGGATATCCTATAGAACGATTGCAGTCTTCTTGCACTAGCATTTTTCTTAACTACAACAGTTAAAAGGATTTACATATCTGTAACAAAAGTCACATATGCATCAAGTATAAAAAAATAAATTCCTAAAATAAACATTTTTATTCTTAAATAAGAGAGGCTTGCAAAGTAGATAGTATCAATCTTAGATTAAGAACTGAAGGAGTTTTCCAGGCTAAACCTCTGGCCAAAATAAGGTTTGTGAATTCTGATATATCAGTTTTATATAAGACAGAGAAAATGAATACTCTGGTTTTACCCATCTTCTTGTTTGCTCTGGACTGGATTATTAACTTACAACAGAATGGTGATTTGTGTTTATTTACTAGAGGGCCAGAGAAAACATGTCCTGATCACACGGATTTTATTATGGTGCTTCTATTTATTTTTTTTAATGTTAGCCTTAAAATGTTTTTAATGCCTTTTGGTCCTCTTTTAAGAAGGCCTGGTCTTTTACTTTTCTAAATTCGATTTCTTTATGTATTCTTTTTGTTTCTATGGTAAGTGGCCAAATTTGTATGGACTGAGTTCCAATAAGGCCACAGGTAACAATAGCAACTTTCTTAAATTATTATTGAACTTCAATTAAATGTACCTTCTTGCACATTGTGGCATCTTATGAAGAATTAGAAACTTTTAATATCCTCTTGTGTAACAATTTAAATATTTTTCAATTAAAAACGAAATTATAATAATAATGTATACATGAATTATTACAGAAAAAAATGTATGTTTTAAATTATTCAGAGATTATTTAAAAAAAAAAAAAATAAAAGTTTATGAAAAGCAGAAAAGAAAACGTTTCCCAGTTAACTTACAAAAATAATTTTGAGTATTGAACAATAATAAAAACATTAAGAAAAATCATTAAATTAAAAATTTCAAATCTATCATCATACATATTTATTCTATAAAGATTAGTTTTTATAATAATAATAATTAAAAAAAAAATGTTTCTTAAAAAATATATGCATTCCTAAATATCACCCAATAAATTATTTATATGAAAATTAAAATCTCAATTTTATATAAAAATTAAATTATTTACAAGTGTTTTGCAGAAAATTGTAGTTATTCTCTAATAATTTGCAATGCTTCATAGCACAGTATTTACCATTAAACCAACTTTCATTTGTACACATTCCTACTCTTATTTTTAAATAATGCCCTGTCTTTTGAAATCGTGGTTTCTTGACCATTAATAACGAGCTAATGACTCCTGGAAATTCCTTATTTCTTTTCAAAATCCTTTTCCATGCATTATTCATTGTAAATCATAACAAAGAAACTCTGTGGACAAAGAACGACTGCACAAGAGGGCATTTGAGATTTCATACAGATAAGAGGGGTAATTAAATTCATTATTTTGATAATTACCTCAATCACTTATTCGAAAGAAAAATTGAGAGTGCTACGAGTTGAAGTTTGCTAAATCATTTGAAATATCAAGATAATACATCAAATGCCACCAATTGTGGAAATAAATGTTTGAAATTATCATACTGAATAATAATGTACATTAGAGACCTTTCTAATAGTTATGTTATGTATATTATTAAATAGTACTACAAGCAATAATGGTTAACAGTGACAATTAAATAGGGACATTAAAATGAATTCATGAATTTCTTAATATGCTAGAGAATACTGTAAATGTTTGTAGAAGTGTTTTACGATTGAATTAAGAACTTATATATATTTATTGAAAAGTGAAATTTTTCGTAAGAGGTATAAAATTTAGTTTAATTATATTTGGTTTAATTATTTGGTTGATATTATTTGGTTTCGTTCATGAACTTTTGAAATAATGATAAATTGTGATAGAAATATGGCATACAAGAGTTTTGAGAATCATCATCGAAGCATTATTTTTAATGGGTATATGATAGAACTAAACAGTATATTGATAAGGGGAAATATATAATTAAAATTTAAATAATGTGACTGAAGTAAATTCATAGAGCTACTTTGAATACTTTTGAAATACAATCAAGAATTTGAAGAAAGTCATAAACATACCAATAATTTAATAGCATATTAAATGATGTGAAATTTTGTTATATTTCATTTTCTTCAATTCTCTGCATTCAAATTTTTGTTTTAGCAATATTTATTTAATTATTAAGATCAACAAATAATGTAACTCAAAATTCGTCTATTACTTATTTCCAATGAAAGTAATCAATTTATATTACTATCACTTAATCCTTGTCACTTATTCCAATTAAAGTAATCACTTTTAATCACTGATTTCCAAATAAATCCCTATAGCTACTTTGAATAATAGTCAAATACTAATAAGAAATGTCAAATTTGAATAACAATCTAAAAAATACCACATTTAAACCAATAGTATATTAAATTGTGTGAAACTTTGTAATATTTCATTTTCTCCAAAGTTCTACATTCGAACTTTTTTGGTAGCAATATTCATTTAATTATTTAAATCAACAAATAACGTAACAAATTTTTTCTATTACTTATTTCCAATAAGGTCTTAGTTTGCTTATTTCCTCAGCTTTACCATTTTGAATCATTTTAACTACTTTTCTCGAAATGTAATTTCAAACAGTTCGTTTCAAAACTAATAAATAAATAAAAATTTAATTTTTCTCTTTTACATTTAATCCAAGTATTTTCTTTTACTTTTGTGTCCTTTATTATACTTACAACATTCCAAGAACTTTCTTAGATGAATCTTTATCTTTATTTTCTGACACATCCTTCTTTTTTTAAATTTAATTTTAAAACTCCCGAGTAAAAATTCTTGTCTTAGAACTCCAAATAAAAGTATCCTCAGGTAATTTCGGTTCTTCAGGATTTTATTAATAAAACCGGGAAAGCATCGATCTCAGCTCACTGATTGCTGGCGAAAAAAGTAAAAAAAAAGGTCATGACCACACGACTGAAATATCAGCCACCAAATTTCATTTCCTTTTGCTGAAAATGTTTCCCTCACCCCTCAGCCCCCCTTATTCTTCATTTCCCCCAGCATTTTCTGGGTCGTGTCTTCTCGGATTAAATCTACTCCATATTAAAGCTTCGATTCTTGATGAAAGTGATTCAAGTCAGAATTACCTATAAGCAAAATATTCTTAAAAGGCAAGGTTTAATCCAGTAATTTAAAAATTGCTTTTTCTTCGCTGAACGACTAAAACTTGTGAATCTTTGTTTTGTTTTTTGCTTTCAATATGCTGATGGATGAAGGAACATGGTGAATCTTCATTTTATTGGAAGGAGCATTTGCTGATTTTGGCTTTAAACATTAAACAAAAAAATTTTACCCTTTAGTACATTATTTTTCTTTTAAGGGACTGGTATTAAAAAGAATTAATTTAAAAAAAATACATATAAATGATTCATTGCAAACGAATTATTTAAAAATTGGGACATTCTTAGATTGATTTTTAATTTAGTTACTTGTTCTAGTCATCGAAATTTTATTTTTTTATAAGTTTGTTATTGAATTTGATTCTATCGAATTACAGTCCGTTTTATTATTTTTGCTTATTAATACTAAGTTAGATATTTACCTAATAAATCATGTTGATTATTTTAAATTTAATTACTATTGCTTATTATTATTATTATTATTGTGAAAGATATTTATTTAATAATATTGTTATTAATTATGAATTTAATTATTATTGCTTATGATTACACATTTTAATAACTTTGCAAGTTATTTAAATTATGCATATTTATGTACTATAATTTCCATTTTATTTTAGAAAATGTTTCTTCTAATATTTATTGTTATTCAATTTTCCTTTTTAAAAAGTTGTATTTAAAGTTGGCAGACACTTTAGTTTAAAAAGTATAAGGATAAAATAAAATTAAACCTTTTTTCTTTATGTATAATAAATTAAATAAATGTTTATGTTCTTCTAGTGATTTCAATTTAAGACAAATAAAATAGATTGCAATTACAAAATTGCAATATAAAAAGCAATTATAAATTTGCAATATTTATTTTAAAAAAAATGGGAAAAAAATGTAAATAAAAACAAATTTCTGAAATACATAGATAAATTATTTTTAAGAAATATAATTGAATATGTATTTATATTTTTAGAAATTTTTAAGCATACATTTAAATAAATAATTATTAAAATAAATTCAATTAAATATTATTTCTCACAAATCAACTCTAATTATGTATTTTTATAAAGTAATAATTTCCCATAACAACAGTTATATATAATCTCTTATGGAAATCTCTGACTGCTAAAACGAGATATTAAATTTCCCTATGACAAAATAATTAGTTGGTTAGTAAAATTTCATCTACATTCATTATCAACTACTGTTTCATTAAAGGTAATCAATTTCTAAGGTTTTGTCATTTAATAGGGTACCTATTATATTGAATTTGGAATAGTTTAATAATAAAAATGATTTCAAACTAACACTCCATTTTTCATGAATGCTGCTTTATGAGAATTAATGAAGGAATATGATCTTACTTTAATACAGAACATTTGATAATATAGTATATATATATATATATATATATATAGTATGTATATTAGTATATACATATATATATATATCCATCTTTGAACTATTTATATTTAAATAAGGCTTTTACTTCTTTTAATAATAAGGCTTTCTTCTTTTTCTTCTTAAGGCTTTTCACTTCTACAATCATATTAAAGTTCTTTTATGCCAAATTACTTTAAATTAGATTCATTTTAATCAAATAAAGTGATTGAATATAAAGACATTTTAACAAAATTATAAATTTAAATAAAACACTACATTTGTAATTAATAAGAATTAATCAATGAAATTTTAAATTACATTTAAAATAATTTCCTAATTACTATATTAAATTAAAATTGTGAATGGATCAATTCCAATGGAAATAATTTTATATTTTAGTTTCACCTGATGAAACTCTTTAGAAAAAGCTGTAAAACCTATATTTACTTTATACAGAAGGTACCATTATATGCCTTATTTATACTTTTTATATAGAGTATATTCTTTTTAATTGCTACAATTATAATTATTTAAAGGAGATTACATTATTTGAAATGTGTGGATAAAGACATAAGAATATTATTTATTTTTTTTTTCTGTCAGCTAACAATATAGAGACAGTTATCCTTATGTCATACACAGATCCAGAAAACCATAAAAATACATTAAAAATACAAGAGATCACACAAAGAAAACGAAAAAAAAAATAGAATAATTATACAAAATGAAGTTATATAGATAGGAGTTATCACAGATTGAAGTTAAAACATTAAAATAAGATTAAGTCTTCAAACAATTTAGCTGGTCTGGACCTTCCAGTATCTGGAAAAAACATTGTTGTGAGGAGATGCTCAGCGTTCATTGCAGCAGAGAGGGCAAGCGGGACTTACAACTATATTCAACATGTGAAGGTATGCATATAAGCAGTCATGCGTCGCAGCTAGATGAAAGGCAGCAACACCACTGTTTCTGGGGTAGACTAGTAGATTATAGATATTACCTTCCCTGCATTAATTTCTTGCTGGTTCTTTCAATTTGACATTTCTTTGACCTTAAAAGTTATATTGATTTTTGGCGATACAGACTTGTAACTAACCTGGTCATTTGAAACTTGAATAACATGACATCCCAATTAAGCCACCTCATCTACCTTTTCATGAATAATAAAATTACACCCAGTATAAAAAATAAAGTTTTTCTTATTATTTTATTTCATTGCAACTTTAAATATTTTTCAATCAATACAATTTTCCTTTAATGTTTAAACTTTAAAACATTTCTTAAAAGTGTGATTTCATTTTGTAAAATGGCAAAGGATTTAAAATATGATTTATTTATCTTTTTTTTTGTATAAATAAATTGAAAATATATAGTTCTTACAAAAAAAGTAATGTTTTATACATTGTTTTGATGTAATAAATTACCTATCCCAATTTTTTAACTTAATTACCACAGTGTAACATGCGCTTGAACTAGCTTTCAAACCAGCATTGTTCTATTGGACACAATGCAAACTTATGCTTCTTTACTATAAGCAAATAAATCTAACATCTCATATGCATTCTTTTTTCTAAGTGGCAGCTCATTTTCGTTTACTTTTTTTTATCTAGTTATCCTGATGACAAAATCAATAAGCAGACTCAAACTAGAATCCTCTGGGCATTAACGGTGTCCCATAGATTCCTGAAATGGATTAACTCATTCCACTTTACAGTAGAATGGGGGATTATGGGATCTGCCAGAAACCAGCCAGATGGCACACACCGCCAGCGTTCCTTCATTTGTACCTCTGAGGGGCACTTCGAAGACGCAAAATATCGCGTGTGGTATGCAGGTTCTAGTTCACAGTCACGCATGCCTCACTTGCACTGGTGTTACTACAGCACACGACAGATTGGAAATTCCAACTTCCTACGATGAAATTTCATGCTCCGCTTAAATTCGATTTTGGTTTGAATTGCGCTGCGTTGCTTCAAACTGTCTTTATTTTTTTCTTATCCGATTTTCAATTTTCACTTTGGTTTAACAAGACAGGATGAAATTCCTAACCAAAAATGATAAAGAGATATACTTTTTTATTTTTATAAATTCATGTGAAATAAAATCAAGTAATTTAAAAATTGCTTTTTCTTTGGTGAACGACTAAAACTTGTGAATATTTGTTTTGTTCAATTTCTATTAATAGTTCATACTCTCAATATATCTATCTTCTTCAAATTTTCCATGGGTAGTGGAACATGGTGAATCTTCATTTTATTGGAAGGAGCATTTGCTGATTTTGTCTTCAAACATTAATGTAAATGGTAGAATTTAACCCATTAATTTTCTTTCAAAATACTGGTATTAAAAACAAGAGATAGCAGACTCAAATTAGAATCCTCTGGGGATTAACGATGTCGCATAGATTCCTGAAATGGATTAACTCATTTCCCCTTTACTGTAGAATGGAGGATTATGGGATCGTCAGAAACCTGTCTGATGAAAGATTATGTTCTTATACCCGGTATAAAAAAATAAAAAATTTCTTATTATTTGTTTTATTGCAACTGGAAATATTTTCAATCAATACAATTTTCCTTTAATGTTTAAACTTTAAAATATTTTTAAAAGTGTGATTTCATTTTGATAAAATGGCCAAGAACTTAAAATATGATTAACGTATCATTCTTCTTAAATAAATAAATTGAAAATAAATAGTTCTTACAAAAAAGTAATGTTTTATACGTTATTTTTGATTTAATAAATGACCTATCCCAATTTTTTAACTTAATTACCAGAGTGTAACATACGCTTGAACTAGCTTTCAAACCAGCATTGTTATATTGGACACAATACAAACTTCTGTTCTTTACAATAAACAAATAATTCTAACATGCAAATGACATATGTATTCTTTTTTCAAAGGGGCAGCTCATTTTCGTTTATTTTTTTATCTAGTTACCCTGATGGCAAAATCAATAAGCAGACTCAAACTAGAAACCTCTGAGCATTAACGATGTCGCATAGATTCCTGAAATGGATTAACTCATTCCACTTTACAGTGGAATGGAGTATTCTGGGATCAGTCAGATGGCACACACCGCCCGCGTTCCTTCATTTGTACCTCTGAGGGGCACTTCGAAGACGCAAAATATCGCATGTGGTATGCAGGTTCTAGTTCACAGTCACGCATGCCTCACTTGCACTGGTGTTACTAGTCTCCACGCCCGATTGGAAATTCCAACTTCCTACGATGAAATTTCATGCCCCGCTTAAATTCGATTTTGGTTTGAATTGCGCTGCGTTGCTTCAAATTGTCTTTACTTTTTCTTTTTATCTGATTTTCAATTTTCACTTTGGTGTACCAAGACAGGATGAAATTCCTAACCAAAAATGATAAAGTGATACTTTTTATTTTTATAAATTCATTTGAAATAAAAGATAAGGGAATTTTTCAGCGATATGGGGAATTTTGAAGATCATAATCTTTTTTTTAAATTTACTTTGTAGATAAAAGTGTTTTCAAAATATTCAATCGTTCATTTTTATGAAAAGTAAATAAATATGATTTTTTGTGATGTGTAAAAAAAACCATTACATCAATGTGAAATAATATTTTTCCCATTGTTTGTTTTTTCACCTAAATTTATCCAAAAAATTCTATATATATTATTTATTTTTTGAAATAATATAGACAAAGTATTATTATTCTACTTTTTTATATTTAAATGTATATATATGGGACATGTTTCCCAAGTAATTAGCGCTTTTACGCTTTTAAATATTATTTTGTAAAATGGTCAAAGATTTAAAACAAGATTAATGTAAATTTTTCTTAAGTAAATAAATTAAAAATACATAATTGTTACGAAAAAAAAGGAATGTTTTAAACATTGTTTTTAATGTAAAAAAAGATCCAACTCAATTTATTTTACTTAATTACCAGAGAGTAACATACGCTTGAACTAGCTTTCAAACCAGCATTGCTCTATGGGACACAATGCAAATTTCTGTTTCTTTACTATAAACAGATAAACCTAACATGCAAATGAAATATGTATTCTTTTTTCAAAGTGGCAGCTCATTTTCGTTTATTTTTTTTCTGGTTACCCTGATGACAAAATCAATAACCAGAATCAAACTAGAATCCTCTGGGCATTAACGGTGTCGCATAGATTCCTGAAATGGATTAACTCATTCCACTTTACAGTAAAATGGTGGATTCAGAGAACGCCAGAAACCAGGCAGATGGCACACACCGCCAGCGTTCCTTCATTTGTGCCTCACAGGGGCACTTCGAAGACACAAAATATCGCGTGTGGTATGCAGGTTCTAGTTCACAGTCACGCATGCCTCACTTGAACTGGTGTTACTACAGCACACGCCCGATTGAAAATTCCAACTTCCTACAATGAAATTTCATGCCCCGCTTAAATTCTATTTGGTTTGAGTTGTTTCAAACTGTCTTTATTTTTTTTCTTAATGATTTTCAATTTTCACTTTGGTTTAGCAAGACAGGGTGAAATTCCTAACCAAAAATGAAAAAGCGATAATTTTTTTTTTTTTTTTCATGTGAAATAAAATCCAAGGGCTTTTTTCAATGAAATGAGGAATTTGTATAGTCATAATCTTTCTTCCGATTTACTTAGTAGATAAAAATGTATTCAAAATATTCAGTAGTTCATTTATATGAAAAGTAACTAAGACTTATTTTTTTTTTTTTATAGTTATTTAAAACATTAAAATTAATAATTTTTCACATTGCTTCATTTGACCAAAGATTCTTCAAAAAATCTATATAGATTTGTTTTAAATAAAATTAAGATAAATATTTTTTTTTTCACTGACATTTATTATTATTGTTTTTTTCTACATTTAAATAAATATATATATATTGTTATAGGTGCCACATGTTTCGGGTTCGCATCTTGGTGGTGCCAAGGATCCTTGTAGTGGTTCCGAATTCACTTTAAACCGTAGGTACCGGTCTTAAAAGTCTACTGCTATACCACGACACATCACTGTGCCTGGAGCTGAGTTGCATTTTTACAGTTTGGGAATGATGTGGATGAGAAGTCTGATTGGGGTCTGTGACTCTCTACAAGTCATATGAGACCGGAACCTACGGCTTAAAGAGGATTCCGAACCTCTACTAACATCTGTGACCCCTGGGATACGAACCCGGAACCTGCAGTACTGATTTTCTGAGCACTTGACACTCGACCATTATGCCCCAAAATCTCACATGACTGTAGAGCTTTGAGAGTAGGGCCAATCTGCCCGTTGGCAGAGAGTTTTCGCCCACTTTGGGGATGCTCGGTCAATGAAGAAGTTATATTTAAATAGAAACATTTTGAAAACAGCTTTGGGATTTCTGTACAATAAAGGATATTTAACATTTTTCATTGAAATGGAGGAATGGATATTGACACTGAATGAATCGCACATACAAAACCAGCATATTCAAAATATATCATTTTTATTCAAATAGAATACACTGAAGTGACAAAAGTCATGGGACACCTCTTAATATCGTGTCGGCCCTCCTTTCGCCCGGCGCAGCACTCGACTCGTGCAGCAACTCGACGTGGCATGGACTCAACAAGTCGTTGGAAGTCTTCTGCAGGAATATTGAGCCATGCTGTCTCGATAGATGTCCATAATTGTGAAAGCGTTGATGGTGCAGGATTTTGGGCACGAACAGACCTCTCGATGATGTCCCATAAATGCTCGATGGGATTCATGTCGGGCGATCTAGGTGGCCAGATCATTCGTTGGAATTGTCCAGAATGTTCTTCAAACCAATCGCGAACAGTTGTGGCCCGGTGACATGGCGCATTGTCATCCATAAAAATCCCATCGTTGTTTGGGTACATGAAGTCCATGAATGGCTGCAAATGATCTCCAAGTAGCTTAACATAAGCATTTCCAGTCAATGTTCGGTCCAGTCGCACCAGAGGACCAAGTCCATGCCATGAAAAAAAACAGCCCACACCATTACGGAGCCACCACCAGCTTGAACAGTGCCTTGCTGACAGTTTGGGTCCATGGCTTCGTGGGGTCTGCGCCACACTCGAACCCTACCATCAGCTCTTACCAACTGAAATCGTGACTCATCGAACCAGGTCACGGTTTTCCATTCATCTAGGGACCAACCGATATGCTCACGTGCCCACGAGAGTCGCTGCAAACGATGTCGTTCTGTCAGTAAAGGCACTCGAGTCGGTATTTTGCTGGAATAGCCCAAGAAAGCCAAATTTCTCCGCACAGTTCTAACAGACAAGTCCCTTGTACGTCCCACATTGATTTCTGCGGTTATTTGACGCAGTGTTGCTTGTCTGTTAGAATTTACGATTCTTTGCAGACGTCGCCGGTCTCGGTCGTTAAGTGCAGGCGGTCGACCACTGCGCTGTCCATGGTGGGATGTTATGCCTGAAACTTCATACTCTCGGCACACTCTTGACACAGTGGATCTGGGAATGTTGAATTCCCTAACGATTTCCGAAATGGCATGACCCATGCGTCTAGCTCCAACTAACATTCCGCGTTCAAAGTCTGTTAATTCCCGTCGTGCGGTCATCATCACGTCAAAACCTCTTCACATGAATAACTTGAACAGAAATGAAAGCTCTGCGAAAGAACTGCGCATTTATACATGTTCTACGTGATGCTACTGCCATCTGAAAATTTGCATATTGCTATCCCATGACTTTTGTCACTTCAGTGTATTAATGCTTTTCACTTGTATAACAATTTATTAATTAAGACAGGCACCCATCCCGGATTTTGTCTTGGAGGGGATTCAACAAAATAATGCACTGTTAAGAAGGCTGTTAAATAAAAATCAGTTAATGACAGAACAGAAATAACCGTATGGAAAAGCGTAATGTATATAATATTTCATACTAAATTATAAGTAATGTAAAAGATAAATGCACTATTGTTAAGAAGGTTGAAGAACTTGAAGTTGAAATTCCTTACCTGGATTATTCTATTCAAATTTTTTTTTATTCCACTCATTTAAATACATAAAAGAATATTAAAATTAAGAAGTACTGCATCAAAAATTAATATTTAATACATGTAATTACATAAACAAAATTAATTTTTTTTATACTTTTGCCAACTTATCTACTTTATCGTTTATTTTCAACTTCAATATTTCAATAATTATACCAGGAATAAGACTAGTTCCATCCACAAATTCAGGTGCTAAAATTAATTCAGCCTAAGTGAGAAGTGGTCATGTTTTTGAACACGTACATGCGTTTTACTTATAGGGTTTGGGGAGTCTAAAGCCCCCTGGTTGACCTCCTGTTAACATAATTAAAAATAACTGAAAATTAGTTAAAATTAATTTATAATTCATTACAAAAGTTTAAAGATTTCACTGTTTAAAATTTCAATATTATTTCTTACATAAAAACAATTCTTTAGTTTAAATAGCCATAGACAATTGGTTATATTTAAAATCAAATTCTTTACACAGCAAAACACACTTCAGTCCAGAAATTCTTGGAAACAGAATTGAACTATTAAATTCACTATTTATAACTCTCTAGATTCTTTCAATGTATAACTTTTCGCAAATATTTTGAGAAATAAAATCCAGTTGAATGTTTGACAACAGCTGAGCACTAAAGCCTTATTGACTTTTCCTTAGCTTCAATAAATCAAATTTTCTTCTAACGTCTTTAACAATCTTTAAAAAAAAGAACATAAGAATTGGACTTTTCCTTTCTTTAAATTCTTATATCTCTTTCTTCAGTGTTCTTTATTTTGACTGAGATTTCTTTTTATATTTTGATAAAGCTATAAAACCTCATAGGTCAAATCTAAAAAAATTGGGCGATTGTGATTTTATATTTATTTTTCCCATCGCAACTCTCTCCTTTTCTTTCGTGATAATATTAGAAAAAACATTTTTATTTCATTCGATCATAAAATTGTGATATTTATTTATAATTCTAGAATAAAGTTTATACCATCATCTTTAGATCAATACAGAAAAAACTATTATTTCGATGACAGTAAAAAACATAAAATAGAAATGGTTTTTTTTTACTAATTTTTAACTTTTCTAAAAGATTGTGCGCAGAAGTACGCAAAATATAAGGACATAAATGTGAACATAAAATACGCAAGATGCCATGGGACAACATCGTTATACTTTATCTTAAATAACAATGTAATATTGTAAAAGGGTGCACATAAAATCTCCAGAGACAGGGACCTAAAAGACGAGTGATTTGCACATCTATTCTACAAAAATATACTAAGTACATTCATAAGAAATCAATTACAAATTATACATGTTGTATGAAAAATTACAGAAGAAACATATATAATGTCCTAAAACAATTGCATTCATTTTCTTGTTATACAGGTTTAGGTTTTGTTTGTCACTCTATAGTCATATTGTGCACACGAGGACTAAACAGACCGGTACCTACAGTTTAAAGTGTATTCCGAATCAATAAAAACACCAATGGCACCGTCGAGACACTAACTAGAGACCTACGTTACCGAGGACCAGGGCGCCAGTCCCGCGGCCATCGGGTCCTCTTTCTTGACATACAATAAATCAAAACATAAAAATAATACGTTCAATTACTTTCCAAAATGCTCTAGGCATTAATAAAGTTATATGTAAATTCCCATTGTATTTAACGTCCAGATGGTACTCAATTTCGTTACAAAGCGTTGGCACAAGAAGCTTCAGGTTCGAATTTTGAAGGTAGCATGGCAGTTTAAAGTGGTTTGGAATCCACTTTAAACAGTAGGTCCCAGTCTAATAGGATCGCAGAGCGTTGAGGAGATAGCGTTACTAGGGTCCGTAGCAAATCTACACGTGCCCCCTGTGTAGTGCTAAAGGAGTAACAGAGGTGCAGCTCTTACTTTTGGCATAAAGATAATTGCCTCTGTATTGCCAGCTGCATTTAAAATTATTATTACGAATTAAACGAATATGGTAATGCAGGTTTTGTTAAACAAATGTTAATTTATATAAGTGTCGTGTCATTGTAATTCAAACATATCGAATTACATCTTATTAAGCATTTTTTTCGTGGATGTCTTTGTAAATAAGGCAGAAACACAACAATATTATGGCAATAAATTGAAATTAAAATATCTCTTCTCTAACTGATATGCTTAGACGTGCTATATGCATTGCAAATTACTGATTACAATATAATGGTGTTAAAAAATAGTAACTGATGTATATATATATATACATACATGCACTCCTCCTTTTCGCCTATATATTTACCTTGAAAGTTAGTTACTTTATAAGTAATTAACTTACTCATCTCTAACTAATAGGCTTATACGGGCTAATTACGTTGCAAAGTAAACCGATTACAATGTAATGCTGTTAAAAATAATAAGTTATATATATATATACACATGTATTCCTCTCCTATGGATTTACTTTAATTGTTAACATTTCACAGCCTATTATCATGAAACGTTAGGAAACAATTTTAAAATATAGACTTTTTATAATGCTATCCGGTAGTTTGTACACAGTAACTTAATACATTTTATAAAATATAAAAAAAAACACTGTCAAATATATGTTGCTACAAATAACGATGATGAGGTTAAATGGTATTCTAAATATGAAACATAAAAATTTACTTCTACTTTTAAACAACTACAATCTATTTTATGCTTAAAAATTATTGTTTAAATTATAAAGCTAAAATGCGGAATTTATCCTTTTAATACAATACAAAATATCCTTCGTTTTATGTTTACAATTCCTTTAAAAATTCATCTCTATCTACAATCAATTTATAGTAACTTCAAAATAATATATTCCCATTTATTTATCATGTTTGCTAATAACAGTTGAAATTTGTCATATATAATCATTACAAATGAGCTAAATATACATTAATGAATAAAGTATTGTAGTAACTTCTGAATGTTTCAAATGCTCAAAAATATATTATTTTAAATTATCCAAGCCAATAAGCGAAATAAGTCCAAAATCCCGATTTTAAGTCCAGTCATGTTTTAAGTTACCTGAATTATGTATGTAGGGTGTTTCAAAATAAGTGCGTCCAGATTTTTTAGTACTGAAATAACATGGTATCAACCTTGTTATTATACAATGAATGAATAGAAACAATAAAACTTGTATCTGCACCTAAGCAATCATGATTCTTTGTCTTTTTAAAACATAATAGTGAATTAATAAAATAGTCACGTACTTTATGGAATTTTTTTTAATTTTACAATACAACCATTTAATCAATCAAAATTAGGGAACCATTAAAGTTAACATCAAAATTATTTTAACTTTTATTGGTCTTTCTGATCTAATCATCATTCATTTATAATTGAATAACTGTTATGATTGATACGATTAAAAAATTATAACTGCATAAAAAATTAAAGTGGAGTAAATAGCTTACTTCGAAATGCTTATATAAAATATTTTATAAATTTTGTTTTATACGAAATTTTTAATTGCATTGCATTAATACAAATAGTTAAAGATTTGTTACTCTGAACGTAAAGATGTAAAAAAATTCAAAATAACTAGCATAGTAAAACATATTAAAAATAATATTAAAATACGTTGTTTTTATTTAATAAAAAAAAAGATTTTACAATTTTCTCAAAAAAGAAAATAATAAATGATTTTAGCAAATGAAATAATTGGGGAAAATATTTTTTGAACAAAGCTATGACATGTATAAATAATAAATATTTCATTTAATGATATTAATTAAAAGTTAAATAATTTACATGAATTAAATATGAGTAGAGCAGTTTAAGTAATATTGCTATTCCTTTTGACCTTATCATTTTTGGTTTATTTAGCATGTCTATATATAAATTAGGAAAATAAACAAATATTTACACACACTAAATTTCACCAGTTTATTATTTTTTTTTCAATATATCTGTTTACTTTAATGACTTATAAAAGTTATCTGTTTTAATTTAATTTCTTATTCGAAGTATAGCTACAGATTGCCAAATTTTAAAAGTTAAGAAAATCAAGTTATTTCTTTTTAATTGAATTTATTTTTACTCATCTATAACGAAAAAAACACTTCATATTTTTGAAAACATCGTCATCAATAGTACGCCCGCCAAGGGTGGGCACCTCCTGGGTAGTTCTAAGTGAGTAACATCGGTGCAGTACTTGCCTTGAGGCATCGGATACAAGTGTTTAAGTGTTTGTCAGCTGCATTAGAACAAAAAAAAATGTTAAAAAGCAGCAATTTATTAAAATAGCATCGACTTTTTCTTAATAGGCCATTCCACAACGCTCATTATACATGAAAATTTAGAGAAATATATATATATATATATGCATATTTATATATATATTATTTTAACCATCCAATCCCTACAAAACTGTTCACTTTTAAATGTACACTTTTACTTTTCCGTTTTTACAAGTCATTTCCTTTTACTTACGTTGCAATTTTATATCCCATCCTAACCTACATAAAATTTTTCATGTGTTACGAGGCGGTAAATTTACTGTTTCTCATAAAAACTGCCACCTCCTTTCATTGTAGATAAGCCACCACACCCACCAAACCTCCACAAGCACTCGTTGCTCACCAAAATCCAATAGCCACACTCGTAAAATACGCCTATACCTGTGGCTCCTCACACTCTCACACTAGGCTTGTATCGTACTTTGTGGCTCCTAGTATATGCTGTACCCCACAGAATGCCATTTTACTGTTTTTCTTTCAAAACTTTTACAATGGATATTTACTGACATGAAAGTCATTTTTTCGGTCATAAACTGCCCAGTTCTGAAGAAAACGTTAAAATATATAATGGAAAGCGTCCAATACTTATGCTCAGATTCAATTAAAATTGCGTTGTTATTTTGTTATAATTTTTATTTGCTATAGAAATTATAATATGTGCGATAATAGCTTTATTGTTTATAAAATGCTATTCGAAAACACGCATGCTTCTTGAGCATTATTTGTATATACATCGTACAAATGTTATCAATGCATTATGTAAGTGTATTGAAATAAAACACCAAAAAAGATATAGTTATCTTTAATTAACTATATTAAATTGACTAGTAATATTATTTGTTTGATCAGTAATATTATTTGATGGAATCAGTAATATTATTTGATGGATCAGTAATGTTATTTGATGGATCAGAAATATTACTTGACGGATCAGTAATATTATGGATTGCTAAGTAATTCATAATAAGGGCGAAATTCATTGTATGAATAATATCAGCAGCAGCAGCAGAGCAACAGCCCCATTGTGGGTCAAGGCCGTCTGCCTTCTGGCAGATTTCTAGACAATAGATGATTCTTTCTTACGGGTAGGGTTGTCAGCGATAATAATGAAATAACATGATAAATAGTATGAATAAGAAAAATAGGAAAATAATGTATAAAAATAATATAATATCAATTAAAAAATTAATATTATTTTAAACGAATTAATTTCATAAATTTTTCCGCTAAAATAATATTACATTTTTTGTTTGAAAATTGACTAAGTTAATTATTATTGATTTATAAAAATATGATTTTATATATTAAAGATTATATAATATATTTCGATAAAATTATTTATCAGTTTGTAAAAATTAACAAATATTCAAACAATTCTTTATGAATGCATTTTATTAATGTATATAACGTTTTTTCCAATTATTATATGCTAAAAATTATTGGAAATATTATAGTGTTTGTTGTCTTTCATAAATTTGCAATTGTAATCCAGCACTAATTAAGTTTCTTGAATTTTCTCAATTACAAAGCTCTACACTCTGTTATAATTACTTGCGAAAATAATTTAGCTCAAGATATTT
This sequence comes from Caerostris darwini, assembly GCA_021605075.1. Classification (NCBI taxonomy): domain Eukaryota; kingdom Metazoa; phylum Arthropoda; class Arachnida; order Araneae; family Araneidae; genus Caerostris; species Caerostris darwini. Next base: position 376,931 of record BPLQ01007602.1, read on the forward strand.
TCAGATCCGTTTGCTCCTCACTATAATATGTTCATTATCACTCTCAAATAACGTAAGTTCGTTGATTGAATGAACCATTTAGGAAACGCTGTATAAAACTTGGTGAGCAGAAAATGGCAATTATAGGTAATAAAGTTTAGCAAAACCCCGAAGATGAGATATGACAGGTCTTCCAATGAGCATTTCTCATGAATATTGATTAGAGCGAAATGACAGCGAACGAGGGACGAAGGACGAAGATAATCAGATGCAAATTTTACTGCTGTACGTCAGGCTGCCATCAAAGACAGATATAAAGAAGCGAAGAAGGAAAATAAGGAATAATAAGGATAAATATTAAGGGGAAGGAAGAGATAAAGATGTTGATGATTGTCGCAATCCCCTAGTAGCGCTTCAAGTAGTCGAAAATTCCCGAGCAAATACGTCCATGAATATGTAATGCTTTATCGTATAAATCTTATCTCAGCCCACGAGCCAAGAAAAACAGAAATGGTATAAGACGAGATGTATCAGTGAATGGACTAAAATAGGAAAAATTTCGAAAATACACCAACGTTCAGCGTAAAAAGAAAATTTTGGGACAGAATTGATGAAAGTATGCTATATATGGAAATAGTTATTTCTGAAACAAGTACTTTTTTATAGGCTTTTTATTTTACGAAATTGAATCTTATTTAGTTGAATTATAAAAATAGACGCTAATCCAATGAATATAAAACACAGTTATGGATTCAGTTTAATCCTCTAAAGAAATTGAATTTCTAAAATAAGGTTTTATAAAATATTTATTCTTAAAGTTACATTGTGATTTTCAAATTAAAAAGATACGATAAGTCTCATTGTATTCAAATGTTCTAAATTTATGACATTGTATTAGCAAATTGTATTTTTCTTTTTGCAATTTATGCTAAAATGTTTTTTCATCAATTGAATAAGAATTGCTCTATACTTAAAAATCTTAATCTAGATTAATTTTGTTTTTACATTATTTTCGGGCCTGATGCCCGAGTCCGAGACTGAGCTTCTGTATGAAGACAGGAATTTGAATAAATAATAATTATTGAAATAAAAATACATTATTTTTTTTTAATCAAAGCATTTAGCAGTTTTTGAAAATGTAAGAAATATTCAAGGCAATGTCTATGAATGAATCATTATGCATGTATATACAATTTTTGTTTGCTTTATTATAAGCTAAAAATTAATTACCATATAGGATATATTTTTGGATATGTTGTCTTTCAATAATTTGCAATTGTAATCCAGCACTAGTGAATTTTCTTAGAATTTACAAAATTACAAAGCCCTACACTCTGTTATAATTATTTGAGAAAACAATTTAGCTTCAGATATTTTCAGACCCGTTCGCTCATTAAAATATTATGTTCATTATCCCCTCAAATAACGTAGGTTCGTTGATTAAATGAACCATTTAGGGACGATGCATAAAACTTTGTGAGCAGAAAACGGCAATTATAGGTAATAAAGTTTAGCAAAACCCGAAGATGAAGTATGGCAGGTCTTCAAATGAGCACTTCTCATGAATATTGATTAGAACGAAATGACAGCGAACGAGGGACGAAGAACGAATATAATCAGATGCAAATTTTACTGCTGTATGTCAGGCTGTCATCAATGACAGATATAAAGAAGCGAAGAATAAAAATAAGGAAGAATAAAATAAGGATGAGCAGTAACGGGAAGGAAGAGATAAAGATGTTGATGATTGTCGCAATCCCCTAGTAGCGCTTCAAATAGTCGAAAATTCCCGAGCAAATACGTCCGTGAATATGTAATGCTTTATCGCATAAATCTTATCTCAACCCACGCGCCAAGAAAAACAGAAATGGTATAAGATGAGATGGATTAGTGAATCGACTAAAATAGGAAAAATATGGAAAAGACATCGGCATTCAGCGTAGAAAGAAATTTCGGAATAGGAATGTTGAAAGTATGCTCTATATGGAAATAGTTTGTTCTGAAACAAGTACTTCTTTATTGGCTTCTTATTTTACGAAATGAAATCTGATTTAGTGGAATTATAAAAACGCTATATGCAATGTATATAAAAATTCAGTTATGGAATGCTCTCTAAAGAAATTGAATTACTAAAGTAATGTTAAGCAAGTTCTTCGATTAGTTGAACCATTTAGGGACGCTTCGTAAAAGGTAGACTCAGAAAAAAAAATAATATGAATTTAAAAAAATATAAATTTGAATATTAAAATAAATAATAATTAAATAATAATTTTTTTTAAATAATATGAATTATAAATAAAGCATTTTTAAATCGAATTAATTTTGTAAATTTTATTCCGTTTAAATTGATATGAATTGTTTTGTTTGAAAACTGATTAAACTTATTATTATTATTATTGATTAAAAAAAAATATTATGATTTTTTTTTAATAAAATTTTTTATCAGTTTTTTAAAATTCTAACAGATATTCGAGTCATTCTGTATAAATGAAACTTCTATATCATGATAAAAATTAATGATCACTATAATATATTTGTCATTCGATATAAGGATAAATATTTCTATATAATAATTATATATAAATAATACAGTTCTATGTAATAATTATATATAAATAATACAGTTCTATATACTAATTAACATTCTATATATTGATTATTAATACATTTATTATTCAATATAATGATAAATGTATATCACATTTCCTTCATTTATTATATGCTAAAACTATTGGAAATATTTTAGGATTTGTAGTCTTTCATAAATTTCCAATTATAATACAGCACTAATGAATTTTCTTAAGAATTTACACATTTACATAGCTTTACACTCTGTTATAATTTCTCGCAAAAATAATTTAGCTCCAGATATTTTCAGATATGTTTGCTCATTAAAATATTACGTTCATTATCGCTGTCAAGTAACGTAAGTTCATTGATTGAATGAACCATTTAGGGAAAGCTGTATAAAACTTCGTGAGAAGAAAATGGCAATTATAGGTAATAAAGTTTAGCAAAACCCCGAAGATGAGGTATGGCAAGTCTTCCAATGAGCACTTCTCATGAATATTGATTAGAACGAAAGGACAGTGAACAAAGGACGAAGAATGAAGATAACTAGATGCAAATTTTACTGCAGTATGATAGGCTGTCATCAAAGACAGATATAAAGAAACAAAGAAAATAAGGAATAATAAGAATGAGCACTAACGGGAAGGAAGAGATAAAGATGATTTGTCGCAATCCCCTAGTAGCGCTTCAAACAGTCAAAAATTTCCGAGCAAATACGTCCATGAATATGTAATGCTTCATCGTATAAATCTTATCTCAGCCCACGTGCCAAGAAAAACAGAAATGGTATAAAACGAGATGGATCAGTGCATGGACTAAAGTAGGAAAATATGGAAAAGACACCGGCATTCAGCGTAAAAAGAAATTTCGGGACAGGAAAGATGAAAGTATGCTGTATATGGAAATAGTTCGTTCTGAAACAAGCACTTTTTTTTTCGCTTGTTATTTTATTTTGAAATAGAATCTTATTTAGTTGAATTATGAAAAGGGGACTTTTCCCTTCTATCCAATAAAGATAATATTGAGTTATTGAATGCTCTGTAAAGAAATTGAATTGCTAAAATATTGTTTTATAAAATATTCATTTTTAATGTTATATTGCGTTTTTCAAAAACAAAACGGAACTCTAAATCTTATTGTAATCGAATATTCTGAATTTTAAGTCTGTATTAGCAAATTGTATTTTTCTTTTTGCAATGTATATTAAAATTGTTATTCATCAATTGAATAAAAATTGTCCTAAACTTAATAACATTAATCTAGATTAATTATATTTTCACATTAATTTCGAACCTACTGCCGTAGTCCGAGCATGAGCCTGAAGACAGGAACTTGAATACATAATAATTATTGAAATAAAACTACATTATTATTTTTTATAAAAAACTATTTGCAAAATTTCAAAATTTAACAAATATTCAAGAAATCTATATAAATAAATATTATATATGTATATAACGTTTTTCTTTGCTTCAATATATGCTAAAAATTAATGACCACATTGGATATATTTTTTGTCTATAATATGTTTACTATTCCTAAATTTGCAACTGTAATCCAGCACTAATAAATTTTCTTATGAATTTATACAATTACAAAGCTCTATACTCTGTTATAATTACTTGCGAAAATATTTTAGCTCTAGATATTTTCAGATCCGTTCGCTCATTAAAATATTATGTACATTATCCTCTCAACTAACGTAATTTCGCTGATTGAATGAACTATTTAGGGAACGCTGCACAAAACTTCTTGAGCAGAAAATCACAATTATAGGTTAGCAAAACCCCGAAGATGAGGTATGACAGGTCTTCCAATGAGCACTTCTCATGAATATTGATTAGAGCGAAATGACAGAGAACGAGGGACGAAGAACGAAGATAATCAAATGCAAATTTCACTGCTGTACATCAGGCTGTCATCAAAGACAGATAAAAAGAATCCAGGAAGAAAAATAAGGAATAATAAGGATGAGTAGTAGCAGGAAGGAAGAGATAAAAATGTTGATGATTGTCGCAATCCCAGTAGAGCTTCAAATAGTCGAAAATTCCCGAGCAAATACGTCCATGAATATGTAATGCTGCATCGTGTAAATCTTATCCCAGCCCACGCGCCAACAAAAACAGAAATGGTATAAGACGAGATGGATCAGTGAATGGACTAAAATAGGAAAAATTTGGAAAAGACACCAACATTCAGCGTAAGAAAGAATTTTCGGGACAGGAATGATGAAAGTATGCTAAATATGGAAATAGTTTGCTCTGAAACAAATACTTTTTTATCGGTTTGTTATTTTATTAGGAAATTGAATCTTATGTAGTTGAATTATAAAAAGGGACTTAATCCTGTATACAATGAATATGAAATTCATTTATGGAAGAAATTGAATTGCTTTATATAATTGTTTTATAAAATATTGATTTTTAAAGCTACATTGTTATTTCAAAGCACTTTCAAAACTTATTATTATTATTAACTTAAACATATTACGATTTTTTTAATAAAAATATTTATCAGTTGTAAAATTCTAACCTATATTGAGGTCATTCTATATAATTGAAACTTCCATACATTGATAAAATTTAATGATCATTATATTTGTAATTCTATATAATGATAAATGTTTAATTATATATAATTAATTAAAATTGCTACTTAATAATTATATAGAAATATTATAATTCCACGCAATAATGAACACTCTATATAATGATTATTAGTACATTTATTATTATATTTGCATATAATAATAGCATATTTTCTTTCCTTTATTATACGCTAAAAATTATTGGAAATATTTTATGATTTGTTGCCTTTCTTTAATTTGCAATTGTAATCCAGCACTAATGAATTTTCTTAGGAATTTATACAATTACAAATCTCTACACTTTGCTATAATTACTTGAGAAAATAATTTAGCTCCAGATAATTTCCGCTCTGTTCTCTCATTAAAACATTATCTTTATTATCGCTCTCAAATAACGTAGGTTCGTTGTTTGAATGAACCATTTAGGGAACGCTGTATAAAACTTCGTGAGTAGAAAATGGCAATTATAGGTAATAAAGTTTAGCAAAACCCAGAAGATGAGGTATGACAGGTCTTCCAATGAGCACTTCTCATGAATATTGATTAGAGAGAAATGACAGCGAACGAGGGACGAAGAACGTAGATAATCAAATGCAAATTTTACTGCTGTACATCAGGCTGTCATCAAAGACAGATAAAAAGAATCCAAGAAGAAAAATACGGAAAAATAAGGATGAGTAGTAGCAGGAAGGAAGAGATAAAGATGTTGATGATTGTCGCAATCCCTTAGTAGAGCTTCAAATAGTCGAAAATTCCCGAGCAAATGCGTCCATGAATATGTAATGCTTCATCGTATAAATCTTATCTCAGCCCACGCGCCAATAAAAACAGAAATGGTATAAGGCGAGATGGATCAGTGAATGGACTAAAATTGGAAAAATTTGGAAAAGACACCGGTATTCAGCGTAAGACGGAATTTTCGGGACAGGAATGATGAAAGTATGCTATATATGGAAAACATTTTATTCTGAAACAAATACTTTTTATTGGTTTGTTATTTTATTAGGAAATTGAATCTTATGTAGTTGAATTATAAAAAGGGAATTAATCATGTATACAATGAATATGAAATTCAGTTATGGAAGAAATTGCATTGCTAAAATAATTGTTTTATAAAACATTGATTTTTTAAGCTACATTGTTATTTTCAAAGCACTTGCAAAACTTATTATTATTAACTTGAAGATATTACGATTTTTTTAATAAAAATATTGATCAATTGTAAAATTCTAACCTATATTGAGGTCATTCTATATAATTGAAACTTCTATACATAGATAGAATTTGATGATCATTAAAATATATTTGTAATTCTATATAATGATAAATGTTTAATTCTATATAATTAATTAAAATTGCTACTTAATAATTATATAGAAATATTATAATTCCACGCAAATAATTAAAATTCTATATAATGATTATTAGTACATTTATTATTATACTTGTATATAATAATAGCACATTTTCTTTCCTTTATTATACACTAAAAATTATTTGAAATATTTTAGGATTTGTTGCCTTTCTTTAATTTGCAATTGTAATCCAGCAGTAAGGAATTTTCTTAGGAATTTACACAATTACAAAACTGTTCACTCTGCTATAATTTCTTGAGAATAATTTAGCTCCAGATATTTTCAGATCTGTTCGCTCTTTAAAACATTATGTTTATTATCGCTCTCAAATAACGTAAGTTCGTTGATTGAATGGACCATTTAGGGAACGCTGTATAAAACTTCGTGAGTGGAAAATGGCAATTATAGGTAATAAAGTTTAGCAAAACCCCGAAGATGAGGTATGACAGGTCTTCCAATGAGCACTTCTCATGAATATTGATTAGAACGAAATGACAGCGAACGAGGGACGAAGGGCGAAGATAATCTGATGCAAATTTTACTACTTTACGTCAGGCTGTCATCAAAGACAGATATAAAGAAGCGAAGAAGAATAAAAATAAGGAATAATAAGGATGAGCAGTAAGGGGAAGGAAGAGATAAAGATGTTAATAGTTGTCGCAATCCCCTAGTAGCGCTTCGAATTGTCGAAAATTCCCGAGCAAATACGTCCATGAATAGGCAATGCTTCATCGCATAAATCTTATCTCGGCCCACGCGCCAAGAAAAACAGAAATGGTATAAGACGAGATGGATCAGTGAATGGACTAAAATAGGAAAGCTATGGAAAAGATACCGGCATTCAGCGTAAAAAGGAAATTTCGGGACAGGAATGTTGAAAGTATGCTGTATATGTAAATATTTTTTTTCTGAAACAAGAACTTTTTTATTGGCTTGTAATTTTATTATGAAATTGAATCTTATTTAGTTGAATAATTATGAAAAGGTGCCTTAACTTTCCATTGAATATAAAATTCAGTTATAGAAGAAATTTAATTGCTGAAATAATATTTTAGAAAATATTCATTCTTAAAGTTACATTGTGATTTCCTTACCAAAAAGACACGTTAAGTTTTAATTGTAATCAGATATTCTAAATTTGTAACTCAATAGTAGCAAATAGCATTTTCATGAAATTTGTGTTAAGTTTTTTTGGAGATATTTTTATATTTGTTGTCCATCATATATTTGCAATTGTAATCCAGCACTAATGCATTTTCTTAGGAATTTACACAATTACAAATATTTACACTCTGTGATAATTACTTGCGAAAATAATTTAGCTCCCGATATTTTCAGATTCTTTGATTCATTAAAATATTATGTTCATTATCGCTCTCAAATAACGTAAGTCCGTTGATTGAATGAACTATTTAGGGACGCTGCATAAAACTTCGTGAGCAGAAAATGGCAATTATGGGTAATAAAGTTTAGCAAAACCCCAAAGATGAGATATGGCAGGTCTTCCAATGAGCACTTCTCATGAATATCGATTAGAGCGAAACGACAGCGAACGAAGGACGAAAAAGGAAGATAATCAGATGCAAATTTTACTGCTGTACGTCAGGCTGTCATCAAAGACAGATATAAAGAAACAAAGAAAAATTAGGAATAATAAGGATGAGCACTAACGGGATGGAAGAGATAAAGATGTTGATGATTGTCGAAATCCCCTAGTAGCGCTTCAAACAGTCAAAAATTCCCGAGCAAATACGTCCATGAATATGTAATGCTTCATCGTATAAATCTTATCTCAGCCTACGCGCCAAGAAAAACAAAATGGTATAAGACGAGATGTATCAGTGAATGGACTAAAATAGGAAAAATATGGAAAAGACACCGGCATTCAGCGTAGAAAGAAATTTCGGACAGGAATGATAAAAATATGCTATATATGGAAATAGTTTGCTCTGAAACAAGCTCTTTAACTATTGCCTTGCTATTTTATTATGAAATTGATTGGTATTTAGTTGAATTATAAAATGAGTCTTAACCTTATATCTAATGAATATAAAATTCATGTATGGAAGAAATTGAATTGCTAAAATAATGTTTTATAAAATATTCATTCTTAAAGCTACATTTTGGTTTTTAAAAAGCCAAAAAGGCAAGTTAAGTCTTATTGTAATCAAATATTCTAAATTTGTAATTCACAGTAGTATATTTTTCTTGCAATTTATTTTAAAATTGTTTCTCAGAAACTGGACACAAATTTTTCTAAACTTAATAACTGGAATCTAGATTAATTTTACTTTAGTTTCATCTATATAGTATAATCAGTAAATATAAAACATTATGCACTTACAAAATGCATATTTCGAAATTGTTATTGTTATAACATATGACTTTATTTGAAATCAAGAACAAGTAGAACAATGCAAACATACAGCAGGAGAGCAATCGACAATAAGTGGGTTTCACACACCACATGTGTCTGTTGCGCTGCTGATGATAATGTTTATGGTCAAAACCAAATTATGTCTTTGCATAATTACACTGGTCGTCATCTTATAGTGATATATAATTATTGGATAATTAGTCAAGTTTTGAATATAAGTGAGTATGTTTTTCATGCAATTTATGTTAAATTGCCGCAGATTGCCACATTACCAATGTTATATAATCACTATTGTGGCACACTCCACCATGTGGCATCGAGCTCAAGCTTCATGTCTATATTTTATGAGCCAAAGGTAAATATCACAAATATGTAACATTGAGTATTAATGCAATTTTTTTTTGTTTTTATATTAATTAAATATTAATTCAATTTAATCAAGTTATGATATTAATATTAATTAAATATTAGTTCAATTTATAGCAAGATTAATCATTTTACATAACTCTTAATCAGGCAAGGAATGTCAACATATTAATTTACAGTTCTTTAAGTTCAGCCAAGAAATCGTAGTACTTTCTTTCACTAAATAAAATATTTTACTGTTTAACTAGAAATTCTTTGATTTCCTTTCACTAAATCAAATATTTTAATGTTTAACAAGAAATTATTTCATTTCTGTTTACTAAATAAAATATTTTAATGTTTTACAAGAAATTGTTTGATTTCCGTTCACTAAATAAAATATTTTAATGTTTAACAAGAAATTATTTGATTCCCGTTCACTAAACAAAATATTTTAATGTGTAACAAGAAATTATTTGATTTCCGTTCACTAAATAAAGTATTTTTATGTTTAACAAGAAATTATTATATTTCTGTTGACTAAATAAAATATTTTTATGTTTAACAAGAAATTATTTGATTTCCGTTCACTAAATAAAATATTTTAATGTTTTACAAGAAATTATTTGATTTCCGTTCACTAAATAAAATATTTTAAAGTGTAACAAGAAATTATTTGATTTCCGTTCACTAAATAAAATATTTTTTAATATTTTAATAAGAAATTATTTGATTTCAAAATAAAATAATTATTTGATTCCCGTTCACTAAATAAAATATTTTAATGTTTTAACAAGAAATTATTTGATTTCCGTTCACTAAATAAAATATTTTTAATGTTTAACAAGAAATTATTTATTCCGTTGACTAAATAAAATATTTTAATGTTTAACAAGAAATTATTTGATTTCCGTTCACTAAATAAATATTTTTATTTTAATGTTGACTAAATAAAATATTTTAATGTTTAACAAGAAATTATTTGATTTTCATTCACTAAATAAAATATTTTAAAGTCTAACAAGGAATTTTTTGATTTCCTTTTCTGTCCGACTAAATTTCCGAGAAGGTATTTATTTCACACTTAAAATAACTTTCGCAAGAAAGCAAGATATGTCGCTGTGAAAGTGCATTTAATTCACGCCGTCAAGCAAAATATCTGAAGAAAAAGAAAGTTATGAAAGTCAAGACCATCAAACATTACATTTTAATGTTCGGAGAGAAAAACATTAGCGTTTCCTTTTTAAATTCTAAAAAGAAATTGAAATAACTCATGAATAAAAAGTACTTAATAAAACTGCAAAATTTTGAATAAAAGAATTGAATATGAATTATTTGTCAAAAACGTTACATTGAAGGAATGAGTGATTTTGAAAAAAAAAAAATGTTTTGTAATTAGAATAGCGATATTAGTCGCTTGTAAAAATTTAAATCCATCAAAAATTTGAAAGAGAGTTTAGGGAATGACACATATTAAGGTAGTTTTTATGAAAATGATACAAGAATAAGAACTAAATGTATTTAAGAATATGAATAAAAATGTACTTAAGAATAAGAATAAAAATGTAATTAAGAATAAGAATAAAAATTTATTGCAGAATAAGAATAAAAATTTATTGAAGAATAAGAATAAAATTTATTGAAGACTAAGAATAAAAATTTATTGAAGAATAAAAATAAAAATGTATTGAAGAATAAGAATAAAAATGTATTGAAGAATAAGAATAAAAATGTATTCAATAATAAGTACTAATTTTACGTAATAAGAATATAAATATATTTAAGAATAAGAACTAAATGTATTTAAGAATAAGAACTAGATATGTTTAAGAATAAGAATATAAATATATTCAAGAATAAGAATATAAATATATTCAAGAATAACAACTAAATGTATTTAAGAATAACTAGATGTATTTTAAAAGAAGAATATAAATGTATCGAAGAATAAGGACCAGATGTGTTTCAGAATAAGAATATAAATATATTCAAGAATAAGAACTGAGTGTATTTCAGAATAAGAGCTGGATGTGTTTACGAATAAGAATAAAAATATATTCAAGAATAAGAACTAAATGCATTTAAGAATAAGAAGAAATAAATGTATTTAAAAATAAGAACTACATATATTTAAGAATAAGAACAATGAACGCTTGCCTTTTTAAGTGAATGAAACTATAAACTTTTCTATGTTGCATACTTATAGGAACAATATCAAATAAAGAATTATGTATACAAATCAAAAAAGTTTGAGATAGAAATGAAAATAAAATAAACACAAAAGAAAATATGTGTCATGTTAGTTTACTGAAAGTGATGAATGTGCCAAAAATGAAAACAAAACACTCTTTTAGGATTCCAAAACCACAGCTTTGCTGCATCTGATCTAAGTCTGCTCGACGTTACGTGACTCAGTTTATTGTCCCTCTTACGTGCCAGATACGCAAGAAAACCTCTCCCAAAATGAAACGCATGGCCCATAGCTATTTCGTTACTGTGTGATTATCTAAAGAATTCGAAAACGGGAATTGATTTTTCCATTAGCATGTCCCATTCTTTTTTCTGGACATATGGAAGGGGAGGGGGAGAGAGAAAAAGAGATGAATAAAACAGTTTCAAAGATTAAAATGAAGGAGAAAGAGAGAGGAAAAAAATGCATCATGAAGATGTAAGAGGGAGAGAGGGAACCCAATGGGAAAGAATGGGGAAGTTTGAAGAAATGACTCGGTGGAGAAAAGTGCAATCGTTGATTAGCACGCAGGAACATAAGTTGTAATTTCCCCCTCCTGCACCGTTCCAGCTTCTAATCTAGTATGTGTCATTTCAGCGTTGCTTTCTATCACCATGTATTACTTTCGTATTAAGGAGTCCGGGAGAATTTAATGCGAATCAGAAGATTGAGCCATTCGGAAAGATTCTTTTAAAATTAATCATTTCTAATGTTGGGTGAATGACTCTCTGGAATCAGAAAAAGAAATTTTCCCTTCATTAAACAAAATTAGTATTTTTTTTTATTAATTCAGCTAGTTGCAAGCTGATGAGATATGCCTAAATGTATTGAGGATTTTACGAGAAAAACTTTTGATTCAATGAACACTTTATTATTATTATTTTAATCAAAGCATTAGCTTATTGTTTTATTTCACAATTTATGTTCCTAAATGTTTGCATAAGAAAATTATTTGAATTCAAGGCATTGGTTTGATTTTTAGTTATAGTATAATCCATGTACATATAAATTTAGACATACTATTTATGCATAAGTTTAAGTTGACATAAACGATGTAATCGATGAGGTGATAGTAGAGAAAGGAAGATTGAATTTAATTAATAATTTGTTTTTGTATTTTTTTAATTTTCTAGCAATTTCTTTTGATTTTAATTTTATTTCTTAATGTACTGTAGCCAAATTAATACAATTCAAAAATTATTAATAATATAATTATTATATGTAATTTCGATGTGCCTTCTCTCTCTCTCTCTATATATATATATATAGAGAGAGAGAGAGAGAGAGAGAGTCTCTCTCTCTCTCTATATATATATATATATCAATTTTAAGAATTCAATTTTCAATATTTGGTTTTTATCATTTTCTTCGAATATTTTATTAGAATAAATAATCAGTATCACCATTCAAAACATTAAATGAAAATGTATACTATGCTACTCCGTTTCAAATTTCATTTACTTTAATATATTTTATGAGGAAAATATACGAAAAATAAACGAAAGCTATTTAAAACTTCAATGCATTACTTTACTCCATTTAATATATATATATATATATATTACTGTAATACTAGCGAGTTTACTTTGAAATATTAATAATTATTTTTAGATTATTTCAAAATCAATAAAATCAGGATGAAAATATTCTACGTACGAGTCCATGTATAGCTGTGAAATATTCAGTTTTCGTTTAATTTCATAGTAAGGCAGTTTTTATTCATAAGCAGCAGACAGGAAAAGATAATGAATTGCAATATAGAAAACAATATGCACATAACAATAATTTGAAATTTTAAAAATTTAAAACATTAAAGTAGTAAATGGATGTCCATTAATAATATTATTTAATGTTAAGATAGATTTTATTCAAAATTTAAGAAAATTCGTATAAAAGAGTGTAATAAATACTTTTCTTTTACTTTTGAAAGCTTATACATTTTTTATAAACAAAAAATTTACAATTCATATGATTTTATTTTGTTTTATAGCTCAAATATTCTCCTTTATAGAATAAGAATAGATATGTTAATTATTTTTATATATCACAATCTTTTATTACTTCGAAATAAACATTATGCATGGACATTCAGAGAAAATATATTTTTTTTAAAAATAATAAAAAGTTTAAAATATTTAACACATGAGAGTCCCGTAATAAATTTATTGATATAAAGAGTATATAATAGCAATTTCTCTTTTAAAATAATCTATAATTTAATTTTAAATGATATGTTTAATATGTATTTTCTGGTTTTCAATCTATGTTATATGTATAGTAACGGGTATATAATTTGAAAATTTACAGAAATGAAGTACTTCAATAATGTTGTTAAAATCATGTAAAGAATGTAATGTTTCAATTATGTAAAGAATTTTTCTTTCTATTTAATCAAGTATGTTGAAAAATAATAATAAATGGATTGTAATAGAAATGCAGTAACTGAAATCACATATATACATTCATAAAATAAAATCATTTAAAAAAATAATTACCAATATTTTTCGTAAATTCATGTATACATCTCTATATATAAAATTAGAGTTACTCATTTTTCAAAGGACTCCAACTCAAGATAGAAGCTAGCGGCTGCTTCGCACCAATATAAATCGAGAGTTACTCATTTATATTTCTTTTATTGATTTTTATTCTTTTCAATCCTTTTTTATTATTTTCATTCATGTATTAAAATATTTTAAGATATAAAACAACTTAAATTAGTTAATATTTTGATTAGGGTAATAAGCTTCAATTTTAACTGAAACTTATGAAAATTTGTTTTGTTACGATTAACATGTTAAATTTAAATCCATATTACTTCTTATTTAAAAATAAATTACTAATAGAGAATTTATTGTAGATTTAATGCAAAAAATTAATAAATGTATCACATATACGTGTGGGCGTATTTGATAGGCAGAATGCGATACTTAATCTGTAGAGCGTAGACAAATACGCTATCAAGTTTTACACCTCAATTTGCCTTCCAAGCGACACGCTATTATTTAACGCTCCTATATTAACAGAGTCGCACGAGCCATGATATCAGATTTCTCATTGGTGACTACAGCTTCTATTTAGTTAAACGCCAATCACGTACCAACCTCACATGACGACACGTGAATTAGACCTGTACAACCTGTAAAATGGAAGGGGAGGGGTGCCCGTTTCTAGGAATTCCACGCCTAGAACCTTTAAAATCGTCTTTAGAACTGACATTGACAGCCTGGAGAACCTATCCCATAGGCTGTGTAAGCAGAATTGGGAATTTCAAAAGGAGTAGCGCTCACCAATAAAGCTTACAGGACACTGGATCGTTCCAATCAATCATTTGGAACGTCAAGAAGGTGGAGGGAACGATCGAATGGGGGGTTGGGGAAGGGCCTGGCGTTCCACGGAATGAGAGATAATGACAGGTCAGAAACTGGAGACAAAGCAGCGACGACACAATGGAAGGATCGATCATGCTGTTCCTTCCCCATTTCCAGGCTTCTGTATGAGACAATGTGAAGACCGTGTCAAAAAGTCAAGGCAAATGGGTCATTATTAATTTTTCCGTTCCTCTGTGTATCCTTATCTATGTGGGCTTAGTTTTCTGGAAGAAGGGATAAAAATTGTTTAGTTAGGAAGTAACGAACAGTCTTAAATAAAAAAGAATCTTTAGAAGTTTACGGCATATAGAAGGACTATATTCTGAAAATACACTTTGTTAATTTATTTGGTAACAATGATATTGCTTTGCTAATTTATTTGGTAGCACGAATATTGTTTTAACTGATGTTTTTTTATGATTGGATAAAATACATAAATTTTTGCTGAACACATATAAATTACTGATGATCTATAAATTTAAAGAACACAATAATTTATTTTACATTTAATGGAAATAAAAGTTGTTGGATAGAAAATCGATAGTTTTGAGACAAAGTAGAATATCAAACGAAGACTGATGCTTATCAAAATAATATATAAACTATAGATAATTAATTTTTTTAATGTACTTTTAATTATTTGTGGTATGGCGGAATAAAATATTTTGTGTTATGTTAGAGATGACTAATATGTTATTTAAATCAGATGAATCTACGTGGAATAATGATGCATTACTTTTAATATGATTTTTGTAAATTTTGAAAATTTTTTAGCACAGAAAAAAAAATTGCACATCTTCCAAACTTATCGAATAATTCCAATAATATTCCATAAATGGCCATCAATTCTGTACTCATTTAAATTAATTTTCCCGAAAGAATATCAGTATCTCATATTATAAACAAAAATGCGCAAAAAAAACCTTACAAAATTGTGAATGGATTCAAAGATGGCTCTAATTGTTTAATAAAAGTTTTCTTCGTGGAAATTATACACTTTGAAATGATAAAAAAATAATTAACAAAAGTACCAAAAAAATATTTTAATAGTACGTTATTGTTGCAAATTGATTTGATATAGCAATAGTTTTCAACAAAATTAATAGTTAATAAATTTATTTATAATCAATTTCTATATTATGAAAAATTAAAAAAAAATCTTTAAGATAAATAGAAAGAAATCTTTTAATCCTTTTTCTTAAGAATTAGAACTCTATTCTATAATTTAAAATACTTATTCTATTATTTTTTTAATAACACTGTTAATTGTGATCCATTTTTAATGAACTTAATGTCGTTATTTTAGTAATTCGAAATGTCACACACAACGCTTTTTCTTCTAAAAAACAGTGTTATTTCTAATATAAAAAAATAATATCGTAAACCATCTTAGTTTTTCGCATGATATTTTGACATAACCTCGCAAACAAGCGTAAAAATAAAAATGCATTTAAACCTAATTACCAACGTCAATTGAAAACTGATGTGACATGAATTAATTATGTCAGTTTTTATACATGTGTTTTATTAATTATATTTGAGAATTTCATAAAAACTTTTTATTCCAAAATAAGCAATATCATTTTAGCTGTATTTCATGTTTCAAACAGAAATAAATTAAATAATTTTACTAAGAAAATAAAAGTACTTTTTTTAGATTTTAAAGCTTATTTGTTATTGTTTCTTAATTTTTTTGAAATAATATTTTGCATTAATTTTATGAACAAATAAATTTACAAAATTGCATGTGAAAAAAGGAAATATTAGCCAATTAGTTGAAATTTTTTGAAAAAAAATTTTTAATACGAAAATTTTGAGTATTAACTTTTAATAATGCGGGAAAAACTCCTTTTAATACTTATGAAATTGAATTTATAGTTCTGCTGCATTTAAATTTCAATTTCAAATATCTGTTTAATTTTTTTTTTATATATGCTTTGTATATATTAATTTTTACAATCACTACAGCACTTTGTATTTTGACGTTTTATTCTTCAATTATCAAACTTCGCTGTGTTTTTAAAGTAGCTTCTTTATTGTGTTTGAGTTTTATACCGCTGTGATAGTACTGAAAATGAACTTACCTTTAAATAAAAAAAAAATTGTCAAAGTTTTCATTGTCAATTAATTAATCTTGAATTTAACTTTTTTTTAAAAATTATATTTACATCTGAACGGTTAACAAGTTTTAATGGATCACTAGAATGGAAAAAAATTACATTGTTAAAATTTTTATTGGAAAAATTGAAGTTTTTACTTTAAAAGAAGAATCTTAAGAAACATAGTGGACCACCAAATGCTATCAACAGACATTTCAATGAAAACAGTTTAATTTACTGAATATAATTTGCTGGGTTAAAATACATTCATCCAATTTGTTTACTATTACATTTCTTTCAAATTTTTTTACCCAACTGATACATTACATATGTGCTGTTTAAAAAAATACAGAAGCCTGTTTAAACTAGTGTGCTTTATTTATAAATACTATAATTTTAAAAATTGAAATATATTACGTGGTTCAAAGCAGCATAAATTAAATTAGATAGTGTAACTTATATTATAACAAATGTTTTATATATTACATTCTTTTGAAAAGATGTTCCACCACAAAATTCGAATAAATACACTTTATTTAAAATTTTTGTTTATATGTTCTTTTAATATAATATAACTGTTGTGCTAAAAGAGACCAAATTATAAATAATATTTGAGCAAAAGAGCATAACCTCTCTTAATGTATTAATTCATCATATCAACAAAGCCTGAAGAAGAAGAATAGAAATACCAATAAGCACAATGTATCTTTACCTTCTCTATTCTTTCCAGAAAAAAATGGTTTTTTATTCATATCAACAGTTAATTTATACCCCGCCGTGCAAACATCAAATATTCCTAATATTTTCTATGGAAGTGATAACTGAGGTGGGAAAATATCACAGACAAATCTCGCATCCATTCCCAAAGCTTATTGTCTTATTATTTTTTTGTACCTAGAATTAGGAATCCTAATACCACAGCAGCTTTGCTTGCTCTGGCTACACCAACGTCTCTAACTGAACAATAATAATGGAACAAATAAAAGGAAAACAGAGCAACATAGATGAGAAAGAGTTTTTTCCTTTCTTTCCTTTGCCCGGATATTCTGTTGCAATGTCTTTCTGAATCTCTTCTTTTTTTGTAAGCCGCAGTGGCATGGTGTTGATTCCCCATTATCCCACTCCATATGCTGTGTCTGCACAGATAATCAGATATGACCTTCGTTACCCATTGGGGGATCAGATATTGATTCACTTTATTCTTTTCTTCCCTTTTCTTTACCTTTTCCATCATACTTATTCGCTGTTTTCTGATGATCTAATGGCACAAAAGTGGTATTTTTATGGACATCGAACCATGGATTCAAAATCAGATTAGACCAAATAAAAATATTATAGCATGCTAAATTGTCATTTGTTTTGCAACATGAGATATTATTAGCAAATAACAAAATCTCTTAGATTGTGTTGGATAAAAAAAATAACAAAAACTCTCAATTTTATCCAACCTATACAACGAAGGGTTTTGATCACTTAGGACTTTGAAATTCATATATACATCGAATATTTCTTTGAAGATTTACTTTGCTTTATATTTCAACAATTTAAATATATTAACAAATTAAAGCTTTTAAAATTAAAAACAAATTAAATTTTACATAAAGTGTTACTAAGTAAAGAAATGATGTATTATCGTACCAAAATAATGAAATGATGTATATTATATAAAATTAATAGACAATTTTCGGGATTGAAGTAACATTTTTCGACAATGTATGTTTCCGAAAATCAATGTATAGTAGTAAAATATATCTATAAAATTATTGTTCACCATACATGATAAAATAGGAATAACTATGTATAATGAAAAAAATCACAACACGTAAATAAAGTTTGTTGTATTCTTTTTTCTCAATTTAAATATTATATTATGCAAACAACATCAGTATTTTATAAATTATGTTATGTCAATTAGTTAAATGTTACAAATTTACTATGTTGCCAGTCAAATAATGTGGAATTTTTATTCACTTTATTCCCTTTTCTTTACCTTTACCATCGTGCTTATTTGCTGTTTTCTGATGATCTAATGGCACAAAAATGGTATTTTTATGGGCATCGAACCATGGATTCAAAATCAAATTGTATTAAGGAAAAATATTATAGCATCCTAAATAATAAATTCAATTGTACATATTTCTATTTTATTTTGCAAAAATGTCATGAGGTAATTTGTAATCGTTTTATTATTCTGTCATCTAGATATCCTCCTTTGTAATTGTGAGCGATATGTCATAATTTTATTTACTTTATAAGCACACACATATTAATTAATTAATTACATGGAAATATAAGAATTTTTTTTAAATATAAATTAATGATTAAAATATGATTTATTTTGTATCAATTTGAAAAAGATACCTAAAATTTCCATGTCAGCTATTTATTACAAAATTATTTTATTCTACTCTATATGCTGTGTCTGCACAGATAATCAGACATGACCTTCGTTACCCATTGGAGGATCAGATATTGATTCACTTCATTCTTTTCTTCCCTTTTCTTTACCTTTTCCATCATACTTATTCGCTGTTTTCTGATGATCTAATGGCACAAGAGCGGTATTTTTATGGGTATTGAACCATGGATTGAAAATCAGAGTAGACCATGGAAAAATATTAAACCATACTAAATAATAAATTGCATTGCACATATTTCTATTTTAGTTTGTAATATTGTCATGAGGTAATTTTTATTCGTTTTATTAAGCTTTGCATCTGCCGTCTAGGTATGCTTCTTTATAATTGGGAGCAATACGCCATAATTTTATTTTATTCGTAAACACACGCACATAAATTATATGCATGAATATATATTTTTTAAAAATCTAAATTAATGATTAAAATATGACTTATTTAGTGTCAATTAGAAAACGTTACCTCAAATTCCCATATCATCTATTTATTACAAAAAAAATATTATATTGCAATCGTCATTTGTTTTTCTACATTAGATATTATTAGTAGATAACTAAAACTTTCAGATTGTGAGGGATCAATTAATGCAAATTATAAATACAAAGAATAAAATATACGTTTTTTCATAAGATTGCATGAATTACATTAGCGTTAATACAAAGAATTAAACATAAGTTAAATATATTCGCCAACATTCATATAATTAAAGTTAGCTTTCGATTATTTCTGTATAAAAAAATTTGTATAATATCTTCAAATTATTTTTATACTCTATGATTTGTCTACACGTCTAAACGTTTACTTTGATATAATCAACAACAGTCGATTATCAACAAGATAAAGGCAATTCTAATGTGACTTTGATAAAAAGCATTGGAGCTTACATAAGAAACATTTTTTTTTTCATCAGCTTATCTATGCATATAAATATCTATCCATTTTCTTACATGATGTTCGGTAAGTGAAAATAAATGTTAGACAATATCCTTTGTTCATTATGTACATCACATAAAATCCTTATTAAAAATAACCAACTACGTTGAATTAACCTTATGACGAAATTTGAAACAATAGATGTAAAGTTAAACGTGAGAAAAAAAATGTTAAAACAATCAAAGTAACCTTTCTTTGTATTCAATTATTTTTTATATGTTTATCTTCTTCTTTATTCTATTAGTTTACATAATAGCTTCTAAGATTCCTTTTATTTTGTTTGATTATTTATATTACTTTTTAATTTCATCATATTAAACTTTAACATAAACCGATGTCGAGCCAAAAAATATTCAAATTTTTAACGCGATATCTGTGCGTTAATTAAAAGAGATGATATTCATTTATGTTTTACTGTAATAAAAAACATTAAAGTGCGTTCATTTTGATGCATTAATGCTAAAATTGTGTTTTATACGATTAAATATTAAACCTTTTACCCCAGAAATAGCAAAATAGTCAATTTAATTTGATTCTTTGATATGATTTTGCTAAATAAATATATATCTATTCCCAAATAATTTTTTCGGGTCATTTAATGTAAATATATCTTTTTAAATTTGAATTCAATTTTTTATTCAAATCAATAGCTCACATTCAATGTATTTCTAATGAATTTAACAACAAGTAATGGAAGTACACGTTCATAGTATTGTTTAATTGTCTGTTTATAGTAGGAAAATGAATTGAATTTCGTGGACCTACATTTTGTTATGCATAAAAAATTAAAAATCAAAAGTATTAATTAAAATAATAAATAAAAAAATCCATAATTTATGAAAAAAATTGCTTATATTGTTAAAAAATCTTGCGTTTTAGTATAAAATTTGTTTTTAAAATAAATATAATGTTAAATAACGATAAATTAGATTTAAATTGAATTCTTGAGACTATTTTTTCCTTTTATGGTAAATATAAATGTACCAAAATTTTATGAACACTGTGCATATATAGTATTTATTTTAAAATACGCAGTTATTTAGTATTCGGATCTTCCACATTCATACATACAAATCTTTCAAATACATATAGAATATCATGCATATATAAGTTCACACATTGTAAAAAAAATATTAGTCGTATATAATCACAAGAACACGTTTTATTTATTCACATTAAAGCATTCATAAATTTATAATAATAAAGAAAAATATATAAGGATGAATTTTTTTCCCCAAAATAAAATTTTCCAATTATTCTGTATGGTGTAGTGGACTGATATAAAGAGTGACTGAGGACTCAGTCTTAAAGCTGGGCTGAAATTATTTGAGCTCCACTGTCTGACGCCAGCAGCACATAAAAGTAGAACAGACAGTGTTTTATAACCGGAGCTCAACACAAGGATCTATCGTAAAAGCATACTACAAATACCACCGAACTGGGTGGAATGACACCTCCCGTCCAAAGGATTAATGTCACAAATAGCAGGGCAGTCGATTGGATTTCCGACTGAATGAGATAAGTTCTTTCCGTTCTGCCACGTAATAAAACCCATGAGGCGAGGAAAAAGAGGACCATTTATTAGTTTTAAAGCGTGGAATTTTTATCCAACCTGTACCACGCACTGGAGCACTTGCTCTCCCAGAGCTTTTGTTATAAAAGAAGTGCAGCACAGTCAATTTTTCAAGTTTCCCTTCTAAGTGTTTCAAATTTATCAAGTAAAACAGTTTTTTTATCTATCTCGTGAAAGAATCTATAGTAAGGATGGTTTATTAATAGATGGTGTTCTTTGCCGGCGATGATTAAAAGTGTTTCATTAAGATGGAGACTGTGAAATATGGACTGTTGTATTTTTCCTAACGTAATCTATAAACAAGATTATGTATACAGTGGCAAAGTTTATTTCTCATATATCGTATCGATCTTCGTAGCAGAATATAAGATGGAGGCTGTTTTCTCACTTTGGACTTTGAAATTCACATGATGAATTGACTATTTTCTTGAGAATTTACTTTGTTTTATGTGCCAGCATTCATTTAAATGTTTTAATTAATTAATCCTTCTAAAATATAAAAAAATGAAATCCATCAACAATCCTAAATAAAGAAGAATTAGTATATCACTATTCCTAAATAGAGAAATGGTACATCACTGACTTAAATATTCAAATGGTATATGCAGTCAATTTTTCAAGCTTTGTTTTTACCTATTTCGTATTTACCAAGTCAAACTTTTAAAATTTATTCGTAAAATAATCGATAAAAATATAATTTACCAACTGATGGTGTTTTATACCGGAATTAATTAAATTAGAGACTGTGAGATATAGATTGCTGCATCTTTCTGAAAGTAATCTATAAACAAGGTTATATACACTATAGGAAAGTGTATTTCTCCTATATATTATTGATTTTCTTTGGAGAATGTAAGTTGGAAGGATTTTGATAATTTAGGACTTTGAAATTCACATATACATTGAATATTTCATTTAAAAATTATTTGTTTTATATCTACCCAATTTAAATATGGTGACAAATTAATGAGCAAGTGTTCGAGGCAAGAACAATTGCCCAATTATGTTGAACTGGAACAATAAATTCAGAGCATCTTTTGAAATGTCCAGTAGTGAACAGGAATGCTCAGAGCAAGGGAGATGTATTGCAATTGTATTGGGAGGTCAGGGGTATCATGGGCTAAAATAAAGTGTATATTCCCTTTATTTACTCTCCCCCCCCCTTTGACTGATGTGGTGTATGAGATCGACTTATTGTCGATTGCTGTCTTGCTGTATGTTTGCTATGTTCTGACTGTTCCTTCTTTGTGTGTGATCCTTATTGTAATGGATTGATTTCCAATAAAGCCATATGTTACAACAACAAATTAATGCTCTAAAAATAAAGAAATGAAATTTTACATAAATATTCCTAAGTAAAGAAATCATACATAACATAACCTAAATAATGAAATGTAATTAACTATGTATGTTTATAGAATTTTCGTGAATGAAGTAGCATTTTCCGATAATGTATAGTTGTAAAATATATTTATAAAAATATTGTTTACTATAGATGATCAATAAACCTAACTATAATGAGAAAATTACAACATATAAATTATGTTCATCGTATATTTTTTTTCTCAATTTAAACATTATGTTATAGAAAAACTTCATTAGTTTATAAATTGTGTTATATCAATTAGTCAAATATATAAAATATTTACTTTTTGTCCTTAAAATAATGTAATTTTTTATGGATAATTTAAATTGTAATAAATTTCAAATCTTTTCAATTACTTTTAGGTTTCTTGGATCCGGAGACGAGATTTCCATGTTTTGACCGTTGCCTTGAACACTTATACGGCTGACGACAGATTTGTGGCAGTCAATATGGATAGATCTGACGACTGGATGCTTCAAATCAAACTGGCCCAATTGGCAGATGAGGGTCTTTATGAGTGCCAAGTAAACACACATCCTTTAATAAGTTTCTTCGTAAACCTTACTGTTCTAGGTGAGTTAACTTTTTTATTACTTAGCAGCATTATTTTTTTAATTGTATTTATGTAATAAATGTATGGAGCAAATATTTGAGATCAAATATTTACTCAATACATTTTCAAATTTTGATTTATTAGCAAATATTTCAAAAGTCAGAATTCTTCGAAAAATCTTACCAATCATTAACACATTTCATGGCTACAGAACTTTACAAACATCTTTTTTCCATGGTCACTATTTAGTTGAAAAGTTTAGGGATCTTATTCCACTGAAATTTTTTATCTCTATATGGGAGACATGGTAATTCTATAACGAAAACAATATTACCAAACAAATGCACAAGTGTTAACAACTGAAAACTGCTATGAAAGTGTCTGAAATTCAAACTGCTGACATATCCAGAAGAGAAATAGAAAACAAATGCACACAGAAACAAATTGCCTGCTTTATATTTACTTTCTCAGCCTGCGAGGAATAGATGGGAGAGACAGTTCTAGCAAAACGAAAATGACAGAGGATTCTCATTAAGATTAATTCAACGTTATTATTTTATTTCATTATTTTCATTGACATTTTATTTTAAATGCTCGTTTTCTCATATTATGTATGGGATGTAATAAAAAGGAATGATGAAATTGTTGTTACATAATAAATTATTTTCTATGGAAAACCGTATTCATTCAAGAAAAACATCTAAAGTAGTTGCTTTAACAGTTTTTAACAATATTTTTTGTAGCATTCTCTATTTTATAAATATATTTTATCATTCAATGTGCTTGGATATATATTTGTATAAAACAGAATATATATATATATATATATATATATATATATATATATATATATATATATATATGTTGTGTGTATTTATGTAGAAATATATATGTAACACGTTTTTAATTATTTGAATACTTTTAATTTGATGAGATTATATTTTACCAATTTAAAACTATCCTTCTAAAAAGGAATCCCTGATTTTCATTTTACTAGTAAAATGAGGTTTATGGCCTTTATCCTATTATTAACTGCTTTAAGAGTACGTTATTTATTCTACAGCTAAAAATAATGGGACCTAAGTTTGGCATTATTGTTGCGTTTTAAAATAGCATTATTATGGTCAAATAAATTTCAAACGCATACCAAAAGAATCAAATAAACATGAATTTATTTCCTACGAGTATAAATTCTACATAAATGTTTAATATACAATAGTGAGGTTTATCGAAAATGTTTATTTAGAAAATAGAATTTCCCTACTGTACTTTTATAATATTTTACATTTTTTTATAGTTTTTAGAAAAGTATTTCAGAAATTTTTATCCATCATATATTATTTATAATAACTCTTAGATTTCATCCGTAGAAGTACGCAATAAATGTTGTTTGAAATGAACTTTTTATGTAGAATTAGTTGTTTTAATACTATATCGAATTAACTGTGTTTTTTTTTATTATAATTAAAAAAATTAAGTTATTTATTCTTTCAATTAGTAGTTTATAGTACTGTACTTCCATATCCCAAAAGATAGTACCATACAAATATAGGTACAAGAATACCTCTCTAATATATTGCAGGTCGATGCATTTCGTTAGAGATGAGAAAATATAGCAACTAAATAAAATTCTCAAAAAGCCAAAAAAATATTATTGCATATCATATTAATAATTTTTTTAATTAAGAATAGATTTCTTGCCAAAATGCCAAAATATTAGCTAAAATTTTCTCGATAATTTTTCTCATTCGACGTTTTTTTTTAAATAATGTATTTACAATTATGAAAAATGTTTAAGAGAATAAAAAATCTAATAAATATAAAATAGAAATTTTACAAAAATAAAGAATTTAATTTAATATTTAAAAATTAATTTTATTACAAAACATATATGACAATATATTTACAATATGTAGTACTAAACTTAATATAAAATACCAAACACATGAATCCATGTATTAATTACAAAATGCTTTTCATATCGTATATAGACAAATTAACATATTCACTAATTATCTAAATAGAAATATGATATTACTTTAACCCAACATTACTATTGAACAGAATAATAATGTTGGGTTAAAGTAATATCATATTTTTTTCTTTGTGTTTGGTAGACACCATAATGTATGACGCTATATAGCTAGTACGTAACGGTTCACCTTTTTTCCTGAATCTAAAACTTCGGCTTCGATCGAAATAAATGAGCACTCAACATACAATTCTTTCCCACGTACATCCCATAAATCAAACAGGAAAAGGAGGTTCCATTAGAAAATCAAAATAAACCCCAGTGTACAGTCACGGAGGCGACACCTTTTCACCCTATCTCGCGTGAAACGAGGCCGCATCGTGGAACATTTCTTTACATTTACCCACCTTCATCTTTTACTCGAAATAGGAAGAAAAAAAATGATGGAAATCAATTTTGTTTACCATCAGAAACAAATTTATTTGCCGTGGTAGCAAGGCGTAAATAAATCTATTGTGCATTTGGAAGGCCAGGGTTTGACTTCCTTGGAATTAAATCACGTTCCGAGATATTTATGGTTCTTATTTTGTTGGGCTATTTGTGAGGGACTAATGCTGGAAATAAGATTCATTTAGTCATTCATTCAGAGGTTCATTTATTATTTGTGTAAAACTAACTTAGCAATTCTTTGCAATGTTGTGTTTTGTAGGTTTATTTAACTTGAATTGATTGAAGCTTTTTATTTTAGTCATGTATCAGTTTATTTAAGAAATGAGGAATATATCTATTTGAATGTCTAAGATTTATGCATTCTTAATACTTCATTTTTTGCATAATCAATCTAAGTCGGAAAAGTTGTGTTTGATACATACTTCTTTTCATTTTAATTTCTTTCACGATTATGGATTTGTGAGAAGAAAATTACCTGCACTCTATGAGTCAAATGCTTGTCCTCTGTACTCACTTTATACAGATGTTGATAAGTCTAAGAATTATGCATTCTTAATATTTCATTTTTTTATGTGATCAAACTAAATTGAAAAGTTGTTTTTTATGCATACTTCTTTTTATCTTTATTTCTTTCACAATCTCTGATTTGTGAGAAGAAAATAACCTGTTCTATATGAACCAAGAGCCACCCACTCTACAACCAACGTAGAGAACAAGATGAAATTGAAATTGAAAGAACTTATTATCTATACCCACTCTACTAAAGTACAGAACATGTGATCTTCGTATCGAAAGGACTTGTTCTCTACAAATTGAGAGAACTTGATCTCTACGAATTGAAAGAATTGTTTTCAACGAAATGAAAAAATTGTTATCTACAACCTACGAAAGAACATCTCTCTGAAAATGAGATAATAAGTAATTTTTTTAAATGTATTTTAAAATAAAACTTCTATATTTATACTATATCTGAAGCTTTTTATCCAAAAATTCTTCAAAATTATAAAACCGAACTCTGACACTTTTCAATTATATGAACATTCGCGTTCCAATTCGATTTATCAGTTTAGCCATCGTCATAGTTCCCAAATCGTACAATTTGTATGTTAAAAACACATATATTGTTTATCTATTATAGCACGTAAATTACATTATTAATATTTAATTTAAAAGATCAACAATACGTATTTAGATTTAGGCGTATTAGGCTTATTTAGCTTGAATTAATTGAAGCTTTTTATTTTAGTCATACATCAGTTTATTTAAAAATTGAAGAAATATATCTATTTGATATGTCTAAGAATTATACATTCTTAATATTTCATTTTTATATGATCAAACTAAATTGAAAAAGTTGTTTTTTATGCATACTTCTTTTTATATTTATTTCTTTCACAATCTGTGATTTGTGAAAAGGAAATAATCTGTTCTCTATGAGCCAAGAGCCACGCACGTAGAGAACAAGATGAAATTGAAATTGTAAGAACTTATTATCTATACCCACTCTACTAAAGTACAAAACAAGTTTTCTGCGTATCGAAAGAATTTGTTTTCTACAAATTGAGGAACTTGATCTCTACAAATTGAAAAAACTTGTTTTCTATGACTTAAGAAGGAACAACTCTTTGAAAATAAGATATTAAGCAAAATTTAATATTAAAACTTATATTTTAATTTATTATTAAAATATATTTTAAATAATCAAACGCTATATTTATACTATATCTGAAGCTGTATATCCGAATAATACTCAAAGTTATTAAACCAAATTCTGACGTTTTTAAATTACATGAACACCAGCATTCTAAATCGATTTATCAATTTAGTCATCGTCGTAGTTCCAAATCATACAATATGTATGTTAAAAGTATATATCAAACATTCTTTAGTAATTGTATTCGTTTCATATAAATATTAAAGAACAATATTTAAAGAATTTATATTTTCCCAAATAAAGAATTTATTATGAAAATCGTTTAAATTGTTTTTAATTTACTATATAAACACGTGGAAAAGTGGGGAAAATACAAGTGTATTGGAGTATTTTCTTGATAATGTTTAACATGATCATCTTTGCCGCTGTTGAAACTGCTGAATCTACATATATGCCAATGGAGAATGACCTCAACTTAAAGAAGATTGCACATTTGAAAATAACAACAACATATTAAAAAATTTTCTGCTCATAAATATTAATTACCTTATATGAAATGTTTTAGACCAATTCGTTAAATATTAGCTTTCAATTCACAAGTAATCGAAATATTTGTATGCATAATTATTAACTGACAAATAAAATATCGTGTAACTATAAAGTATGTTAAAATAAGTCTAAAATTTCAAATACAAGCTAATATTACCATTAAAATTAGACGAGAAACAGACTAAACACTAATGTAATAATTTATCCAATACTTTAGAAAACAGATTTTCCTTAAACTGAATACAGACTCAACTTCTCATCAATAAAATTGAAATGCACAAACTTGGAATGAAATCCCAGTCGTGTTCAGCTAGAATTGTTGATTACAAGTAATGATTTACTAGTGTTGTAAAAGATACTACAAGTAGATGCTGGAAAGTCAGAAATGAATAATTTGTCAACCTAACTGAATTACCGAAATTCCATCACATTCTATATTTACATCATAAATTCTGAATATCTCGTTAAATTTGAAATCGTAAACATTTATGCAGTTAAATATGTTTAAAATTTAGATCCAGCGAACATTATCTTGTTATGTTTAATGTCCTCAATTTATCCTTTGTGAAATGTTGAGTTAGATGAAAACTAAACCCAAATAATTGGAATACCGATTCTAATAATTGGATCACGGTTTTAATCATTTTATAGGATGATTTTCAGCACCCACATATAGGATTAATTAATTCATAAAATATAATATTATCTTTCGTTTTTTTTTTAAATTTTTTAACAAAGTTTTCCTTTATTTTTTTTTAGTAATAAAAGATTTTATTCAATTTCATTAAAAAATTTACAAATAAAGCTTTGGCTACTAACGACATTTTGAGCTGAATTTTATTCTAAAACATATATTTCACATTTTAAGAATTATTATTAGTATTTTAACATGTACTGATAATCCAAAATAATAAAACATATTAAGTAGGAAGATAAAGAATACATCATAGTAGAAATATATATAATTATCAGACAACATACATATGTTTTATATATAATGTACATTACATATATAGATATTGATACTGATGATATACACTGAAGTGACAAAAGTCATGGGATACCTCTTAATATCGTGTTGGCCCTCCTTTCGCCCGGCGAAGTGCAGCAACTCGACGTGGCATGGACTCAACAAGTCGTTGGAAGTCTTCTGCAGGAATATTGAGCCATGCTGTCTCGATACACGTCCATAATTGTGAAAGCGTCGATGGTGGAGGATTTTGGGCACGAACAGACCTCTCGATGATGTCCCATAAATGCTCGATGGGATTCATGTCGGGCGATCTAGGTGGTCAGATCATTCGTTGGAATTGTCCAGAATGTTCTTCAAACCAATCGCGAACAGTTGTGGCCCGGTGACATGGCGCATTGTCATCCATAAAAATCCCATCGTTGTTTGGGTACATGAAGTCCATGAATGGTTGCAAGTGATCTCCAAGTAGCTGAACATAAGCACTTCCAGTCAATGTTCGGTCCAGTTGCACCAGAGGACCAAGTCCATGCCATGAAAAAACAGCCCACACCATTACCGAGCCACCACCAGCTTGAACAGTGCCTTGCTGACAGTTTGGGTCCATGGCTTCGTGGGGTCTGCGCCACACTCGAACCCTACCATCAGCTCTTACCAACTGAAATCGTGACTCATCGGACCAGGCCACGGTTTTCCATTCATCTAGGGCCGAACAGATATGCTCACGTGCCCACGAGAGTTGCTGCAAGCGATGTCGTTCTGTCAGTAAAGGCACTCGAGTCGGTCTTCTGCTGGAATAGCCCAAGAAAGGCAAATTTCTCCGCACAGTTCTAACAGACAAGTCCCTTGTACGGCCCACATTGATTTCTGCGGTTATTTGACGCAGTGTTGCTTGTCTGTTAGAATTTACGACTCTTTGCAGACGTCGCCGGTCTCGGTCGTTAAGTGCTGGCCGTCGACCACTGCGCTGTCCATGGTGGGATGTTATGCCTGAAATTTCATACTCTCGGCACACTCTTGACACAGTGGATCTGGGAATGTTGAATTCCCTAACGATTTCCGAAATGGCATGACCCAT
Organism: Caerostris darwini; assembly: GCA_021605075.1. Classification (NCBI taxonomy): domain Eukaryota; kingdom Metazoa; phylum Arthropoda; class Arachnida; order Araneae; family Araneidae; genus Caerostris; species Caerostris darwini. Next base: position 407,360 of record BPLQ01007602.1, read on the forward strand.
GCGTCTAGCTCCAACTAACATTCCGCGTTCAAAGTCTGTTAATTCCCGTCGTGCGGTCATCATCACGTCAAAACCTCTTGACATGAATAACTTGAACAGAAATGAAAGCTCTGCGAAAGCACTGCGCATTTATACCTGTTCTACGCGATGCTACTGCCATCTGAAAATTTGCATACTGCTATCCCATGACTTTTGTCACTTCAGTGTATATTGATATTGATATTGATGATACATATATATAGTTAAAGCATATAATGAAATTATGTATTCACATGTGTTATTCAAATACGTCATATGTGAAGAGGACGGATTTAACAAATTTTGCCAAAAATGAAAATGGATATGTACATACGATGCTATATAAGAAGAATTTCATATCTGAAAGTCTTCTCGGCTTTTCACCGTATTTACCAAGACTAAAATTGCTACAAATAAATGTAATTACCACTTAAAAATAATTCATTGGATTAATAAGTGTTATTGACGACATAGAATAACGGATCATTTTTCGATTTACATTTGCTGATATGTGATATCGCCATTATTATTACTCAATTAATCAAAATGTAATGAGGATGAAATGTATTTTTTATAAAATGAAATTTATTTTTTTTATTGTCTATAAGGGTAATGTAAATTAGAGTCTCACAGATAAATCTAAGCCATCTGCGCTTCAGGTACATGCCAGTTGAGCTAATGGATAAAAAAATCTCATTTTGCTATACATTATGTGGATTAGCAAATCCTAAATGTACGTGAAACAAGGATGAGAACATATATCAACACCACAAACAATTAGTTTATAAAACTAGAAAAACTTCTTTTGAAATCCTAGAATAAAATAGCAAGCAACCTTAGATCTCCAGTTGAAGGCATTAGTTTCACTTCAAGATCTAGTATTGAAAATAAAAAAATTTAAAGAAAAGAATGCTTTTATATAATGTGGTTCTTATGTTTTATGTGGCTAATGCATTTTAGCAATGTAATCGTAATGGGGCTACATTACTTCTCACAATTTTATCATTTATAAAATGAATTAATCAAAACACAATTTGAAAAATGACAAGAACACCATTTTTTTATTCACAAATTGAAAAAAGAAGCTTTATAAAACTTGAGAAATAATATCGGATGTATCGGATAAGAGGGATTGATTACAGAGTATTAAAACAATAATTCAATAATATACTAACAAAAACTAATAATTGTTAATAGGAATGGGGAAACGTTATCCCTAAAATATATTGAGAATTTTATATATTATTCTGAACTCATCAATTTAAATACTTAAATGCTATATATATATATATATATTAAATATTTAAATGCTCTAGTTTTATTGTATTTTATTTTGCTGTTCTCAGAATGATCCCAGTTATTCATATTATATGTAAAGGCGTGAAATGTAGCATACAAACTTAACTGTTCTTAAAGGCAATAGGTTTTGCTTAGAGCCTCTGTACAACAAAAAGAACCAACGTGTATTATAAAGGTGGCTCAAATGTTCTGGTTGGCTGCTGAGACATTTGAACAATTTAATAAGGTTAAATTATTTAAAAAAGTATGAAAATTTATGATATAAATTAATTAAACCCAGCCAATCAGAACCAGAATAAAAAGTCAAATTATCTATTAACGAAATGATAATGAACTTTAATAAGAATCGAGAAATTGTAAAAGATATAACGTTTCATCAATCGGCAAATACATTAAGGATATTAAACAATATTTCATGAAAACTAATAAGATAGAATCAATAAGACGTGTAAACACATCAGTACTCATAATATTTGAAGTTTTATACAGTTGTGGAAGAAAGACGACTTTATTTTTAAAAATTAAAAGAAATATTAAAATACTAAATTTATATTGCGACTGTAAAAAAATGTTAAAATTATATTGCGGATTTAATTCGTTATTTTAAATGATTGCATATAATGGAACAGTTATTTTTTTTAAATAAATTATTGAAATTAATTCATTTTTAAATGTAATAGTTTTATGTCTTTTACTGTGTTTTTCAGAACACTAACAGAGATTTGCTGATTTTTGTCTTTTATTATAGTAGAATAATTTTAAAATTTTCATTCCATTTAATCAAATGCAATTTTCATGTGATACAATAATAATGAATGCAATTCAATATGATGGTGTTATTGGTTATTTGCAGTTCCTAAATCGTCGATTCGGGAAGCTCCAGACCTGTACGTGAAAACGGGCAGCTCTATCAATCTGACTTGCATCATTAGCCAAAGCCCCGAGCCTCCGGTCTTCGTGTTCTGGTACCATAATGATCGGATGATCAATTATGATTCGTCTGGAGGAGACATCTCGGTTCATAAGGCTGGACAAGACACAGCCATCAGCCGCCTGTTCATCAAGAACGCTCAACCTGCGGATTCAGGGAACTACACCTGCTGCCCTTCGAATGCAGATGCCTCCAGTATTAGTGTGCATGTTCTCAATGGTAAGTCGACGAATTTCTCCCACAATCATACTAGACAGTTATACTCATTATGTCACTCATTTTATAGCAGAAATAAAATTTTAAGGAAATTGCAAGACATACAATATTTACAAATAATTAAATAGGCAACTAAAATTTTTAAAATTGAAGGAAACTAATTTAAATAATTATTCAAAAAAATTAATTGCAATAAAAATGATATACTCTTTCATTTGAATAAAGCTGTTCAAAATAATTTCAAAAATAATGGAACTGAAAATTATATTTTTACTTTTTAAAATGGTAGTCAACAAAACTCTCCACAATCAGACTAGATAGTTATAGTCTAACTTTAAATAAAATTGTATTCAAAAATTACTAATTAAATAGGCAACAAATTTTTAAAATTGAATGAAAATATTTAAATAATTATTCAAGAACTTTTTCATTTGACTTTACTTTTAAAACTATATTTTTTGCTTAAAAAACTATATTTTTTGCATTAAAAACTATATTATCTCAATGGTAAGTCAACAAATTTCTTCCACAATCAGGCTAGACAGTTAGAGCCATGTTTCACTCACTTTATAGCAGAAATAAAATTGTAAGGAAATTGCAAGAAATACAATATTTACAAATAATTAAATATGCAACTAAAATTTTTAAAATTGAATGAAACTAATTTAAATAACTATTCAGAAAATTACTTTCAACAAATAATGATATATTCTTTCATTTGATTTTACTTTTAAAACTTTATTTTTTGCTTTTTTTTAAACTATATTATCTCAATGGTTAAGTCAACAAATTTCTCCACAATCAGACTAGATAGTTATACTCATTATGTCACTCCCTTTATAGAAGAAATAAAATTATAAAGAAAATGCAAGACATAAAATACATTCAAATAACTTTGTAAGCAAGTAAATTTTTAAAAATTGAATACAGCTAAATAAAAAAAGATATTAAAAAACTTACTTTCAACTAATAATGATATATTCTTTCATTTGACTTTACTTTTGAAACTATATTTTTTGCTTTAAAAACCATATTATCTCAATGGTAAGTCAACAAATTTATCCCACAATCAGACTAGATAGTTATAGCCTTGTTTTACTCAGTTTACAGCAGAAATAAAATTGTAAGGAAATTTCAAAAAAAATGCAATGTATATAGACAAATAATTTTATAGGCATGAAAAATTTTTAAAATTGAATACAACTAATTGTAAAAGTTATTCAAACAGTTAAAAATATAGTTTTAACAAATACTGATAAAGTTTTTATCTGTTTCAATTAATTTTAGTTTAAAAATTATATTTTTAGGTTTCTAAATTTAAGCTGATTAAATACAAGTAGAAGTTATAAAGCATTTAAGGTACATAAAATAATAATGAGGTGATTTCGTAAAAAAAAATTAATATTTTATTTTTAAAAAATGGGAGACGAATTTTATCTAATCCAAATTTAATTTTTTTTATCAAAATCAAAATTTAAAAAATAATCTCAATGAAATAGTTTTAATAATAGTTTTATCTGAAATATATACAGTTATTAGATACTGGACAACACTCTTTCATATGTTTTAATTAATTTATTTCAAAAAGCATATTTTTATGTTTTTAAATTTTATAAGCTAATTAAATAAAGACAAAAATTATAAATCATATAAAGTACAGATTTCATAAAACAATTTAATATTTTTTTTAAAGGGAGACAAATTTTAACCAACCAAAATTAGAAAATAATCTCCATGAAATAGTTTCAAAAAGAAATCGATCTCAAATCTATCCGGTTATTAGATAAATTTAAAACAAAGTAAATAAAATTAGATAAAAATATATACAAAATATTTATTAAATAAATAAATAAAATTATGTTATAAAAAAGGAAATTAAAAGGAAATTATACTTTAATATGCATACTTATTAGTTTCTTGTATATAAGTTAAGGAAAAAAATGTTATGAAAAAAAAATTAATGAATACAAAATTTCTTAAATCAAAATAAATATCGTTTCTACATTTCCTTTCCCTATAAAATAAACGATTTATATAATGCTTAGAAAAAAATGACTAAAATAAATATTCAAACAATGACGTCAAACATTTAATAAACATCTAGACAAATCCTTCCCTTAAGCGTTTTCAGCTACACATATAAAAAAAATGTAAAAAAAAGAAAAGATTGCAAGATGTAAAAAATAAGAAAAAAAAATTTGTTTAAAAGAGAAAGATAAACAATTGTTTTTCATCCTTATTTTAAAACTTTAAGAAATTGAAACAAAAATACTTTATTAAATTGTTTGAAAAAGAAAACACAAAACATCTTTTTATTTAAATATTTCAGGAAGAGAAAAATTTTTTTTTTTCACCATCATTTAAATTGTTTCATTACCTTCGGTCCAAGTATTTTTGTTTTTCTCATTATTATTTATTAATATTCTAGATTAATTAATACAGATTAAAATTTAATTAAATTGGAATTTACTAAATATTATTATTTGTTTGTAAGGATTTAAAATTAAATATACAAATATGAATTTTTTTATAGCTGTGTAGTATTATGAAAATAGCTTTTTTACAGATTTGCAACAGTCATTTACTTGTCACTTATTAAGATTAAATGAAAACATTTTTTATACAATTTGTATAATTTATATTCCTAAATTTCTTCATTTTTATAATGTTGAATATCAATTTAATTACAACAAAGATTAAAATGTTTTATCATACTTAAATGTATGAAGATTATAAGATTTCAATTATAATTCAAATGTATATAATTTTTCATGATTGGAATGATTAAAAATGTAAAAAATTTAAATAAATGGTTATATTTGTCAGATGCCTTTTTTGTATTGTAGAAAAAAAAATTAATTGAAAAAAAAATTTTTTTTAACTATTGAAAATTCAAAATAATAAATATAATAAAGCTAATAATAAAATTAAATAAGAATAAATATATAAATTAAAAAAGCACTAATTTTACTCGTGCTTAAATTATAAAAGAATAGGACTTAAATGATGAAGATTAATTTCGATTTATTTTAATATACTGTTTAAATATACTAACTATACAAGTATTATCATTGTTCGTTATAGTGGCATCTCAATGGGCTTGAAAAAAACCCATACATATTATATTTTTTTCTCTATTAGTAATTTAGCTTTAAAAAATCATATGTTAAATGTTTATTCATATAGTTAAATGAGGAATACAATTTGACAGGGCAATCTGAAAAATGTAACACTAATCGTAAAAAACAAACAGAAATAATTTCTGCAAATTTTGTAAAAAAAATATTTTATTGAAAAATTAAAAATTTTAATCACGGTGTAAAGCTTTGTTAAATATATTAAATAAGAAAAATATTACATTTTTTATTATTATTTGCTAATCTATTGCGCTGAAATTAATTATTAAAATAAAATTCGTGCATTTTGTACTGAATAATTAATTCTTTATAGTTTTACTTTAGTTTGTTTTTCTTTTTTATTTCAAAGACATTTTCATTATTTCAGATTTAACATTATGACTGTACATATTTGCTTTTATAGAATTTTATAAAAATCATTTTAATGGATGAATTTGTTAAACAATACTGTTTAGAATTGTTAATAATATTTTTCAATTGATGAAATGGACAAATATTTTTAATTAAGAGGATTAAAATCTATTCAGATACAGAAAATAAATAGATATTTGTTATGTAAAAATATTAAGTAAAAGAAAAAACAAAAATATTTTATAACATGAATTGAATAACATAATGAAATAAAATATCGAAAATGTAAAGTTTTGAAAATGAAAATGCTGAAAGAAAAATACTTTTATTTTACTAACTTTTTAGAGTTTTATAAAAAGCAGTTGCAAAAATTTATTAAACAATATTGTTTAGTATTGTTAGTATATTTTTCACTGTATAAATAGAAAGATATTTTTGTTTAAGATATTTAAAATATATCTAAATATATATCTTGAAAAAACAACCAAGAAAAAAGAAAACGTAAATATTTAATAACATATATGAAATAAAATAATATAAATAAAAGCTTTTGAAAATGAAAATGGCGGAAGAAAAACACTTTGCTTTTATATAGTTTTATCAAAAGTGGTTAGATGAATTTATTAAAAAATGTTTTTTAGTATTGTTAGTAGTATTTTTCATTGCATAAATAGATAAATATTTTTATTATAGAAGTTTGAAATATATATATATAGATATGTATCTTGAAAAAAATAACTAGGATAAAAAGAAATTTAAATATTTAATAAATAAGTTGAATAAAATAATAAAATGAATTGTTATAAATTAAAGCTTTGAAAATGACAATGTCGAAAGAAAAACATTTTTAAAAAAAAACATTTTTTTAAACTGTTAAACACTTTTTATAAAACAGATGTTGGAGGAATTTTTAAAAAAAAATATTATTTAGTATTGTTAGTAGTATTTTCCATAGTATAAGTAAAAAATATTTTTTTAAAAAGATTTCAAATATATCTAGATATATATCTTGAATAAAATAACTAAGAAAAAAGAAAACGTAAATATTTAAAAACATAAATTGAATAAAATTATGAAATAAAATATTGCTTTGAATCACTGAGAATTTTTTTAATGTTTTGTGAGTAATTTTTTTTACGAGAACTTTCAAAAACATGAAAGAAGGTATCTTTAGATGTTCTTTCCGTTTCGAAAATTCTATCCTAAATCCTTTTCTCAAAGATTCGAGATTTTACAACTGGATTATATAAGCAGTCGTCATAAATACACGTTCATTTTTCTTTTGCCGAACATTTCTGTGACTCAAATGTATGTTGTGACACTCAAGAGAATTAGTTTTATATTTAGAAGATACATCAATTCTTTTTTCAACATTTTCTTGTACTCCTCTAGGAGAGATATGGCACTGCAATGGAGTTATCAAAAGTTTCTTTTGAGATCTGCTACCTATCGTGCAAAGATAAATTCTTCCTTTTTATTATTATTATTTTTTTCCGACCAAATAAGACTGCAAAAGTGTGCTTATATCGTAAAAAAACAATACGAGATGCTTATTTTGAGATTTTAAAGCAATCATCTATCGAATTTCAAGAGATTTGTTTTTGTCAACATCTAATATTTTCTTTTTCATTCATTTCATTTCTTTCATTTTCACTCATTTCATTTCTTTCTCTCTTTTTTTTTTTAGAAATTGAATGTTTTTCTCAAATACATTTTAATTATTATGTTCAAAGTAATTATATAATTCAATTTATTTATTTTTTTTAAAATTTATGTACTAAATTATATTTTTATTAGATATATGACCATCCTAAATATTTGCATTTTTTATTTTTAATTTATGCATTTTCTATTATATGATTTATAATATTTTTTCTCAATAAATATATATAAAATGAAAAAAGTAATGCAAAAATGAATTTGACTAAATTCACATGCAATATTATTCACATTAAATTTTATTTCTTTTGAGATCTGTAGCCTATAATGCAAAGATAATTCTTCCTGTTTATTATTATTTATTTTTATTTTTACCAAAAAAGACTGCAAAAGTGTGCTTATATCGTAAAATTAATAGTTTAAAAAACTAAAAGCGTGTTTTTTAAAACTATTAATTATTTTTTTACTTTTTAGTTTGATTAACTCTAATAACGTGATTTTTTAGTTTTTTTAAACTCTAAAAGCGTGTTTTTTAGTTTTTTTAAACTCTAAAAGCGTGTTTTTTAGTTTTTTTTAAACTATTAATTTATTTTTTACTTTCTAGTTTAACAGACAAACAAATATTCAGGTGACAGATATAATTCAGATGAAATATTCAGGTTCAATTAACAGATATACAAATATTCAAACAGGTGAAATAACTGTTTTCTTTCTGAAAGATGCCTGTAAATGTTTCTTTGCAGCTTAAATAGTGTATATGAGGAGAAACAGATCTCTAGGGGAAAAAGTCAGTTACATACATACATACAAACATACAAACATACAGGTGAAGCTAATAAAAGCGTATTAAAAACAATACCATATTCTTATTTTGAAAAGATCATCTACCGAATTACAAGAGATTTATTTTTGTCAACATCTAATATTTTCTTTCTCACCTATTTAATTTCTTTCTCTTTTTTAGAAATTGAACTGAGTTCTCAAATCTATTTTAATTATTGTGTTGAAAATAATGATACAGTTAAATTTTTTTCTGAAAGGATAATTTAATATGTAATATTAAATGTGTTTATATGAAACATAATACAATACATAAAACTAAAAAATTATGTATTAAATTTAATTTTAAAAGATCATGAAATGTTATTTTGCAGTCAGGAAATAAAATATTTTATAATTGCTAGAATATAAACAAATAATATAACATTTTGATGCTATTTTTTTATATGATCATGAGCTTAAAAAAGTTGCAATTTTTTTTAACTGGTTTTTAAAAAAAAAACAAATATAATAACATTTTAGAATAATATAATGTTTTATATTATTTTAATAATACTTTTTAACTTCAGTAAATTATTTTCAGCTATTCATTGTTTCAAACATTCAGTGCTTTTGGAAAGTATAAGTTTTTAAATTATAGGATTTTAGTTAATATTTTTGCTAATTTACTGAAATTTAATAAAGTTGCTTTTATGATGTCACATATTTACTTAAAATTTATCCTGACAGTAATAATCCAGATATTAAATGAGGCTTTTCTAAGAAATATATCAAATAAAGAGTTTTTTGAATTGATTTTATTGTGAAATAATGAATTATGACTTGAATTACACAAATATGTTTCATTATGTACTAGTCAAATTTTAAAATCACGACAAATAATATATTATACTTAAAAACGGCATATTATACTAAAAGAGGAATTCTTGCTGTTTGTTATTATTTATTTTTATTTTTACCGAAGAAGATTGCAACAGCGAGCTTATATCGTTAGATGCTTACTTTGAGATTTTAAAGCAATCATCTACCGAATTTCACAAGATTTATTTTTGTCAACATCTAATATTTTCTTTTTCACTCATTTCATTTCTTTCTCATTTTTAGAAATTTATGAAACTGATTCCTGAAATCTATTTTAATTATTATGTTCAAAGTAATTACATAATTCAATATATTTTTTTTTAATTTACGTATTAAATTCAGTTTCTTATACATGACATCCTAAATATTTGCATTTTCTATTTTTAATTACTGCATTTTATATTATGTAATTTAGAATGTTTTTTGTTAATAAATGTAAACTATACGTGAAAAGTAATGCAAAAATAAATTTGACTAAATGAACATGAAATTTCATTTTGCAATCAGGAATTATTTTTCTTATAATTACTAGAATATAAAAAAATAATATATCATTTTAAGACCATTTTTTCATATAATCATGAGCTGAAAAAGTTGCAATTCAATTCAACTGTTTTTTTTTTTTTTAAATATGACATACCCCAATAAAATGCTTAAAAAATTCAGTCTATGTATTCCAATTCATTTTACAAGTAATAAATAATTTTATAACTTCAGTATATTATTTTGAGCTCACAAATTCATTAAATTTATGTTTTCTAACGTAATATTTTGGTTACCATCTCTTCTTCTTTACTAAAATTTACTAAAAGCTGGGCTGAAAAGTTCATAGGCTGACACATAGATGTTACTACTAGTATTAAATCCATATGATTTTTCGTTAGCCCTGTACTTCAAAAGACACGTGTATAAATTTGACAGCTGTTGCATTATTAGAATAGCATTATAGTAAAGCATAGTTATAGCATTTTTAGTGAAGTTATAAGATTTTTAGGGTTCATCACGTGCAGTCCATTCGGCGGACTGTCGATAGGGCTCCGGTGTGAAATGATGGAACCATGTTTCATCCATTGCCACATATCGACACAAAAATTCGGGTTTATTACGATTGAACAGCTCCAAACACTGCTTAGAATCATCAATTCGTTGTTGTTTTTGGTCGATTGTGAGCTCGCGCAGCACCCACTTTGAACAGAGCTTTCGCATATCCAAATATTCATTCACGATATGTCCAACAAGTTCCTTTGGTATCTTTAGGGTCTCAGCTATCTCAATCAACTTCACTTTACGGTTATCAGAAATTATTTTGGGGACTTTTTTGATGTTTTCGTCGGTAACAGCCGCTTTGGGGCATCCACTGCGTGCATCGTCCTTGGTGCTCATTTCGCCTCGTTTAAATTTAGCAAACCACTACTCTCCTATTGATTTTTGTAGTGCAAAGTCCGAATAATGTTTATCAAGCCAAGCCTTGGGTTCAATAGTATTTTTTTTCGCCAAAAAGCAATGCTTTATTAACACACGAAATTCCTTTTTTATCCATTTTTTCAAACTAACAAAAGTTGCTTCACTAAACATGCTATAACTCCCATACTAACAGTGAAACAGCTGTCAATTTTATACACGTGTCTTTTGAAGGTTAGGGCTAACTAAAAATCATATGGATGTAATACTAGTAGCGCAATCTATGTGTCACCCTATGAACTTTTCAGCCCGACTGTTAAAATTGTTTTTAATACGTCATAGGGGCGACTGTTGCTGAGAATTCATCTTGGCAGTAACAATCCAGATATTAAATGAGGCTTTCGTAAGAAATATATCAAAGAAAGATTTTTAAGCATTGATTTTATTGTGAATTAATAAAATATGAATTGAGTTAGGTAAATGTGTTGTAATATGAGCTATTCAAAATTTAAAAATACAACGAATAATAATACTTAAAAACTGTATTTTATTATGTAAAAATAAATAAATTAAACTGGAAATTTAAACAAAAATAAAAATTTAAATACATTTTAAAATGTTATGCATGTTTTAATTTATTTTTTTCTTAATTTTAAATTTGGTTCCTATATATTTCATAATAATTTTAAATTTAATTATATCGTATTGACTTCATACATTATATACTTTTTAAGATATCTATAATAATTCAGAAGACACAGTAATGGGTTATATGCTCCTAACAAAAAAAATTACCCTTTACATAATATGCTAAATATATGTGCCCATATTTAGTATTACAAAAATTCTATAACTTAAAATCTTTCAGAAAGTTCTAGTACAAGTTCTTTGTCTGCAAATAATTTAAAGAAAAGAAAATAGCAATAGATTTAAACCGCTTCGACTGAAGAAAATAAATCATTTTATATTGTTCTGAAACTAAGAGAAAACTGTTTTAATTGAGCATTATTTTTAATGACATGTTTTTGTATTAACACTTTAGTAGAGCTTTAGCTTGAGTGTATTGGGAGTGGGCAGATATTAGGCTTAATATTCTCCTTTAAATAAGTGACCGCCCAGCTTTAAAACGGATGGTGATCTGGTGATAATAGAATGTATATTGCTTGAATTTAACACATTATCACCAACTCTCGTCAAGATGGTGTGTTTTAAGAAAATTTATACAAAACAATTAATATAAGTTGTGCCCTGTAATGCATATAAATGGCATTTTGAAAGCCAGGTTTTTATTGCATCATTCATATAGGTAAATATTTTGAAACCAGGTTCTTTACTGCATCATTCATATAGATAATATTATGAAGCCAGGATCTTTACTGTCAACGATTTGTAATTGAGTTTTACATTTAAGGCTTTTGTAATTTGTTGTTTCAATGGTTTTAACTATTACGAAAACGGTTTAACAGTGATTTAAGGAACAATAGTTCAAAATGGAATATCAACAAGTTTTTAATTATAAAATAATGAAGATCAAATGATTTATTTAATTTTTATCAGTAGTTTAGTTGCTTATAAAAATCATATCAGTAAAAATAATCGTTATTAGTACAGAAAAACCTATAAAGCGAAATAAATAATGTTTTTTTTAATTAAATATTTTGTAATTATTTTTTTAATTGTACATTAAATATACTATTTATTTTTCACTTTAGGTAAAATATCCATACCTTATTTCACAGTTTTGTGTTAAAATAGCCATGCAGAGGTATCTAAACAGAAACACATTTTTTATAATTTTAATTTATTCTTTACTTTTTATTACTTTATACTTTAATTAATTCTATATACTGCATGTATACACAATTAAAACTTGAAAAAAAAGCTTGAAAATATTATTTGCATCATAGATAATTTTCGAGATATCTACAAGATTTTTACAATTTAGTTTTATTTTGGTCATAAAGGTGCGATACTTTCAAACAGTGATAAATTATCCCTGGCAAGTTCGCAGCAGATGGCTATTAATGTTACTTGGGAGGACATAAATCATGTCTGCTTTTTCACGACAGTCAAAGTTACCTCACAAAAATGTGCAGGGTTCTCCTACACTTGGCCAAATCCAAAGCTGCATTTGACTTTTTGGTCAAAAGGCATTTGGGAGTGGACAGTACCAAAACTAAATTTTTTTTTAAATTGTTATTTCCAAACTGAAATATGTAGCGATGTTTAAAATATAAATGTCATATTTGAAGCATTTGATACTACTATTAATTTCGTACTTTTCAGTAAAAATAAGGTAAATTAAAAATGTTGTGCACACAAATATTTTAAAAAGTTACTAAATATTGTGCTCATAAATTACTATTTTTATGGGGTTTACATTTAAATTCATAGTATATTTAATTAACAATTTTTATTTAATTACATATATAGTTTACCTAAAGGTAATAGAAATGTTTTGAGACTAGATTGTAAATAGGAATTGTTGACTAAAAAGGAAAGAAAGTGTTAAAAGAAGATTATTTTTAATTTGGCATCTGATTTGATACTGTGTTATTAATTATATTTTATATTAAATAAGAATTCCAATATTAATTAAATAAAATTTTTGTAATTAAGGGACATTTTTTTAATGTCTTACAATTTAAACATTAATGCTTACAAAAATTCTAACGGATGTCTGAAACATTTTATGTATATATATATATATATATATATATATATATATATATATATATATATATATATATATTGATTTTAAATAATCCAACATAATTAATTTAATAAATATATATAAAAGAAATATTTGAATATCCTGTCATGAAATATTGAATAAAGAATTAACAAGAAATAAAAAAATAATAAAAATATATTAAGAATTTCTTCAGGCATTTTGAAAATCACTTGTTTTTTTTAGAATCTGAAATAATAAAACTATTGTAAAAAAAATGAGATTAAGTAAAATTTTTTTCTCACATACAATTCGAATAATGTATGTTATTAGTATTATAATCATATTATATCATTTCTATGATATGTTATGCAATTTAGTTAAGTAATTTTTAAGCGTAACAACATGATATGTAATGTATATACACTCCTAAAAATATCAATGAGTTCAAATAATAATACTAAATAAAATCTTTATAAATAAAATAAGAGATTTTAACATGAAATAAGGTAATTATAAAAATTATTTTTAAAACTTTGCATTACCGTTATAAATTGCTTTGATTTATATCTATTACTGCCCAGTATCTTAAAAATTACTCAAAATATTATTATATATATATTTTTTAGTATTTAGCTAGAATTAACAAATACTTAATTGATGTAACAAATTATGCATCTATGTAAAAATTTAGGGAAAAATATTTCATAATTAAAATAAAATTGTTAATTATGCCATAAATTTTTGGATAAAAAGTAGATTAAATTTTAATGAGAGGGATTTTTTTTTGTACTATATATACTTAAATGGTTACATTGTTAAAATACTTATAAAAGGATACATAATTTATACGTATTTTTAATACTTTATCACTTAAATTTGTTGATAAACTAACATATTTTATATTATTTATAAAAATAGTTCACTTATTACACTAAAATTCCATCATAGTAATAAAATTCCAATTATATTTCCGAACATCAAAAAAATTTGCCCTATGATGCAACATGAAAATTATTTAATTTTATTGGCTGAATATATTGAATATATAGTTATGAATGGAAGTCCTGTGGCATAAAAGTTTAATCATATATTTTTAAATGAATATTTTTATTTTTATTAGTTATATATTGTCTAAATGCAATTTTTTGTTGTATTTAATAAAAAAATTCAGTGCTTTAAGAAACAAAAAAATCTAAACGTCTAGACAGAAATTTAAGAGCAACAGAAATGTATTTGCTTGAGGTGGTGACATTGATATTTTGAAATTAAAACTGTATAAAACTATAAAAAGATGTCTGCCAACCACTCTATATACATTGGCTGGCAGACATCTTGTATATATATAAATATATATATATATATATATCCAAAACTCACCCAATTTGCTCTTCTACAATAATTCCGTGAAAAAATTACATTTTACTTTAGAAGAAAGAAAATTAATTAAGATAAAATATTGTAAACAATATATTAAAAAAATAAATAAGAAAATAATAAAATGCAGTGATGATAATTTTTATAATGTGCTGATTAATTAAGTATACATACGTGATTTATTTTCTTTTTTTTTGATGTGTTATACATAATAAAAGTTTAAAAAGATTTTTATTAAGAAAGCTACTGTACGGGCTATTTTTTTGTCAGCTCTCCAATTTAAAATTAATGCATACTAAGTAATTAATATAGGACAAAGGAAATTTACGTTAGGATTAAAATAAATTCAGTAAAGTACTATAGTCTTAGCAATAATTTATCTGCGTTGATCGTTAAGGAGTGTAATTGTGGCAAATTTATATAGTAATATGTAATTATAGTAGTAATAATAGTTATAATCATAGTAATGTAATATAATAATTATAGTGGGTAATTGAGTATATTCATCATCATGATAATTATATTATATATTATAATATATAATAATGATGACAATTTTAGCGTGGAAATATAGTTATGTATAATAATTATAAGTAGACGTAATTATGATTTTTAATTCTTGTTAATTCCCTTTTTAGTTCATAATATATTAGATGCATATTTAATTTGTGTATTTTTTATATTTAATAATAAAATTAATATTTATATCATATCAAATTTCAATTATATGAATGTATATAAATCAATTGATATCTTTTGGTGTAACATTCATTTTATTAAGAAAAACGACATACATTTGCTATTGTTAAGTATAATTACAAAGAAGAGCTTTTCTGCTTATTAATGAACGCTGACATACTTGTTAAATCAAAAACTATTATTATACAAGAGCTGTATTATTTTTATATAATTTTTATTTAAAAAAAAAAGTAAATTTTAATCAATTTTTACAAATATTTTATTGATATATTCTTCTTTAAAAATAAAACTGATTTGATTTTAATAGAAATTTGTCAATTGTTTCATAGTGGAATAAAGCTCTTAAAATAGCAGCATATTGATTCAAATAAAGAAAATATATACGAGAGAAATATATCAAGTTGAGATCTTTTCAATTTCATTATGTTTTAAATAATAATTTTAGTCTTATTACTCATACATCGCAATACGTAAAATATATTTGCAGAATTATTGCAGAATTGACGAAGCAATTGGCTATTTGCAGAATTATTGCAGAATTGGCGAAGTAATTGGCTATTTGCAGAATTGGCGAAGCAGTAACCCTTACAAATTGCAATGCTTTCTCTTTACTTACATAAATATTAATCATAAAAAAATATGATCCATGACAATAATTTAATGTAAAAATCATTTAAAAGATTATAATATCATTGAATCATGTATAAAATGTAATAATCAGTTTTTCACAAATTTAATTCAGTTCCACAAACTAATAATCCAACTTGGGAATATATATGTATATTAAAGTTCTTTATATATATATATATATATATATCAATGAGTATTATCATTTGGTTTACTGCATGGCATGAGCGAACTTATTAAATGAGATATTTTTCATAATTGTAATTACGTTGACGCGACTGAGATGATCTTGATAGGAATCTAGAGACCTATTCAGAGAATAAGACCAATAATCTCTGAAATTAATTATGCATAAAATCATCCGATACCTTTATAACGAAGAATTATTTTCTCTCTATTTCCTAACTGCTTAGAACTCATCATTTTTTACTAATTTCAAAATCACTCAGCTTACTGGACATGTCAATTTTAATTATTTAAACATACTTAAATTACATTCAACTTATCTTTGCTACTGCAATGTAGGTGGAGACAAATATCGATTATATTGTTCCCAGTTGCTATAGGCTTGAACTTTTTAGAAGAAATGTTAAGAGAAAACTCCAAAAAAGTAAAATGGCCATTAAATGTATTAATGAGCACCGACCTTTTACATAATTTTGTAATTTCGTTACTTCTTAATTTGATATTTTTTAGATCCTTACCACTGTTTTTTTTTCTGTTTCTCTTTCGTATTGTAAGGTATGCTTTTTAATTTAGCAGTTATATTGATGTCTTTATTATTTTGTGATTAGTTTATTTGTTACTTACTTCTGATGTCTTCTGGGATACCTAGTAGTACACGCGGATTTCTTATAAACTTCAATAAAAAAAAAAAAAATATTTCAGTAAATCTAAAAAAAAAAAAAAAAAAACGGAACTATCTTTGGGTACTATTGTATTAACATGTATCTGTATATAACTTTTAAATGCCTTTCAGTTTTTGTTATTTTAATTGCTTAAATTTCAAAAATAATGCCCTTACTTGAAAATAAAACGAAGATGGCACATGGAAATTGATTTATATATTTACTATCTTATGATCAAGAATTGCATAAAGATCATATACAAAATTCTTTCCTAGTATCTTTTTTATTAATTTTAGCCTGTATAATTTTTTCCTTATACTGACTGCTAACTTCTTATTTTAGGTGAGAAACGAGCAGCCATGCAACATGACTTGAACACCTCCCCCGGTTCCGGCGCCCTGACCACCACCATGGATCGTTTCTCCTGGGGATTCTCGGTTTCTCTCCTGTTTTTCCTGGTTCTGTCATCCTGACGCCACTGACTGGCATCCCATCAGTAAATCAGATATGACAGTCCGTCCACTTCTCAGCCACAATTTTGTGAGTACCCATCACATCGAATTACGTTCAAACATATGATATAGTAAGACGTCTTTTTTCATGACTCGCTATCTTAATTTTCTATTTGATATAGTTAGCACTTATCGTGGGAAAAAACACTCATTTTTTGATTTAAAATGATAAAGGTTATTAGATCATAATTTTTTATATTATAAAATTAAAATGATATTTTAAACATCTTGTATTTGATTATTTTTTTATTAATGATATTTTATAAATCTTGATGCTTAATATTTGTTACACTTATTTTTGTTTTAAAATGATATTTTAAAAATCTTGTATTTGATTATTGTTAGTGAAGATTATCGATGGCGTAGATGATATTTTATAAATCTTGATGCTTAATATTTGTTACACTTATTTTTGTTTTAAAATGATATTTTAAACATCTTGTATTTGATTATTGTTAGTGAAGATTATCGATGGCGTAGATGATATTTTATAAATCTGGACGCTTAATGTTTTTACACTCATTTTTGTTTTAAAATGATATTTTAGAAATCTTGTATTTGATATATTGTTAGTGAAGATTATCGAGGGCGTAGATGACATTTCAGATAAATTGTATTTCTATATTATTAGTGGATATTATCGATGAGTTAGATGAATATGTTTAAAAAAAATCTGTACATTTAGTACAGTTGATTTTATAACTGACAAATTTTTATTAAACAAAACATATTTATATTTTTCCTAAAATAGTATTAATAAAGTAATTCGCATGTTTTTATTCATAAACAGCAGTTGAAACACTTTTATAATTAAATCTACGGACTATTTAACGTTTATTATTATCACAGAATTAACATTACAAATTTTTCAAATAATAATAAATAATATGTATTATTAAAATATATATAATTATAGTAAGCTTTGATATTTTATCGATTTTGAAAAATAGTTTATCGAAATAAGTTTAATGCAAAACATGATCAGTAAAACAATATTATTTTTGAAAATATAACTGCAGATGAATAAATATAAGTAAAATATAATAATTAAGTAAAAAAATTAAGTTACATTTATAAATGTTCAGTTATTTGTAATTTTTAATAGCTTAAGAAATATATTACTTCATCTTTATTCGTGTATTTTGATATATATATATATATATATATAAATATATATTCGAACACATTCTTTTTTATATTACGTAATAAGATGAGAATACTTATTTATAAGCAAAATATCATTGAAAAATAACATGCTTTCATACAAAAAAATATTTTTTCATTATTTTATAAAAGTAAAAAAAAGAACATTCAAAATAATATACAAATTAAAAAAAAACATTTATTATATTTTAGCACTTTTTTCAGCAAAAATTGTATTAGAAAACTTGCTTGCAATTAGTTAAACAAAAATAACACAAGTTTGTTACACAAATATAATACATTAATAAAAATATAATACATTAATAATTATAAGAATATAATACATTAAATACAAATATATTATATTAATATATTTTGTTTTGGAATTTTAAAAAAAAAAAACTTTTAAAAAAGGGACAAGGGTAAATTTATCTACTTTAATGAATATTCTTATGTCCTTTAGAATTTAATTAAAATGGTATGATATTTACTAAAATAATAAAGAAAAATTAGTTTTTAACACCTTTCTTTTTATTTAAATTATTATTCGATAATAAATTTAGAGCTATAATGGACTTTTCCTTTTTGGTTATAATGGAGTTAACAAAATATTTTATCAGGATAAATTGTATGATGTCATTTCCAAATACAGTATATAAAACACCAATTACATATGGAATTTTTATTCATAATTTTTAATTTCAGACATTTTTCGTATTAAAACTTCAATTGTGTTGGAGATGTTTACTGGAATTGTTTTATAATTATTATTATATTAAAAAAAAGAAAGTATCTTTTCTAATTAAATTGACTTTTGTGTTATTATAAAGCTGTAAAATTAAAAGCTGTGAAAAGAAAAATTTAAACTGCAATTTAATCTACTTATATCTAAGCCTTGCAAAGTAAAATTTCTAATATAATCTACTTAGCGATATAATTGGGTTATATTTAGAAAGTATAAAAATAAAGCGAAAGTATTATTTTTTCTAATTTATAAAAGATAAATTAGTTTATAGGTTTTAATTAGTGTAAATATATTGTTTACGTTTGTTTTATTGAAATAGATTTAATCCTCTTACTTCAATTGGAACAAAAAATAAGCATTATTATTAAAAATTAAGAGGAGACATTTAAATAAATCGTTCTTTTCTTATTGAAAATGGACAAATAACATTTAATTTCAGTTATTATTTTAAACATGAGTTATTATATTTAAAAGATTAGCCGTTAAGTATTACTGATCTTTATTAAAATAAATTTATATAAATTTTTAACGCATGTCTATGCACTTTGTCTTTCTATCAGAATTGCACAAACATGCTGTAAATTATGATAAAAAAATGCTATAATTGCTATAATAAAAATATATATATATTGCTATAATAAAATTCTAAAAATTACAATTTTTAACTGTTTTAAATATGTCAAATATCTCTTTAAAGCCCAACCAAAAAAATATTTTCAATCGTTAAGATTTAAAGATAATATTTTCATTAAAAGCATACCTGTAGATTTGTTGTATAAAGTTGGATTTCACAAAATAGAGTATCTTTAGAATTTTTCATATTTCTTAAGTAGAATTACTTCGTTTATTAAGTTAACACTATTAAAATAACTACTTGGCAGATAAAAGTTTTTATTTCATAGTAGAAGCATTTTTTGTTTGTAAAAAGTTAGTGCTAGACATATATAATCGAATCTGATATGCAACAAACTATAGCCTGGTACCTATTGTCAAATTAATAATTTATAGCTTTATATATAATATCTATTAGTTTTACAAAATTGATTTTTCTCAATTTTTTGTAAAGTTCTGTACTTTTCCTGGAACTGTCATATACATTCAAAATTATTTCTCAATGCTTTTTTGGAAGGTTTAAAACTTAAAATTAAGACAACTATAAAAGTGACAGGATAAAAATTAATAACCGATTGATTGGTATACCCTGACTTTTGTAAAATAGGACTCCTGTCTGTAGAAAAACAGCCTTACTTTTAGAAGAGAAAATTGTATTCCATTTATCACCATTGTTTTTATTTTGCTGTGAAAAATCAATTTTCATTAGTTTTTTTTACGAAACAAACAGTATTTTCATTTTAATATTTATGAAGTTGTCTAATGTGGAAAAATAACAATTATATATAAATAAAAGGCTTCATTTTTTTACAAATGTAAAACAAAAATAGTTTAATGATAAGTAGATATGAAGTTTGAACAGGATCAAAAAACCTTTTTTTTCTTTTAACCTAAGCCTGTAGCGACTTATTGTTCATTATTCGACGAGCAGCCTAATACAGTAAACAACAACACAAACAGTCACTATAGGCATTGTCAAAACACACAAAAAGGGATACAGTTAAAAACAATAGGCATATGATGAGGTGATCTCCAGTCATCGGCACGCCATAGTCGCAAAATGGGTAGATATATGTAGAATCCTATCATATTTTATACAAGTGGCTGTATAAGTAGTCATGACCCGTGGGATCAATAAACGAACGAACGATATATTGAAATCAATGTTAGTATATTCTTGAAACATTATTTTAAAGAAAATGCAATATTTGTAAAATTAAAACTTAAATCATTTATAAAATGTTTTTAGTTCAATTTAAAAAAAAAAAAAATAATTTTTTCTGTGAAAGACCTATAGGATTATTAAACTCTCAAGTATTTTCTTTTTTAATTTAAAAAATAAAACGTACATTTATTTAACTTATATTTATAGTTTGATATCATCTCTATAGAATTTTGTATTCTACACAGGAAAGTATAAAAATTTATCTTAAAGACTGCTACAAATGAGATATGACAGAATCTAAAATAAAACAACAGCAAAAGACTTTGGAACCGACTGTCTTTTTTAGAGATGTCCTTGTCTTTGACAAATTGAGGCATCTGAAACAATGCTGGAATGTCTGGTGTATCAAAGATACCTTTTCGTGTCAGTGCAAGTAAGAATTTCAGGGGACACTGCAGTTGACAGGGAGCAGTATCACATGATGCAGGACCCAGCGAAATCTACTGAAAGCCGAGTAAGGTTTGAGGGAATTGAATTGTGTTCAATTTCTAAAATGTCTTTGTGCATTCTCTTCTTCTGTTTGGTTTAGAGGAGGAGCAAAAAAAAGAAAAGAAGTCAGTGAAATAAAAAAAACATTATTTCCTGCAACGTTTCTCTGGAATCTCTCTAGAGTCTTGGAAAGAATGTCCTCTTGTTTGTCTCGATTACTGAACGCAAATGCGTATGCCAGGGAAAACACATAAAAGAAAATTTAAAGCCCTTGTAGGAATGAAGAAGAGTTGTATTTTTTCCGCCATTTTGTTAACATTGTAGCGCTTAGGAGTTTTGTAAAATTCATTTTGATGTATACTGGATAAATTATAGATGCATTTTTTACATTATATGTGTGAATTTTATTATATGTTATTGCATTGTGAGAATTGTTCGAGTTACATTGTTTTTTTTTTTTTTAATATATAGAATGTATGTGTCACAAATAAATGCATACGTTAGGGTTAAATGTTTTTTTTTCCCTCCTTTATCTAACATTGTTTTAAATACAATTTTTTTCTTTTTCGTTGAAATTTAAAATGGATGAAAAGGACAGTTAATGATCGATGACAGTTAAATGGTTAAAAATTACATAATGAATAAATTACAGATGAATTGTTTACATTATATGTATGAATTATATTATATGTTTTTACATTGTAAGAATTGTTCCAATTACATTTTTTTTTAATATAAACTATATATGTGTCCCAAATAAATGCATAGGTTACTTTTTTTCCTTCTTTAGTCTACTGTGTTTTAAATACAATTATTTTTGTCTTTCTTTAAAGTTTAAAATGGATAAAAATGACAGTTTAAAGTTCATTTGAGAAACAATATGTATGAAACTATTTTATTATAATTCAAGAAAAGGCAGTATTTGGTTCTGGATTGAACTACTTTTCTCTCTGACTGTGTTACATGACAAAGCTATTTATTCCAATATAAAGATATCATACAAAATATTTATGATATCTTTATTTTTATAAAATAAATAGTTATTCCATTGTTTTAGTAGAAATTACATGTAAATTTATTTTCATCGTACGAAAGGAAATATAATATGATTATTACCTTTCCTTTAGTGTTACTGAAGTATTTTTAAGTGTTTCTGATTTCATTTATTGAATATCGTATTTGTGAAACATATGTATCGTAAACTAATTATAAAATTAGCTGTGATTTATATTTTATAATTCATTAAAATTTTTATTGCGAAAAAAAAATGTTATCTAATTCATTCCTATTTTCAGAATGTAAGTAGATAGTCCTCTTCAAAGTGCTGCAGCCATATAATAACTATAGTACTGTGCTAATTAAAAAAAAAATATTAAACTTAAATTGCATAATTTATTACATCAACTTCAAAAATTAAATATCGACTTATTTCTCTTTTCAGAATACAGTTAGATAATCGTCTATGAAGTGCTGCAGCAGTATCTCAACATCTATAACACGTGTGAAGCGAAGTCTCTTAAAACGTAAAATTATTTTATGATTTTCTGTGAAATTTTTGAAAATATATTTTATGTTTTTCTATGAAATTTCTTAAAATATATTTTTATGTATTTTCATTATTTAATATATTTAAAACGTTTTTCTATGATAATAATGTTTAATGTTAAAGTATATTTCTATTAAAAAAATACATGCGAATTAAAAAGATAAATGATATAGATACTAATTAAAGAAGAAATAATACATTTATTAAGAATAGGTACCCTTCAACCAGAAATAAATTAAAATTACCTATGATATCATGAACCATTTTATAAAATAATCTTAAAAATGATTTTTAATGCTTTTGTTTTATTTTAATTTAGTATATATGTGTATAAAATCAAACTGAATATTTTTATTTAAATTTTAATTTAATGTGAAGAAAAGGCCTCAGTTTAAAATTTATTTTTTAAATTTATAAACATTATGCAGTAAGTTTTAAAATAATTATATATATAATATGTAATTATTTCTTTTATATAGGAATTTAACGTCTTGATGATCGAGGGCTAGAGCTAATTGGACATTTCTTCTATAATATAACAGAACTGTCTTCGAGCTACAAAACGTCCATTGTTGAAAAAGGGCCAAAAAATTACATAGCTAGAAAAAAAGAATTTGATGACAGACGAATCGCTTCGAAGATAAAAGAACCAGCTTTATCGATTTGTGATACTGCCAGCAGCATTCATGATTTACGTTTACCAGAATATAACTCCTGACTTCAGTGGTTCTCAATATCTATATATATAAATGTCGTTTGAAAAAATAATAACATGATATGTTAAATATGTGTTATCTACAAAAAAAACAAAAACAAAAATAAGTGTGCTACTACACAAATATCGATGCCAAATATTGACTCATGGACACGACGTGCGAATATGTGCATACAAACTAAAGGTTATCTACTAACTTTTACATATGTGTACATTGGAATATACCTATAAAAAAGAATTATGCTATATGTATACTGTAAAAGATTCTTGTTTATCAGGAACAGAATTTCAAAGGTGCTCCAACTTATCATAATATAGTACGAAAACAATGCAAATTCAAAGAGTTTTTCTAGAGTGGAACTAATGAATAACTAATTAAAAAAGAATTGCTTTTCGTCTGTGTATAATAGTTTGGCTGTTCCCCGTGAATCCACAGACTGCAAAACTTAAGCGTGGAAGTTGGATCTTACTGGTGAGGGATTGAAGCTTATTCTTTGATAAAGTGTTACGTTTTTCTTTTCAATCTCGATATATTTTCTCTGTAAAGTTCCAATATGTATTCAGGGTGAAGCATGCTGGAAGAAGGTCAAATTTATTTAGTTGGCGTGGGTCTATAAATAAGAAAGGGTCTTTTTCTTTCATATGTGAATACCTAATATGTGTTGTATATGACATGATTTGAGGCTCAAATTATGTACTATATTCCAGTGGAATAAATAAAAACATTTTATTAAAATTGTTGCGTTTGTGTGACTTATTGATTTATTTTTTTTTTGGCAACAAAAACATTTTGACACATATATCTCGGTGGTCATCATTTTATAATTCTTTTTTTTTAATGAAGTTAACATTGATTTATATATGAATCAATCGAAAAAATAAATTTTATTACCAATCATATGCTATTTAACATACGATCTTATTTGTCACATAAAGGTATTTATTTAAAGTGTTATTCATTAAAATCAATTAATTATGTAAATCAATTATTAATTATTAATATTAATCAATCGATTATTAATTATTTAATCAAATATTACTTAATTTTGTAAATCGTATAATTCTTATTAAAAAGTGTTTAATGTTTTATTGCTTACTTGTAAGGAAGTAACATACAATACCAAATTGTTTCTTTTTACCGTGCATTTGGATCATATGGACATTTGCGATTAAAATTTTAATCACTTCTGACTTTACATCACATGAATTTCTACAAACCTATTATGCAATTATTTCCAAATTAAAATTGACTAATCTTAGTCCAGTATAAGTAACATACTTTATTCTTATTAAAGTTCGAAACGGCCTAATGTCATACACATTAACTTTTCTGTTGTCGTAAGGAGTACATTGTTCTTCATCTGCGCCTTATAAATAATTCAAACAAATTATTTGTTTTGGGATTAAATCAGCATTAATTTTAGTGATGAAAATGTATTATTTACTATGACTCTTACGTGCTACTTAAAATATTAATTTTCAAGTTTTGTAAATATGTCGTTCAGATTAATTACCTTGCACCCATTAATAAAAGATAGTTTTTAAAAGTTAAGTATACTAAAACTATTGAATCAAATAAAATTATTCAGTGTAAATCTTCTATGAATTGTTTGCAAACAGTAACAAAATTCTTTTTTGTATTATGTAAATTCCTTTGAACTCAAAACTTTATGCTTCAAAGTTTACTATAAAATACAGAGATGTTTCACACAGAAATTTCTAAATTCTTTTTCAGATTTTATAGAGCTAAAACCTATAAATTTTTAACGCAATACAATAAATAAAAAAATTAGAATTTATAAAAACAAATATTTGACAAGTTCCATTCTACTAAAACAATAAAGGAAAGTTATACAAAACGTATCTACAAAATCAAAAACCTTTTCTTTACCATTAAATTTATAATTTCCATCATAATCTCAAAATTCAGAGAAATATTTAATATTTCATTTGATAAAGACTAGGAACTAACTACGCACCTAAATGAATTACATAAACACTATTTATGTAGCAGTTTAAGCATTTATTTATATATATGTATATATATATCTATATATATATATATATAACTACATTTAAATAAGCAAATGTTAGGTAATAAATTATACAAATTAGATTTATATTACTATTTAAAATTAGCTGGAATCTATGATTTTTACATCGTAAACTTATTAATAGATTACATAATAATTTATCTTAAATAAATTATAAAATAATTTTAAATAAATAATATCAATCTCTATTATTATAAGTCATAAAGATCTTTTCCGATTACGTAAAATTGATTCCATTTTCTTAAAGAATCTATGAGAAGAAAAAAATATTTTCATTTGAATTTTCAAAAATTTTTTCAATATTCTCAATTTTCTACTTCAAATCCATTAATTAGCTTAACCAACACTGGATATTGTTTCATTAGTATCAGGAAACATCATTTCTCGAAGAACGCTAAGTAATCTTTTTAAAAGCCTTCCTAGAACAAAAATAAATATACACTTAAGATTGATATTGCATCATGAAGTATTTTTATTTACACAAGAGACTTCGTATTGAAAATCCCATACAGAACTATTGAAGTATTTCTACTGGGATATTTACTATTTTATTATAGTATTATTCCGTAGAACTGAAATACTTCTATGTCTGGAGATAATATATTCAATAATAAATTCATAATATACATGTCTGTTGTATATCTAAACATGAAAGACATACCTTATATTAGCTGATATATTTCCTAGAAAAATATTATCTCTGTCAAACTCATGCTCTAATGCTAATATAAGTAGTAGCAAGAAAGGTTTTTATTCCTTTTGAAGGAACTTCTTGCAGATATTGAATTTAAAAAACTAGTAGGCGATTCCGACAGGATTTAGAAAGGGGTTATTCATGTAAGATTTCAAAAAAAGCATTCATTTTCTGTATATTTATAATAAACACCTCTTTCTGAGAGATGTATTCTCTAAATAAAATTATCAATAGATTGACCGGGACTTATATTTTAATTTCATTTGAAGAAGTATGATACATATATTGAAATGATAATTGACTGTTTTGAATAAATGTTGTGGTAAATGTCATACAATTCCTAAACAAAAATGGTATTTTGTGAAAGCTTTCATAGAAAAACATTGCTTTACTTCATCTATAGAGTAAATACCTTTTTCAGAAAGAATTGTTTATTCTCAAAACCAAATTGTAAATATATTATGAGGTATTATTTATAATTAATCAATTTTGCATTTATATTTAAGATTTATAATTATAATACATTTTATATACATAGCATATTTATAACAAATCAATGTTACAATAATCATTATAAATGTTATGAATATTAGTTTTGGTTTCATTTTGCTCATTATGGATGCTAAAACTTGATATAGGTTATACAAAATATAAAAAGGCATTACATATTGAAAAGGTAACAAGGCAATATAACAAGGCATTACATAATAACAAGCTTCACCAACACCGGATATTGTTTGGTTAGTATCAGGAAACATCATTTCTCGAAGGACACAAAGTAATCTTTTTAAAAGCCTTCTTGAAAAAAAAAAAATATATACACTTAAGATTGATATTGCTTCATGAAAATTTTTTATTTACACAAGAGACTTCATTAAGATTCACATACAGAACTTTTAAAATAATTCTACTGGGGTATTTACTATTTTATTATAGTATTATTCAGTAGAACTGAAATATTTCAATGGCTGTATGTCTGGAGACTTTAGAATTCAATAATAAATTCATTAATATACATTTCTGTCGTATATCTAAACATGAAAGACATACCTTATATTAGCTGATATATTACCTAGTGAAATATTATCGATGTCAGACTCATGATTCCATGTTAGTACAAGTAGTAGCAAGAAATATATTTATTCCTTTTGAAGAAATGTCTTGTAGATATTGAATTTAAAAAACTAGTAGGCGATTCCAACAGGATTACATACGACTTCAAAGTTTGAAAGGGGTTATTCATGAAAGATTTCTTGAAAAATAACCCTTATCTGCATCTTTATACTAAAACATCCTCTTTCTGAAAGAATTATTTATTCTCTAAATTAAATTATCAATAGGTTAACAGCTGCTTTTATTAATTCTATTTGAAGAAGCTTGATATGAAATGATATTGAAATGAAAATTGATATTGAAATGAAAATTGACTGTTTTGAATAAATGTTGTGGTAAATTTCACACAATTTCTAAACAAGAAAAAAGGTTTTCATGAAAGCATTTTTGAAAAGCCTTGCTTTTCTTCATTTTCATAATAAATACCTCTTTCAGAAGGAACTCTTTATTATCAAAACCAAATTGTGATTAAATTATGAGGTATTATTTTTAATTAATCGATATTGCACATATATTTAATATTTATAATTAATATACATTTAAAATACATAGAATATTTATAATGAATCAATATTACCATAAACATTATCAATGATATAAACATTAGTTTTGTTTCGTATTGCTCAGTACGGATTATAAAACTTGATATGGGTTATACAAAATATAAAAAGTCATATCATATTGAAAACGTAACAAGGCAATATAACAAGGTCTTGCATACTAACCAGCTTCACCAACACCGGATATTGTTTCATTAGTATCAGGAAACAGCATTTCTCGAAGGACGCTAAATAATCTTTTTAAAAGGCTTTCTACAACAAAACAAAAATATATACACTTAAGATTGATATTGCATCATGAAGTATTTTTATTTACGCAAGAGACTTCGTATTAAAATCACATACAGAACTATCGAAATATTTATTCCCGGATATTTTACTATTTTATTATAGTATTATTCAGTAGAACTGAAATATTTCTATGGCGGTATGTCTGGAGACTCTAGAATTCAATAACAAATCCATAATATACATGTCTGTTATATATCTAAACATGAAAGACATACCTTATATTAGCTTATATATTTCCTAGTAAAATATTACCAATGTCAAACTCATGATCCAATGCTAGTACAAGTAGTAGCAAGAAAGGTTTTTATTCCTGTTGAAGAAATGTCTTGCAGATATTGAATTTAAAAGAACTAGTAGACGATTCGAACAGGATTCCATACGAATTCCAAGTCAGAAAGGGCTTATTCATGAAGGAGTTCTTGGAAAATATCCCTTATCTGCACCTTTATAATATACATCTCTTTCTGAAACAGTTATTTATTCTCAAAATGAAATTATCAATAGATTAACAGTTATTTTTAATTCCATTTGTAGAAGCATGATACATTTTTTGGAAATGATAATTGACTGTTTTGAATAAATGTTGTGGTGGGCAATTCCTACAATTTCCAAGCAAGATAAACTTTCTAGACAAGTTCCGTACAATTTCCAAACAAGAAAAGTTTTTTATGAAATCTTCCTTGAAAAGCATTGTATTCTTTCATTTTCAGATGAATATCACTTCCAGAAAGAACTATTTATTGCTAAAATATAATTGCAAATAAATCATGAGATATTGTTCATAATTCAATGTACAGAGGTATGATTTTCAAGCAATAAAGGGGTTATGCAAGAAAGATTTCCTAAAAAAACATTCCTTTCTGCATCTTTTTAGCGAAAATCTCTTCCTGAAAGAATTATTTAGTTTCTAAATAAAATTATTAATACATTAAAATGTGCTTTTTTTAAAAATTTCAATTAAAGAATCTTTTTACATATATTTAAATGAAATTTGACTCTTTTGAATAAATTTTGTAGTGGATTAAATAATTCCCTAACAAGAAAAAGTTTTACATGAAAGCCCTTCTGAAAAGAATTGATTCCTTTCCATTTCATAATGAATACCACTTTCAGAAAGAACTGTTTATTATCAAAACCAAATTGAAAATAAATTATGAGGTATTGTTTATAATTAATCGATATTTATATTTAATATATATAATTAATATGCAATGAATATACATAGAATATTTATAATGAATCAATCTTACATAAAACATTATTAATGTTATGAACAATAGCTTTTGTTCCATATTTCTCAGCATTGCTGCTAAAACTTGATACGAGTTATACAAAATTTAAAAAGGCATTATATATTGATAAGATAACAAGACAATATAACAGGGCATCAAATACTAACAAGCCTCACTAACACCGGAAATTCTTTCATTAGTATCAGGAACATCATTTCTCGAAGGACGATTTTTAAAAGCCTTCCTAGAACAAAAATAAACATACACTTAAGATTGATATTGACACATGAAATATTTTTATTTACGCAAGAGACTTCGTATTGAAAATCACATGCAGAACTATCGCAATATTTATTCCGGGATATTTACTATTTTATTATAGTGTATTCAGTACAACTAAAATATTTCAATGGTAGGAAGCCTGGAGAATTTATAATTCAATAAGAAATTTATAATATCCATGTCTGTTGTATATCTAAACATGAAAGATATACCTTATACTAGCTGATATATTTCCTAGTAAAATATTATCGATGTCAAACTCATGATCCAGTGCTAGTACAAGTAGTAGTAAGAAAGTTTTTTTATTCCTTTTGATGAAATGTCTTGCAGATATTGAATTTAAAAAAACTTGCAGACGATTTCAACAGGATTCTGTACGATTTTTAACTTAGAAAGGGGATATTCACGAAACATTTCTTGAAAAATATCCCTTATCTGCATCTTTACAATAAACACCTCTTTCTGAAAAAATTATTTATTTACTAAATAAAATTATCAATAGGTTGACAGGTACTTTTTTTAATTTCATTTGAAGAAACTTGATATATATATTGAAATGAAAATTTACTATTTTGAATAAATGTTGTGGTAGTTTCCATACAATTCCCAAACAAGAAAAAAATTCCATTGTTAGCTTTCTTGAAAAGCATTGAATTTCTTCATTTTGATAATGATTAGCTCTTTCAGAAATAACTGTTTATTCTCAAAATAAAATTGTAAATGAAAGGTGTGGTATTATTTATAATTAATTGATTATATATATATATATATATATATAATATTTATAATTAATATACATATAATATATATAGAATATGTATAATTAATCAATATTACAATAATCATTATCAATGTTATGAATATTAGTTTTTATTTCGTTTTGCTCAGTAAGGATGCTAAAACATAATATGGGTTATACAAAATATAACAAGGCATTGCATTTTGATAAAGTAACAAGGCATTACATACTAACGAGATTCACCAACACCGGACATTGTTTCCTTAGTTTCAGGAAACATCATTTCTCGAAGGACGCTAGGTAATATTTTTAAAAGGCTCTTCTAGAACAAAAATAAATACACACTTATGATTGATATTGCATCATGAAGTATTTTTATTTACACAAGAGATTTCGTATTGAAAATCACATACAGAACTATTAAAATATTTCTTCCGGGATATTTACTATTTTATTACAGTATTATTCAGTAGAACTGAAATATGTCTATGGCTGTATGGCTGGAGACTTTAGAATTCAATAACAAGTTCATTATATACTTGTCTGTTGTATATCTAAACATGAAAGACATACCTTATATTAGCTGATATATTTCCTAATAAAATATTATCGATTGCAGACTCATGATCCAATGCTGATATAAGAAGTAGCAAGAAGGGTTTTATTGCTTTTGAAGAAACTTCTTGTAGATATTGAATTTAAAAAAACTAGTAGGCGATTTTAACAGGATTCCATACGTTTTCCAAGTTAGAAAAGGGTTATTCATGAAAGATTTCTTGAAAACTATTCATTTTCTGCATCATTATAATAAAAACCTTTTTCTGAAAGAATTATTTATTCTCTAGATTTAAATTATCAATAGGTTGACAGGCACTTTTTAAAATTTTAATTTGTAGGAACATGATACATGTATTGAAATGATAATTGACTACTTTGAATAAATGTTTTGGTAGACAATTCCTATAATTTCCAAACAAGATAGACTTTCTAGACAAGTTCCGTACAATTTCCAAACAATAAAATGTTTTTATGAAATCTCCCTTAAAAAACATCGATTTCTTTCATTTTCATATGAATATCACTTCCAGAAAGATCTATTTATTGCCAAAAATAAAATTGTAAATAAATCATGAGATACTGTTCATAATTCGATGTACACAGGTATGATTTCCAAGCAATAAAGGGGTTATTCAAGAAAGTTTTCCTAAAAGGCATTCCTTTTCTGAATCTTTATAATAAACACCTCTTTCTGAAAGAATTATTTAGTCTCTAAATAAAATTATTAATAGATTAAAATACACTTTTTTTTTTTTTAAATTTCATTTGAAGAATCTTTTTTAAATATATATTGAAATGAAAATTGACTATTTTGAATAAATGTTGTGGTGGATTAAGTACAATTCCCTAACAAGAAAATGTTTTACCTGAAAGCCCTTCTGAAAAGAATTGAATCCTTTCCATTTCATAATGAATACCTCTTTCAGAAAGAACTGTTTATTATCAAAACCAAATTGAAACAAATTATGAGGTATTGCTTATAATTAATCGATATTTATAATTATTATCTATAATTAATATACATTGTATATACATAGAATATTTATAATGAATCAATTTTACATAAAACATTATAAATGTTATGAACATTAGCTTTTGTTTCATTTTTCTCAGTATGGATGCTAAAACTTGATATGAGTTATACAAAATATAAAATGGCATTACATATTGAAAAGGTAACAATGCAGTATAAAAAGGCATTACATATTGATAAGGTAACAATGCAGTATAACAAGGCATTACATACTAACAAACATCACCAACACTGGATATTGTTTCATTAGTATCAGGAAACATCATTTCTCGAAGGACGCTAAGTAATCTTTTTAAAAGTATTCGTAGAACAAAAAAAAATATACACTTAAGATTGATATTGCATCATGGAATATTTTTATTTACACAAGAGACTTCGTATTGAAAATCACATACAGAACTTTCGAAATATTTATTCCGGGATATTTACTATTTTATTATAGTATTATTCAGTAGAACTGAAATATTTCTATGGCCGTATATCCGGAGACTTCAGAATTCAATAATAAATTCATAATATCGATGTCTGTTGTATATCTAAACATGAAAGGCATACCTTATATTAGCTGATATATTTCCTAGTAAAATATTATCGATGTCAAACTCATGATCCAGTGCTAGTACAAGTAGTAGTAAGAAAGTTTTTTTTATTCCTTTTGATGAAATGTCTTGCAGATATTGAATTTAAAAAAACTTGCAGACGATTTCAACAGGATTCTGTACGATTTTTAAGTTAGAAAGGGGTTATTCATGAAACATTTCTTGAAAAATATCCCTTATCTGCATCTTTACAATAAACACCTCTTTCTGAAAGAATTATTTATTCACTAAATAAAATTATCAATAGGTTGGCAGATACTTTTTTTAATTCCATTTGAAGAAACTTGATATATATATTGAAATGAAAATTTACTATTTTGAATAAATGTTGTGGTAGATTCCATATAATTCCGAAACAAGAAAAATTTTTCATGGAAGCATTCCTGTAAAGAATTGCTTTCCTTGCACTTCATAGTGAATACCTCTTTCAGAAAGAACTGTTTACATCTTGGTTATCAAAACCAAACTGTAAATAAATTATGACGTATTTTTTATAATAAATCAATATGATATATATATTTAATATTTATAATTAAAATACATTGAATATACATAGAATATTTATAATTAATCAATATTACATAGATCATTATCAATGTTATGAACTTTAATTTCTGTTTCATTTTACTCAGTACTGAAGCTAAAACTTGAAATGGGTTATACAAAATATAAAATAGAATTACATATTGATAAGGTAACAAGACAATATAACAATACATTACATACTAACAAGTTTCACCCACACCGGATATTTTTTCATTAGTATCGGGAAACATTATTTCTCGAAGGATGATAAGTAATCTTTTTAAAAGCCTTTCTACAACAAAAAAATAAATATACGCTTAAGATTGATATTGCATCATGAAGTATTTTTATTTACACAAGAGACTTCGTATTGAAAATCGCATACAGAACTATCGAAATGAAATATTTCTATGGTTGTATGTCTGGAGATTTTAGAATTCAATAACAAATTCATAATATACATGTCTGTTGCATATCTAAACATGAAAGACATACCTTATATTAGTTGATATATTTCCTAGTAAAATATTATCGATGTCAAACTCATGATTCAGTTCTAGCACCAGCAGTAGTAAGAAAGTTTTTTTATTCCTTTTGAAGAAATGTCTTGCAGATATTGAATTTAAAAAACTAGTAGGAGATTCCAACAGGATTCCATGCGATTTCCACTTTAGAAAGGGGTTATTCATGAACGATTTCTTGAAAAATATCCCTTATCTGCATTTTCATAATAAACTCCTCTTTTTGAAAGAATTACTTAATCTCTAAATAAAATTTGATTACATTAACAGGTACTTTTTAATTCCATTTGAAGAAGCATGATACACATATTGAAATAAGAATTGACTATTTTGATTAAATGTTGTGGTAGATTTCTTACAATTCCCAAACAAGAAAATAGCTTTTTCATGGAAGCTTTCTTGAAAAGCACTACTTTCCTTCCTTTTTACAATAAATACCTCGTTCAGAAAGAATTTATTATTCTCAAAACAAATGCAAATTGTAAATGGTTATTGTGAAAACAATTGTAAATACATTATGAGGTTTCATTTATAATTAATCAATATTAGATATATATTTAATAATTATAATTAAAATACATTTAATATATAGAGAATATTTATAATTAATCAATATTACAATTATCATTATCAATATTATGAACATTAATTTTTGTTACTTTTTTGCTCATTACGGATAATAAAATGTGTTATGGGTTCTACAAAATGTAACTAATACATTACATATTAATAAGATAAATTCCCTCCAAATAACTGCTATTTATATTTATATAAACATAAAGCATAATTAGTTAAGATTTAATATTTTTTATGCGTTTGTTATATATAATTAAAAATTAAGTGCTTGTTCAGAATTGCAGACCAATTACAATTATTTATACTAAAATAATTATTGTTACAAATAAGAGTAAAGTAAAAATCAACAATAACTTATACAGTAAATGAAGTATTTACAATCAAAATGAATATTTTATATTAATAAATTTATTATGTGTTCTTGTTGTATTAAATAGTTTATGTACTACTATTTTGTTATGTACTATACACGACATATAAAAAAATGTAGTACACTGTACTACGTTTTTCTATATAAAAACAAACTGGCTGTACTCCCAAAACTTATTAAAATTTATTCAATATATTTTTAACCCTGACCTATGTGTATAACCGTATAATGGCAATATTTTCATATAGTTTCTCTCAAAAAGTGTTTTATATTTTAGTTTCTATTATTCTCAAAAGTGTTTTCTATTTTTCTATTTTTAGATCCTAAAAAAATTAAAATAACTGCTCTAATTTTCATATTTATTACATAAATTAAAAAAAAAAAAAATATATATATATATATCAAAAAATACTCTAGTTTAAAACTTTTCTCCGATAAAAACATTAGGTTTACTTTAAATTCCAAATAACTGTTTTACATAATGCATTCAACTACTATCTAAAACACTATTATTTTTATTGAATAGTTTAAAGTTAGAACATTAAGCATGAGTGAAAGTGGAACTAAAAAAAATGTCTAGAATATTTAATTTGCCTTTTTATAAAACAGCAAAAAAAAATGACTTCCAAACAGATGTAATTTCTTCTTCTAGGAAATGTAAGAAATTGTGGCTTTGAATATTGGTAAAATTTTTACATGTTAAGTTATTCAAAAGAAAACTATTTCAACTTACGGCAGTATTTTTAAGCAGTTCTTTGAAAAGTTGATTATAACTCCAGATGTGACTCCATGTTAAATTTTATTTTTATTATAGCAGCAGCAAGCACCAGACTTTGAGATAGTTTTCCTTACTTTACGATATGCATTAACAATCTAGTTTTCAGAATTTGTTATAGAGTAATGTATTTTTAAACTTATCTTTTATTTTATGATCATTTGTATTTGTGGTTTTATGTGACTATATCTGCTCTCGTATATATATATATATATATATATGTTTGTGTGTTTCATATACACATATTTTTATTTATTATATATACATATTTATAACCATTAATTTAAATCCCATTAATTATTATATTTCTTAACATTGAAGTTAAATTAATTTTCACATTATTAAATTGCATCCAAATCAGTAGCTGAAAAACTATGTTCAAAGAATTTATTTTTTTTTATATATATATTTGAAATGGACTGTTGATTTGATGTCATTTTATGATGAAAGGACCAGGTTATTATGATTATTATTATTATTTTATTAGTTACGTGAAAACACTCCAATTTGAAATCCGTAGGTTTAACTATAATAAGTATAAACAATGAAATATGAATTAATATTAAATATATGGTCACATAAAATAATGTTAATAATGGTTTCAAATAGAAAACAATGGGTTTCAAATAGAATATTTCTCAAATTAATAGCAACGATAAATTTGGAATGTTATAGAAAATCTAACATCCTAAAAATCATTTATCTAAAAATCTAACATCCATCTTATTACATCAATTTCAATTAATTGATTAAAAAATATTATGCATACATTATTAATTTAAAAATTTATGAAAAAAAAACTATATAATATATTTTTCAATATTATAGAAGTGCAATATTAATATGAGTATATTGTTTCTATTAATTTAAAAAAAAATATGAAATGAATCTTGAAACATTCGAATTAAGAATAATAAACAAACATAATAAGTAAGAATAATTAAACAAAAATAAATTATTTAAGCATTGAACAAATTTAATCTTGTTTACAGTGAATATTTGTAACTTTAAGAAACGAAAGTCATTACTTTATCTAACATACTATATATTAAAAATGATCACAATACAGGATTTTTCTTATTAAAATACAAAAAAAAAAAAAAATAATATGAAATTGAAAAATTTACATTCCATTTCTATATAAAATAAATCATAAATAAAGTGAAAAATATTAAAGGTTTTCACTAATATATGCATTAGAAATGAAAATTATAAATATATACACAGCATTTCATATAGTTAGAGATTCATTTGAATATCCTGTTTTCCATTTCATTTACACGACAACCATTCTGGATAAAAATAACTAAAACACTTTCAAAATAAAATTATTCGAAATCGTTCTATTTTAATGAAGGATAAATCATTTTTTAATGATTCAAAATATATCACTTCAATGGAGGGGAATTTTTAAATATGAAAATAAATGATGTTTGTAATTTGTCGTTAAATTGTAGAAAGATCGATATTTCAATTGTGAACAATGAAAATAAATGTTGAATTGTAATATTTTATTGAAGGAATACAATAATGACTGATTTTTATTTTATGAATAACAGATAAATAGGTTGACTCTTAATTTCATTTTAATGCAACAGATTATTATTTTATACGACAGTCACCCTGTTAAAAAAGAAAAAAAATATGATATATGTACAAAATTGTGTATATATTACAAAAAAATGGGTATGTATAAAAATATACATAGTAAACATATACATGATTTAATCAATATTTTTAGTGGAAGTTTATTTAGTTTAATACAGAATTTATAAACTGAGCAATGTTAATAGTTAAAAAAATGATATAATATGTAATTTTTAATTATTTTATCGATGATGCATGTTCTGATGCTTTAGGTTGACTAGGCATTTAAATATCCCTATGGCGCCATCTATTGATGATATCTGAAGTTGAATTTAAGATGTTCGGATGGTCAGAAATAAAAATATATTACAAAATACAATAAAAAAATTTATCTATGCTGTATTAAATTATTTAGTGAATTGTTTAGACTTTTGAACATTTTCATTGTTAGTTTTCCGTAATTCTAACTGTTATGCTTCTTAAAATAAATACATTATAAGTAAGAATTGAATAGTTACTGAAATTTAATGCTTATTTCAAGGCTCTTGTTTCAAAAAATGATCTCCATTTTAAATATTTAAAATATAAAACATAATATATAATAGCAACTATTTAAATTCAAGTAATTTTTTTTTTCATTTTTTCAGCTTCTTTTTTAACGTGAATTCGATATATTAGCATGTTTGGATTACATGTAATCAGGAATTTCACCTTAAAACTAGGATAGATAGTTATGAAGGTATTTATAAAGGGTACCTTAAATTATTTTTTTAAGGGAGTTTTGTTTTACTATAGAAAGAAATTGAATTCAGAACCAAAAAGAATCGGTTCATCTTCATCGAAAATTTGTTAAAATTAAAAGAAAAATTGTATAAAGAACTTTTTGAAAAATTTTACTATAAAACAAAGAAGTTATTTCCTTTTATTTGCTAATAAATTATATCATGTTGAAATACTAATCAAAGAATTTAAAAGGCAAAAATTATCATGATTTTCTTATTTTTTCTTATAAATGAATTTGGATTACGTCATTAATTTATCTATGCTAATATCCCAAGGTGCAAGATTATGGAAATCCATAAAAAAGATGATTATCTAAACCCAATCTGTTGAAAAAAATCTGATTTTTTATCAAAATGTAAAAAGTCAATGAAATCACAAAATTTTATTCTAAAGATACATAATTTACATTTAACATTGACAAGAACAAATATAGAAAATGATTAGAAATTTCACTGCATTTTGGCAATCATATTTAAGATGAAAAAGCGCATGTTTTGATATTTATAACGATATTTTTTTCGATATTTATTACATATTAAAAATTACTTGTTATGCGATGTAATCTTTTATCATTTATAATGTATAATAATTTCTTATTTATTAAATTCATAATAATTTAAAATGACTTCAAGTACAATAATTGGATTATAACGATTTTAAATTGAAAAATATAAAAATTAAAATATGATTTATAGTAGAAAAACTATATAAAATTAGTTTTTCCCGAATATATACGTAAAATAAATGAACGATTTATTACTTTGGAAAAAAATCGAATGAAATATTACTTTATAAATACGTATTTTCAACTATTTAAAAGAAAAATTTATCCACATTTGATTTTAAAATGCATAATTACTGTAAATTTGGCCAGCCTACGCAGGCCACTTAATTGCCTTTTATTAAATAAGATCATTTTTATGGAATTTAATTAATATTTTAGTGTCTTTGTAAACATCTACAATAATTTGTTTTGTAGGCGATATTTTTTAAAAATTGTTTTGAATTATAAACAAATGCCTGTAATGTTAACAAAGTTGTTTCAAAAAAAAAAAATATAATGGAACAAATTTTGAAGTGCAAACATACATTTTTTCTTAAAACTTTATTATTCATTTCGAACATAGAAAATATTCTTTTAAAAATAGTTGAGCTGAAATGTATAAATTCTTTTTTAGAAATTTATCAGTCATATATATCAGTAGAATTATTACATCTACGAAAACAGAAATTAACACTCCATTGCAATTGTACCTTCTATAGGAAATATTGAACCTAAAAAATCACATAAATTTATTTTGATTCCATTTAAATTAAATATAAACTGATATAATTATTGTGATAGTAAACAAAATATATCTCTCGTATGTAATATATATATATTCTGTAGAATATAGAAAGCACTCTTATGTATCATATAAGGATTCATATTTTCTTATTTAATTTAACTTCGGATTTATCATGTTATGTATGCATACAATATATAAACTTTGCCTGAAAGGCATTTGCAAAACATTGTCAAAACTTCAAATAAACTCAAAAGCTAAAATATTTCAAATATGGAAACTCGACTCAAAAATAGCTTAGATCACACGAAAAGAAAAAATTCATAGATAAACCTGTATAAAATTGAGATTTCACTATTTAAATTACACCCACACACTGACATATATATATATATATATATTTATTCTCACGATTCCTTTTTATCTTTTGTTTAACATCCGGGGGCCCCATACATCATCTATACATTTTAACAGCATACCGACGGCTGATTAGGGAATGACATTTGCTTTTTTGAGGACTTTTAGGGGTAAGTGCACATCATAGGCTGCATTCGTGGAGTTTTACAGAAAAACAGGATAACTCCACATAGGCTGTCTGACTGTCCACGCCAGTTAGTTTAAAATACACTCATGTCCATAAATTAAGGATAATGAAGTACAGGCAAAGAAAGAGACAGAAGCAAAACAAATTTGACTTATTTGTAAAGTCTATTTATTAAACAGAAGGTAAAGAGCAAAAAAGATGCTATATGTTTGACATAATTAATAAAAATTGCGATTTTTACTCACTGGAGCAAATTTCAAAAAGAACCTATTTACAAAAAACAGTATAACATGGTTAGCATGATGTATAATATGGAGTATGTCTCCCGGACGATGTAATACAGGCCTTACAACGCCTAGGCATGCTGAGTATCAAATTATCAATCTGATCTTGGGGAATATTACACCACTCATCAAGCAATGCTATCCGAAGTTCCGGTTGACAGGTGGGAGGTGGTTGACTGGCTGCAATTCGTCGGCCAAGCATATCCCACTCATGTTCTATTGGATTTAAGTCCGGTGAGTAAGCTGGCCAATCCATACGGGTGATATCCTCCAATTGAAGACATTCGTCTACAATGTTTGCACGGTGAGGACGGGCGTTGTCATCCATAAACAGAAATTCAGCACCCATGGCGCCCCGAAAGAAACATACATGTTGTTCCAGAATGACATCTCGATAGATGTGGCCTGTCATCGTTACACTCTGAACATGCAGGTCAGTTCTGGAACCAAGAATAATTCCTCCCCAAACGAGCCATCCTGCACCACCGTAACGGTGTCGATCAATGGTGTTCTCTTGGTGGTAACGGGTACCGGGCGCTCTCCATATGACAGTCCGGCGAGAAACAGACTGCAAACTAAACCTGGACTCGTCGGAAAACATCACACCAGACCACTGTTGCGGTGTCCACAATGCATGGTCTCTACTCCTGTTTAATCGCAGGCGACAGTGAGTTGCGGTAAGTGGAACACATCTGACAGGCCTACGAGCATATAGACCAATGTGCCCTAAGCGTCTGTACACGGTCTGCCTTGAAACTGTCGTACCGGTAGCTGAAGAGAGTTGACGAGACAGGTCTGATACTGTGATCCGTCTGCTTCTTTTAGCAGTAACTGCTAAATACCGGTCCTCATTCGGCGTTGTAACTCGGGGGTGACCTGTGCTGTAACATCTACTCACATTACCATCATCTTGGAATCGTTGCCAAAGCCTGGAGAGGACACCCTGGGCGATTCCAAGTTTCTCGGATACTTCCAGCTGGGTAAGTCCACATTCCAGTTGTCCGATAATTCTACCACTTAAAAAATCATCCAAATGCTTCCTTTGTGTCATAACTATGCGGTTATTGCACTGAAAATCTTTTAAAGCGCTTGTGAACAATTTTACGTCTTTGCCACCATTCCTTATATACCCAGTCTCTTACACTCTCGTCATTGTGACATACTATCCGCGCCATCTGGTGCTTTCCTGTAATTTGCATATTCTTCTTCAAGATGTATGTGATAATTCTACAGGTGAAATTTTTATTTTAGAGTTCAATTTCTGTGTGATTCCGAATTATCCTTAATTTAAGGACATGTGTGTATTTTCACAATCATCATCGAATTTTCTCGTTTCTGAAAGCAAGGATGCAGCCAGCTAATTTGTTGAACACTTTGCTACTAGGCCACGAATCGAACTGGTTAATTATATATATAATTTCCTTTACATATAGATTTGCTTTTGCATAATATATTAAATGCATTTTCTTTATGTTTAATTTTAAGGAATAATAAATTAGAATTATATATACTCCTAAAAAATAATAAATTTCATAAATGAAACGCTTAATTTAATCAATTTTAAACTAAATAAATTTATATCAGTAAGAAAGTTAAAATATAAAATATAAATGTATTTTGAATAGTTGGAATTGACTGCAAAATAAAATTAAAATAATGCTAACATTTGATTTTCAAAGGTGTATAAATTTTTTTTTATACATGTTATTTGCCAAAGAAATGAGATTGGATTGCTAGATATGAAATTTATTCACAAAAAAGCAATGAAATACATTTTCAAGTCGGTGGTCTCTTATGTGTTATTACGTCTGTTCTTAAAAAATATGTAATTTTTTTTAACTTTTTATGCACATAAATAAAAAAATATTATTATGTATTAGAAAACTTATATTTATAATGTCCTAGATATTTACAGAAAATAAATTACATTTTGTATAAATTTCCAAATAAGAACAATTACGGCAATGTTAGCATAGAAAAAAGTTGCTAAGAGAATTTATATGAAAGAGTATTATATAATTTGCTTGCAAGTTAAAAAAAAAAAATTGCATAAACGAAAAAACTTAAAGTGAGCATTATTTGAACTATTAAAATAGTTCCCATGCTATAAATGGTTAAGTTTCAATGAATTTCAAAATGTTTCCTACAAAATCGATGTTTTCAACGTTAATGGTTTATATATTTTCCCCTCAAAATCGCCATATATGGATTTCTGTACATCAAAATAAAGTTTTACCAATGATAAATTATTACTGTCATTATGTTAACTGGCATACATTTATTATATCGTACATTTTATGTAAACGTATAAATATTTATGAATTTACAACCATGTGTGTGTATTATTCGATCAATAACAAGAACTATGATACTTTTATCTGCTGGATATTTCATATTCAAGTCATTCGATATTATTCAAGTCATTCATTGATATAATTTATTCAATTTCTTATATTAGCTCACACTCTCCCTATATATATCTTGTTCAAATTTTCAATCTTTCATAAAATACTTTTTATTCATCCACTTGAGTTCAAATAAATTTTTTTTTCAACTTGTAGTGGATGGCACTGGATTTTAATACAGTTTTTTCAAATATTAATTCAGTAATTAAATTAAATTTAATTAATTTTGGTTTTTTTAGATTTAA
This sequence comes from Caerostris darwini, assembly GCA_021605075.1. Taxonomy (NCBI): domain Eukaryota; kingdom Metazoa; phylum Arthropoda; class Arachnida; order Araneae; family Araneidae; genus Caerostris; species Caerostris darwini. The sequence goes on from BPLQ01007602.1 coordinate 450,218, forward strand.
GTTTCATATATCTACCAATAGATGGCGCCATATAAACTTAAAAAAAATGAATGAAAATTATTTATAAAGGAATTTCTACAATTGAATAAAAAAAAGTAGGAATTGACTTTAATTTTTTTTTTTTTTTTATATATTACTTGTTTTTAATGCATTCAAAATTATTACAGATACACAACAATGATCTATTACGCTACAATGTTTAGAGGAGGTAACTAAGAAGGCAACCTGAAGGCTTTCTTGAAGGCCTTGGCAATAGCAGTTATTTCAAATTTCTAATATACAAAAAAAAAAAAAAAAAAAAAGAAAAATGTTTTTTTTAACCAATCTGATGAAGCGGGTTGTCAAAGTGCAGGTTAAATATATTAATAAAATCGAAATGAAGGCAAGAATAATAAAATAATGTAAAATAATACTAAAGCTATATTCTCTGAAAGAATTTAAGGAGTTGAATGAATAAAATAATGTGACGCAATAACACTTAATAATGTGATGTTTTAACAACATAAAGATGTTTGTTTGAAATTTTGAAAATTCTTAAATTAAAAACTTGAAGTAAAATCTGGAAAAGCAGAAAGTAAAAATTAAAAAATAAATAAATAAATAAAATCAGTAAAATGCGGAAAATTCGACAAATATTGCTTTAATTGTCATGGTATGCGACAGGAAAGTAACAAATATTCTTAAGCGTGAAATAAATGAAAGAATTATATGCAAAAATGAAAAAAAAAATATTGAATTTTAATAAGTTTATATCATATTGGAAGATTATGAGAACGAAGTATATAGCCAAAACAAACAAACAACAACATTAATAGGGTATGTGAGCACTCCTCACCAGTATACAAATTTTACAAAGTTTGAGCATGTTTTCCATGAAGTGATCAACCACCTCAAAGTCGAGTAATCACCTTGCTTTCAATTGGACAGCTTTCAATTCTGTGAGAGTTTCTGGTGTTTTAAAACGCTTACAGACACTAGAGTTGTGAGAATTACACAGATTTTTAAATATTAAATTATAGCTCGTCGGCTATTCCATAGATGCAATTCTCTCACTCTCCAGGTAGTTGTTGATGATCTAGCTCTATATAGACTCTAATTTTAATCCATTAAAAAAAAACATTATCAACTGCTTCAGCGCATAATCTCAAGGACTTCATCCCGATGCTGGACAGCGATCACAGAAGCACTCCTAAAAATATGTAGGTCGTTTCGACATCCCAATGAAATCTCTGCCCCACATTATAATGCGAAAATGAAATTCCTTACGGATCTTTCTATAATATTCCCCAACATCCCTCTCATTAGTGCTCAGAGTAAAACGGGTTAAAAAGAAATAATTTTTGTTTCATTTTTCTAACCTTATTTAAAGCAAGCTACAGTTGTAAAACTAAAATAAAAAACCATCCCCAAATCTTAATTCACTTTATAATTTAATTTATAAACTTTGTCTTTTAATTTATTATCAATTAATCTACTCGTATGTTTATATAACCTTACGATTTTACAACCATTTCTGTGATGAAGGAGGAAATGTAGAACAACAATTTTGTATTTGTCCAATGACTCTCAACCTAGACGGATCATTAGCAAAACAAGCTCCATTTGCGTTGTACACGAAGCATGCACTTTCTTTATTAACTGAGTACTCCAAGTTGATTTTTTTTATTCTATCATTAATCCCGTAAACAAAAAATAGCTCCTCGCCATGGTTGATTGCTGCAATTTCTCCTAACTTTATTTATTAGAATTGATTTAGGTCATTTTGTAAATCATTGGTACCAGTACTAGTACTAAGTATACCATTTTGTCGTCCAAAGGTGGGACTGTTTGAAATCTGGTTTGAAGTCGTGTCAACGAATTATTGAGCAAACTCTTTTATTTATTCTTTATCCTTATCGCAAAGAAGAACCTTTTTGGGATACTGCAATAAGACACTTTACTAATCAATTCAGTTTTTGGCTATGGTTCTGCTTTTTCTGATCTTATTTCCTTTAATTCTATGGTATATCACTAATGTTGGAACTATAAGATTATTTGCATATTTTGTTCCTATAAACTAAATGCATTAGAGTTGCTTCTAGGTCATCAAAATTGTTGGTGGAAGGAGACCTATTTCTTACTTATGCAAATGACATCCGGCAATCCTGCCACGACCAAAATAGTATAAATCAGAAAGTTGATTATGTTTGCAATAAGTCCACACTCACAACTATTAGAATCAATTGTAAACATCACACAAAAATCATGAAAAATTTATTTAATCTAATTTAATAATATTATGTTAAAGAAATAACACAGTAACGAATAATACAAATAACTTAACTTTTTCATACATATCAGAAAACATAAAGGAATGCAAAGAATTATAGAAGATTCATGATGGACGAGTGACTAGTGATCTGGTGTTCGATGCCTCAGGGAGCGGGTTCGAGTTCCGACGGTGTAATGGATGTTGTAGAGGTTAGGAACCAACTTTAAACCGTAGGTCCTGGTTTAATATGACTGCAGAGTTTAAGGCTAGCAACCCTACCACGTAAAAAAAGAAAACATCTTCTATTTCGAAAGCTGCCATCAGGTAGACGGCCTTGCCCCCTCTTCCCCCACCCCAACGAAGAAAAAGCAGTAGAAGAAAGGAGTGTAAAAATTAACAAAACTTTAAAACATAAAATTTAAAGAAGCTGGCTTTTATCAATTGTTCATAAAAATAGCGGATTTTCCTGCAATGCATTCACTGTGCTACCAAGTTTATTCATGTACCGTTTTATTCATCGCCAAGTTTATTCATATATCGTTTTATTCATCACCAAGTTTATTCATATATCCAAGTTTATTCATGCAGACCATTAATTTGAATTTCACGTGGGCACAGCTGATGCACGTTCATAATTATACGTTATACCTCCTGACCCTCGCAGACCATTTTACCAGAAGTATAATTTTGAATTGGGAAATGTTAGAGAATATCCAAAAAAAACATATATGTAAATAAATCGTCACTCACTTCACAACTCTGTTAAGCATTAATAACATTTCAAACTTATATTTTATCAGTTTATTTAGTTAATTTACCCATACCATTGCCACTTTAATTCATCACGAAATGCCTTTTTAACAAAACAAAAAACAACCCTCTCGAACTTAACGACCGAAATGAAAGATTACACAAACCCATTTACGTGGGGCATCTATCAATATTTTCTGCGAGTTCAGAAATGAAATAAAAAAAGAAAACAACATCGCCGGACATAATCACTTTCCTCAACTTTTTAAAAGATGACAGTCGAAAGAAAGGGTCATAAGAATTTCCTGGTAGGCGGCATGCAGCATAGGAAAGGACCAATCACTCACAGGAATCGGTGCTCATCGCGACTGAGGAAAGACTGATGACTGAGTCAGTCTGGGAGGAAGGAAGAAGGAAGGAGGAAGGAAGGAAGGAGAGTCAGGTAGGAGGGAGGATTAGAATGGTATCTGTGGACGATTGAATACATCTGACAGAGATAGATGACGAATGTCACTTTCCACAGATTTTTCAAAAAAAGGTTTTGAAAAACGGCATGGGATCTATATGATTTGGGGTTCGTCGATCTTTAATGTTTTATAGAGATGTGAATGTCAGGAAATTGTTTTAGAACATCTTAATATATATGTACTATTTCGTATTACTTTATACTAATAAAAAATATGGTAAATTTGTATTATAATTTTGAGTATTAAAGTTCACTTTTGATCTTCACTATTATGTAAGATATTATTTGATATCGAAAACACTATCATTCAAAAAATAAAATACATATATTTTTTAATATCTTAGTAAATTTTGATTTGTTAATAGTACCATTTTTGAGGTTGTTGCATTTTCCTGTAAATCTGTTTACTAGCAGTTTACCACATGAGTGTAATACGTGGCGATTGACTAAAATTATTTTCTATGCAGCCGTACCAAATAATGTGAAGTCGAATAAAAAAACTGGTAAATCTGGTATGGTAAACCTGTATTATAGTTATTTTAAGTATTACATCTATTTTTTGCTCTCTATTATAATTTATGATTTATGATAATTTATGACGTTATATCCTGTCGTCGATCTTTAATGTTTTATAGAGATGCCAATAAATTGTTTTAGAACATCTTAATATATATGTACGGTTGTATTACTTTATATTAATAAAATCTATGGTAAATCTGTAATATAGTTATATTAAGTATTACATCTATTTTTTACTCTCCACTATAATTTATGACTTTATGATAATTTATGATAATTTATGACGATATATTCGTCCGTCGATCTTTAATGTTTTATAGCGATGGGAATGTCAGGAAATTGTTTTAGAACATCTTAATATATATATGTAGTGTTTTATTACACAATGTTAATAAAAGCTATGGTAAATCTGTATTATAATTATTTTAAGTAATCATTTGTTTTTCTCTTCTGTATAATTTATGATTTTGTTTGAATCATTCAATACATTGATTACTTTTGCCCCCTTTGTAATATTTAATATTTTTCCCTCCAATCGTAATATTTTTTTCATTAATTATAATGGCATTGAAATTCCGATGACAAAAATATCTTCAACTTATTCTAATCTGAATGTTTTGCTTTAAAGTGTAATGAAGTATGTTGTTAAATAATGGCATAATGGAATAATGGTATATTGTTAAATAATGGTACAATGAAATAATGATATAATGGAACAATATTATATTTTAAAATATTAATTTAATCGAATAATGGTTTGATTCTTAATAATGGTATGTACTTAAGAAAACATTATGGTCGATAAATAATTGCATGCTGTTTAATAATTGCTAATCATTTGAAAATACGATCGATGAAAACTAACTTCTGTAATCTTCTAAAACAAACTTTAAATGTATCTTCTGGTAGGCACAATTTACTTTCTGTTCTGACGACTATGAATATAAATACACTTACGTAGGTAATTTTATATAACGTAAAGTTGTAAGCAATAACGTTATACCTTACACTTTAAATTCATTGAGTGAAATATGAAACAGATGTTGCTATCGTATTTTTATTAAACTGAACAAAATTTTCTTTTATTTTTAAGTTATTTTCGATTTACAATTGCACGTTTCTTAAATTTAATTTGCTTTGTCTTAGTTAAAGCTCCTTCAATAAAACAAAACTCATCAAGTAATTAAACATTTTTGCCAGATCCACTAAAGAACACACGCAAACGAAACTGTGGCCACTAAACTTTGAATGATTAAATTCAAAATTTCCAGCTCACCAGATTCGCGGTAAACTTCACTCTTAAACTGTTAATCACGTTCACGGAGAAAGATTCCTTCCTCAAGTGGTTGAACACGGCTTCCAACAACTACATGATTCCTCTCCTGCAATTGGAGTGGTGCTACTAGTTAAAAATCAAAGGCAGGAATTCCGAATTTAAATCCTGGATGTTTGCAGAGCTAAGTAACATCTCATTACCAGTTGAGAAAAGATTGCTTAAGAGATGTCTGAATTAACTAACCGTGAAACGTAACTAACTGCATTCCTAACACCGGCGTGGAATCGAATTCGTTACTTCCACCACAAAAGAATAATAGAACAACTTAATCACGACGCGCTCGAGAAATAAATGCTTTTCAGAACCGCTATACAGTTGGTAACAAGACTCGGAAGAATGTGCTTGAGATCAACCTATTGGTAACCAAATAGGATCTTATCTTGAATAAACAGATGGATGATAAGAATGTCCTAGATATTTATTCATAAGACAAGGACACCAAGTGGGATATTTATTGGGTCGTTTATTTATATCTGATCACAATATATGATGCTAAATATCATTAATCACATTAAATTATTTTAGTTTGACATGCATTAAAAAGCGTATAAAAACTGTTGAGAGAGATTTAAATGCAATATTTTAATTTTAGATCCATTGATTTATCATTTTAATAAAAGTTGTTTTAAATATGATCGTGTAAAAAAGCTGGCAAGAATTTGAATATAATAACTAAAATAGTAAATAGATAAGTTAGTTTTTATTGATTATGATTTTATATGTTAAATTGAAATGCAACGTGTAGTGAGCAAAAATTGTAAAAAATTCCAATTATAAATTTTTTTAAATTAATTATAATGACATTGCAATCTGGATGCGATACATATAGTCTAAAACGAATGTGTCATTCTTTAACGTGTAAAGTGTTTTGTTAAAAAATAGTATAATGAATAATGGTATACTTTTAAATAACGTTATAATGGAATAATAGTATATTGTTAAATAGTGGTACAATGGAGTGATGATATATATTTTTATATAATGGTATAATGGAATATTACTATATTGCTATATAATGGCATAATGGAATAATCGTTTGTTTCTTAATAATAGCATGTATTTAGGAAAATTTTTATTGTTTGTAAATAAGTGTATGGTGTAACATAAATTATAATCATTCGTAAATACGCTCGACAAAAACAATAAAACTTCTGTTGTCTTCTAAAGCAAACTTTAAATGACCCTTTTGGTAGGCAAAATTTTCTTTCCTTTCTGACGCTTATATATATAAGTATAATTACGTACGTAACGTTATTTAGCGTAACGTTGTAAACAATAGCATTATACCTTATAATTTAAATTCATTGTGTTAAATATGAAACAGAAGTTGCTATTTTATTCTTCTTAAACTGAGCAAAATGTTCTGTTACATTTATGCTAGTTTCGATTTAAAATTGCTCTTTTCTATTTTTTTTTGTCTTAGTTAACACTCCTTCAATAATCAAAACTCATCGAGTAATTAAACATTTTTGGTAAATCCACTAAGAAGTTTAATTCAAAATGTCCAGCTCGCCAGATTCGCGGTAAACTCTACTCTTAACCTGTTAATCACCTTTACGAAGAAAGATTTTGTCCTGAAGTGGTTAAACACGGCTTCCAACTACTACATGATTCTTCTCGTGCAATTCTAGTGGTGCTACTAGTTAAAAATCAAAGAGAGGAAATCCGATCCTAAATCCTGGATGCTTGCAGAGCTAAGTAACTTCTCATTAACAGTTGAGAAAAGATTGCTTAAGAGATGCCTGAATTAACTTACCGTGAAACGTAACAACATTCCTAACACCGGCGAGGAATCGAATTCGTAATTTCCACCACAAAAGAATAATAGAACAACTTAATCACGACGCGCTCCACAATTAAATGCTTTTAAAAACCGCTGCACTGTCGGTAACATGATTCGGAAGAATGTGCCTCAGATCCTTCTATTGGTAATGTATTGGTAACCAAATAGTATCTTATCTTGAATAAACAGATGGATGAAGAGAATGCTCCTTATATTTATCCATAAGACAAGAGTGATATTTTTATTTGGTCGTCTCTGCATATCTGATCACAATCTATGACATTAGATATTATTAATTAGATGATATGAATATAGTTTGGCATACATTAAATAGCGTATAAAAATGTTGAGGGCGATATAAATGGAGAATTTTAATTTTAATTCCCGTGTTTCAACTTTTTAATAAAATTGTTTATAAATTGACCGTTAAATAACGAAAAACGTAAATATATCACTTATATCAATTGTTAAGTTAACTTTTTATTGATTATGCTGTTATACACTAGAGTAAAATGCAACGCGTAGTCAGTAGGTAATGTCAACAATCCAATTATATTTGTTTTAATTAATTATAATGATATTGAAATTCCGATGCGAAACATGTACTCGCTTTAAGGTGTCTGGTAAGCTTTTAAATAATGGTATAATGGAATAAGGGTATATTACTAATAAATAATGGTATAATGGAGTATTGGTATATTGTTTAAAAATGCATGATGGAATAATAGTTTATTGTTAAATATTAGTATAATGGAATAATGGTTTGTATTAAAGAAAATTTTGTTTCTTTGTAATTGTATGTATTTAAGAAAATTGTTATTGTCGATAAATAATTGTATTTGATTAAATAAATTTTAATCATTTGTAAATACTATTGCCAAACCAAGAAAACTTATTGTATCTACTAAAACAAAATTTAAATGTTACGTCTGGAAACAAAATTTTATTTCTCTTCTGACGATTACATATATATATATATATATATATATATATATATATATATATACTTACTTACGTAAGTTTCTTACCGTATTGTCGTGAGCAATAACGTTATACCTTATACTTTAAATCCACTGAGTTAAATAGGAAACAGAAGTGGTTATTTTATTTTTATTAAACTGAACAAAATTTTCTTTTGCATTCAAACTTGTTTCGATTCAAAATTGTATACATTTCTTAATTTTATTTCATTTGTCTTAGTTTAAGCTCCTTCATACAACACAACTCAACTAATTAAACATTTTTGCCAGTCCCACTAAAGAGAGCGCACGCAAAACGGAACTGTGGCAACAAAATTTTGAAACATTTAATTCAAAATTTCCGGTTCGCCAGATTCGAAGGTAAACTCTACTCTTCACCTGTTAATCACGTTTACGGAGAAAGATTCCTTCCTGAAGTGGTTAAACACGTCATCCAACTACTACATGATTCCTCTCGTGCAATTGGAGTGGTGCAACTAGTTAAATATCAAAGGCAGGAGTTCCGAACTTAAATCCTGGATGTTTGCAGAGCTAAGTAACTTCTCATTACCAGTTGAGAAATGATTGCTTAAGAGATGCCCGAATTAACTTACCGTGAAATGTAACTGCATTCCTAACACTGGCGTGGAATCGAATTCGTTACTTCCACCACAAAAGAATAATAGAACAACTTAATCACGACGCGCTCCGGAAATAAACGTTTTCAGAACCGCTATACTGTCGGTAACATGACTCGGAAGAATGTGCCTGAGATCATCCTATTGGAAATGTATTGGTAACCAAATATGATCTTATCTTGAATAAATAGATGGATGATAAGAATGTCTCAGATATTTATTCATAAGACAAGGACCCACAGAGGGATATTTATTTGGTAATTTATTTATATTTGGTCGTAATATATGAAATCAGATATCATTAATTATAATAAATGATTGTAGTTTGATTTGCATTACATAGCCTATAAAAATTGTTGAGGGAGTTTTAAATGCTCAACATTAATTTTAAATGTATTGTTTCTTCATTTGAATACAATTTGATTTAGATATCATTCAAGAAATTAAATGGAATAACCAAAATTGTAAACGTATTACTTATATCAGCTGTTAAGTTAATTTTTCATTGATTGTAATTTTATATACTGGAGTAAAATAAAACGTGTATTGAGCAGCAATTGTCAACAATACAAAGATAATATGGTTTTTAAATTAATTATAATGACGTTGAAATTCGGATGTCATAAATATATTATAATATGAATATGTTTTTTTTTAAGTGCAAGGTATGTTGTTAAATAATGGATAATGAAATATTGTACATTATAAAATAATAATATATTGGAAAATGGTATAATTGGATAATTGTATATTGTTACGTAATGGTCTAATGGAATAAGGGTTTGTTCCTTAATAATGATATGAATTAATAATGGTTTGTTACTTAATACCGACATAATGGAATAATGGTTTGTTTCTTAATAACGGTATTATGGAATAACGGTTTAATTCTTAATAATGGTATAATGAAATAATGGTTTGTTTCTTAATAATGGTATGTACTTAAGAAAAATTTTATTGTCGATAAACAATTGTATATTGTTAAATAAATTTTAAACATTTGTAAATACGATCGAAGAAAACAAGAAACTTCTGCAATCTTTTAAAACAAACTTTTAATGTTACTTCTAGTAAGCGAAATTTTCTTTCTCTTCTGACAATTATATATATAAATATATTTACAAACGTAACGTACTTAGCGTAACGTTGTTAGCAATAGCGTTACACTTTATACTATAAATACATTGAGTGTAATTTAAAACCGATGATTGCATTTTATTTTTATTAAACCAAACAAAATTTTCTTTTGCATTTACGATCATATCGATTAAAAATCATACGTTTCTTAATTTTATTTCATTTGTCTTAGTTAAAGCTCTTTCAATACAACAAAACTCATCAAGTAATTAAACATTTTTGCTATATCCACTAAAGAGAACAGACGCAAAAGGAAACTTTGGCCACTAAACTTTGAATCACTTCATTCAAAATTTCCGGCTCGCCAGATTCGAAGGTAAACAAAGATTCGAATTGTTAATCACGTTTAAGGAGAAAGATTCCTTCCTGAAGTGGTTGAACACGGCTTTCAACTACTGCATGATTCCTCTCGTGCAATTGGAGTGGTGCTGCTGTTTAAAAATCAAAAGGAGGAATTCCGAACTTAAATCCTGGATGTTTGCAGAGCTAAGTAACTTCTCATTACCAGTTGAGAAAAGATTGCTTAAGAGATGCCCGGATTAACTTACTGTGAAACCTAACTACATTCCTAACACCGGCGTGGAATCGAATTCGTTACTTCCACCACAAAAGAATAATTGAACAACTTAATCAAGACGCGCTCCAGAAATAAATGCTTTTCAGAACCGCTATATTGTCGGTAACATGACTCGGAAGAATGTGTTTGAAATCACCCTATTGGAAATGTATTGGTTACCAAATAGGATCTTATCTTGAATAAATAGATGGATGATAAGAATGTCCCAGATATTTATTCATAAGACAAGGACCCAAAATGGAATATTTATTGGGTCTTTTATTTATATCTGATTTCATATATTGAGATCAGATATATTTAATTATATTACATCATTGTTGTTTGGCATGAATTAAATAGCGCGTAAAAACAGTTAATGGGGATTTAAAAGCACAATTTTAATTTTAAATTCAACGTTTCATCTTTTTAAGAAAAGTTGTTTTAAATATCATCGTTAAGAAATGGCAAGAAATTAAATAGAATAAGGAAAATTGCAAATATACAATTTATATCAGTAGTTAATTTAAATTTTTAATAATTATGATTTTAAATTTTGGTGGTAATTGCAATGTGTAGTCAGCAGCAATTGTCAACAATCCAATTATAATATAAACATATATATTTTAAATTAATTATAATGACATTGAAATTCGAATGCGTAAAATATATTCTATATATTCTAATATGAATATTTTTACTTTAAAATCTATGGAATATTGTTAAATAATGGTATAATGGATAAATAGTATAATGTATAGTATATTGTTGGATAAATGAATAATGTAACAATGACATAATGGAATGTTTTTAAATAATGGTATAATGAAATAATGGTATGTTGTTAAATAATGGTATAATGGAATAATGGTTTGTTTCTTAATAATGATATGTATCTAAGAAAATATTTATAGTAAATAAATAATTGTGTGTTGTTAAATAAATGTTAATTATTTGTAAATACTATCGATTAAAACAAGATATTTTCTGCAAACTTCTAAAGTAAAATCAAAGAGAAAGAGAGTAAATGAAGGTGTAGACGCTTTATTTTAGTCTATGATGATCCTGGCTTCCCAATATAACTACAAGACTTCTCCTTGGCGCTGAGCCTCCCTGTTCAGTAATGGACATAGCAAAAGATGGTCTGAATTCATTCCATTATACCATTATTTAACAATATACACTTATTCCATTATATCATTATATATTTATAGGATATTTATTTTTCGCATCCAAATTTCAATGTTATTATAATTAGTTTTAAAAAATTATAATTGGATTGTTGACAATTTCTGCTCACTACATGTTCTATTTCACTCTAGAGTATAAAATCAAAATCATAAAAATTTAACTTAACAATCGATATAAATGATACATTTACAATTTTAGTCATTCTATTTAATTTCTTTAAACATTTAATTTTTATTTCAATCATATCTAAAACAACTTTTATTAAAACAATAAAATATTGGATTTAAATATTGGATTTAAAATTTCATTTAAATTATCCCCTCAAAATTTTTCTACGGTATTTAATGTATGCCAAAATATTAAGTATATCATTCATTTAATATAATTAATGTTATCTAACATCATATATTCTGATCAGATATAAGTAAACGACCAAATAAATATCCTACTTTGTTTCCTTGCCTTATGAATAAATATCTGAGACATTCTTATCATCCATCTATTTATTCAAGATAAGATCCTATTTGGTTACCAATACATTTCCAATAGGATGATCTCAAGCACATTCTTCCGAGTCATGTTACCGACAATATAGCGGTTCTGAAAAGCATTTATTTCTGGAGCGCGTCTTGATTAAGTTGTTCAATTATTCTTTTGTGGTGGAAGTAACGAATTCGATTCCACGCCGGAGTTAGAAATGTAGTTAGGTTTCACGGTAAGTTAATCCGGGCATCTCTTAAGCAATCTTTTCTCAACTGGTAATGGAAGTTACTTAGCTCTGCAAACATCCAGGATTTAAGTTCGGAATTCCTCCCCTTTGATTTTTAATTAGTAGCAACACTGAAATTGCAAGACAATAATCATGTAGTTGGAAGCTGTGTTTAACCACTTGCACTTTTATTCCATTATACCATTATTTAACAATATACCATTATTTATTCCATTATACCATTATTTAACAATATATCATTAGTTATTCCATTATACCATTATTTAACAATATATCATTAGTTATTCCCTTATACCATTATTTAACAATATACCATAAGTTATTCCATTATAAAATTATTTAACAATATACTATTACTATGTTACAAAATTATTTAACAATATACAACGATTCCATTATATCAGTATTTCATTATAACATTATTTAACAACATTCCATACACTTTAAAGCAAAACATAATCATATTAGAATATATAGAACATATTTTTAGTATCCGAATTTTAGTGTCATTATAATAAATTTTAAAAAATGTATATATTATAATTTTATTGTTGACAATTGCTTCACTGCGCGCTGTATTTCACACCATTGTATGAAATCGTAATCAATAAATAATATACATAACTATTCATATAAGTGATATATTTACAATTTTATTTATTCTATTTAATTCCTTGCCAGCAGTTTTAACAATCATATTTAGAATAACATTTTTTGGGAAGATGAATCTTTGGTTTTAAAATTAAATATTTGTAGTTATATCTCCGTGAACAGTTTTTATATGCTATTTAATGCGAACTACAATCATTTAATATAATTAAGGATATCTAATGACATATATTGTGATCAGATATAAGTAAACGACCCAATAAATTTCCCACGTTGTGTCCTTGTCTTATGAATAAATATCTCGGACATTCTTATTATCCATCTATTTACCCATCTTATTAAGATCCTATTTGGTTACCAATACTTTTCCAATAGGATGATCTCAAGCACATTCTTCCGAGTCATGATACCGACAGTATAACGGTTCTGAAAAGCATTTATTTCTAGAGAACGTCGTGATTAAGTTGTTCTATTTTTCTTTTGTGGTGGAAATACCGAATTCGATTCCTCGCTGGTGTTAGGAATGTAGTTACGTTTCACGGGAAGTTAATTCAGACATCTCTTAAGCAATCTTTTCTCAACTGGTAATGAGAAGTTACTTAGCAATGCAAACATCCAGGATTTAAGTTTGGAATTCCTCCTTTTGATTTTTAACTAGTAGCACCACTCAAATTGCACGAGAGGAATCATGCAGTAGTTGGAAGCCGTGTTCAACCACTTGAGGAAGGAATCTTTCTCAGTAAACGTGATTAACAGGTTGAGAGTAAAGTTTACCGCGAATCTGGCGAACCGGAAATTTTGAATTAAATGATTCAAAGTTTAGTGGCCTCAATTTAGTTTTGCGAGTGATCTCCTTAGTGGATCTGGCAAAAATGTTTAATTACTTGATAAGTTTTGCTGTATTCAAGGAGCTTTAGCTAAGAAAAATAAAATAAAATTTAGAAACGTGTGCACTTTTAAATCGAAACACGCTTGCAGAAGTTTTCTTGTTTTCTTCGATCGTATTTACAAATTGTTAGCATTTACTTCACAATATGCAAATTTATCGACTGTCAGAAAATTCTTAAATGCATACCATTATCAAGAAACGAACCATTATTCCATCATACCATTATTGAACAATATTTCATTATTCCATTATACCACTATTTCATTATACCATTATTTCATGATGCCATTATTTAACGATATATCATACACTTTAAAGCAAAGCGTATTCATATTATAATATATAGAATATATTTTTAGCATCTGAATTTCAATGTCATTTTAATTATTTAAAAAAATAATATTACAATTGGATTGTTGACTGTTGCCGCTCCCTAGCGTTGTATGTTACTCCAACATATAAAATTATTCAAGATAAGATTCTATTTGGTTGCCAATACATTTCCATTAGGATGATCTCAAGCACATTCTTCCGAGTCATGCTGCCGACAGTATAGCGGTTCCGAAAAGCATTTATTTGTGGAACGCATCGTGAGTAATTTGTTCTATTATTCTTTTGTGGTGGAAATAACGAATTCGATTCTTCGTCGGTGTTAGGAATGTAGTTAAGTTTCACGGTAAGTTAATTCTGGCATCTCTTCAGCAATCTTTTCTCAACTGGTAATGAGAAGTTACTTAGCTCTGCAAACATCCAGGATTTAAGTTCGGAATTCCTGCCTTTCATTTTTAACTAGTAGCACCACTAAAATTGCACGAGAGGAATCATGCAGTAGTTGGAAGCCGTGTTCAACCACTTCAGGACTGAATCCTTCTCCGTAAACGTGATTAACAGGTTAAGAGTAAAGTTTACCGCGAATCTGGCGAGCTGGAAATTTTGGAATTAAATGATTCTAAGTTTATTGGCCACGTTTCGTTTTGCGTGTGCTCTCTTTAGTGGATCTGGCAAAAATGTTTAATTACTTGATGAATTTTGCTATATTGAAGTAGTTTTAGTTACGACAAATCAAATAAAATTAAGAAACGTATGCAATTTTGAATCGAATCAAGTTTAATTGCAAAAGAAAATTTTGTTCAGTTTAATTAAAATACAATTACAACATCTGTTTCATATTTCACTCAATGAATTAAGTATAAGGTATAACGCTATTGCTTACAATGTTAAGCTAAATAACGTCTCGTACGTAAGTATATTTATATGTATAATCATCAGACGAGAAAGAAAATTTTGCTTAACAGAAGTTACATTTAAAGTTTGTTTTAGAAGATTATAGAAGTTTTCTGATTTTGGTAGATCGTATTTACAAATGATTAACATTTATTTAATAACAAAGAGTTATTTTTTTACTATAAAAAAGGTCCTAAATACAAACCATGCTAAAAGACAAACCATAATTACATACAATTATTAAACAATATATCATTATTCCATTATATCATGTTGTTATTGTAACATATGACGTTATTGAAAATCAATCCATTGCAATAAAGATCACACACAAAGTAACAAGCAGAACACAGTAAACATACAACAATACAGCAATTGACAATAAGTCGGTCTCACACACCACAAAATGTCAAAGAGGGAAAGAGTAAATGAAAGGGTAGACACTTTATTTTAGTCTATGATGACCCTGGTTTCCTAATATAACTGCAAAACTTCTCCTTGGCGCTGAGGTACCCTGTTCAGCCCTGGACAGTAGAAAATATGGTCTGAATTCATTCCATTAAACCGGCATTCCATGCCTTTTAAAGTAAAAATTTTCATATTAGAATATATAGAATAATTTTTTTGCATACGAAATTCAATGTTATTATTATTTATATAATATATGATATTATTATTATATATTATATATATTACAGTTGGATAGTTAACAATTGCTGCATACACATTGCAATTCACGCCAGAGTTTAAAATCATAATGATTAAAAATTAAAATTAACTACTGATGTAAGTTATATATTTACAGTTTTGCTTATGCTATTTAATTCCTTGCCATTTTTTAATGATCTTATTTAAAACAAATTTTATTAAGAAGATGGAATGTCGAATTTAAAATTAAAATTTTGCTTTTAAATCTCCAAGAACAGTTTTCACATTTAAATCTCAAGAACAGTTTTCATATTTAAATCATGCCAAACAACAATAATGTAATATATTTAATTATGTCTGATCACAATATATGAAATCAGATATAGAGACCAAATAAATATCCCACTTTGTGTACTTGCCTTATGAATACATATTCTCGAACATTCTTATTATCCATCTATTTATTCAAGATAAGATCCTATTTGGTTACCAATACATTTCCAATAGGATGATCTCAGGCACATTCTTCCGAGTCTTGTTACCGACAGTATAGCGGTTCTGAAAAGCATTTATTTCCGGAGCGCGTCGTGATTAAGTTGTTCTATTATTCTTTTGTGGTGGAAATAACGAATTCGATTCCTCATTGGTGTTAGGAATGTAGTTACGTTTCACCGTAAGTTAATTCAGGCATCTGTTAAGCAATATTTTCTCAACTGGTAATGATAAGTTACTTAACTCTGCAAACATCCAGGATTTAAGTTCGGAATTCCTCCCTTTGATTTTCAACTAGTAGCACCACTCCAATTGCACGAGAGGAATCACGTAGCCCTGTTCAACCACTTTAGGACTGAATCTTTCTCCATAAACGTGATTAACAAGTTAAGAGTAGGGTTTACCGCGAATCTGGCGAGCGGGAAATTTTGAATTAAATGATTCAAAGTTTAGTGACCACAGTTTCGTTTTGCGTGTGCTCTCTTTAGTGGATCTGGCAAAAATTTTTAATTTCTTGATGGATTTTGCAGTATTGAATGAGTTGTAGTTAAGACAAATAAAATTAAATTAAGAAACGTATGCAATTTTGAATCGAAACAAGTTTAAATGCAAAAGAAAATTTTGTTCAGTTTAATGAAAAAAAAATAGTAACATATGTAAAACTTAACTTGTAACTTAAACTTGGCATAAACTTACATATAGCATCATACTCAATTATATCATTATACTCAATGAATTTAAAGTGTAAGGAAAAACACTATTGCTTTACAATTTTATGTTAAGTATAAAAATTTTAAAAAGTTTATAAATGAATGTTAAATATTTAATGATTTAATGAAACATAATTAATTATTATTATTGCAATAAATAAGAGTGATTAATGCCATTGAAAAAAACCTGAACAAAAATACAACATGATCGCCAAAAATATTAGTTTTTTAAGTGAGTTTGGAACTCTAAACACTCTGAACTTTACCTATTATATATGTACAAAAAAGTGATCTGCACATAGTAAGAGGCGAAAATTGGCCGCAAGGGAATTGGACAAATGCAAATCTGTATTATTTCAGACCAAAACATATTTATCTCATTCATTATTATTTATTATTTATTTTATTCTTTCGTTTAATACCTCAATAAGTTGTTATCAATATTATTTAATTCATAATACTTTCGAATTATTTAAAGTTTTTCACAAATGTTTTTTTTCATGACTAATAGTTCTAGAAAATTAAATGCAGTTTTGGCAATGAATCAATTTTGTTCAAATAATAAAATACAGTTTTAAACAATTTATAAATAGCGTTGCCGTTTGTAACTTATCAATTATGTATCCAATTACAAATGAGCAGCATATTCCCCCATAACTCATTATTGAATTATATAATACACCCACTTAATGGCCCAAACAATCATGAGCCAACATGTTTGACTTCTCCTCTCACCCACCTCAATTGCACACTTGAGGCTCCATTTTTTGCATTCATTCTGTTTTGTTGCAGCTAGCTGTCTGCCGATAGATCTGTTAAAAAATTTTGAGGCGATCCAAAAAAGATAAAAGTGGCATATTGGCATGAGGACAATGGAGGGACAACCATGAAATAAATCCGCTGCTAACAAAGGGGTAACAGAAAAACAGGCAGTGTACGCAAGTTCTTGACAGCTCTTGCTAATTAGCCAACTGCCGCAAAGGGGATAAGCTTAGGACAAACTCATTCCTCACAACCCTGCTCATTAAATCGTGGTGAGCAGAAACCCTAGTTTGGAAAAAAATAATTTAAAAAAAAAAAACCTTCACAAATCAAAAGCGACTGAATTTTTTCACCCACCTGTCCAATTACTTGGAGGAGAAATTGGAGTCTTGGTTAAGATAAAATTCCATCCAACCTTGGTCCAACGGCGAGGTAATGATGTTAAAACTTCTATCACGGTGTGCTTTTAGGTTTAAGTAAATTATGTTAAATGCGTATAAGGGAGTAGAGAGTACATTCTTTTAGCATATTCAAACACTTCAATTTCCTTTAGACAACAGCTTAAAATTGATAGGATTTTCAAAAGAATGTAATTTCTATTGCTTCTATGTTCTTAAATTTTAGTTTGAACGTAAATGATAACAATAGTGTATTATTGATGTTAATATGGTTTATGAATATTTAAAATCTTAATTTTTTTAAAAAAATCTTCTTTTTCTTTATGAGAGCATTAGCCCTAATATGGGCCAAGGTAGTCTGCCAGCTGGCAGATTTAGAGACTGGAAGTGTCTTCTTTTTAAGGAGTAGGTTTGACAGTCCTGCGTCAAGCGTTATCATATTAGAACGAGTCTTGAACGACCGAGTGTTTAGCGCTCTAGCGCTCGGTCCCACAGGTATCGGGTTTTACTGTCGGTAGTGGCATGGACGTTTGTAAAGGTTCGAAATCCACTTTAAGCCTTAGGTGCCGGTTTCATATGAATGCAGAGTGTCACAGAGCAGTCCAGAATTCTCACACACATCTTTTCTCACCTCTGGCTTTTGATACCCCAGTCTTCATATTTGATTCCTGGCTGTGGCATGGATGTTTTTTAGTGATTCGGAATACCCGTTAAACTATTAGGCCCGATCTAATTAGCCAAAAGTGTGCAAAAAATGGTCGTAAAGCTACAAATCAAAACCAAACTAAACCCATCCACCACTATAAGTTCATACCAGGTGAGAAAAATCCCCGGAACGCTTGTTAACTCTTTTCACCGTTTCCTGATTCTTCAAATATCTTCAGTTCAATTTGAACTCATTGTGACGAGTGTTTTTTTAATAGCATTTTGAAAGTGGGTCTTTAATTATAATCCTCCCTGTATATTGAAGGACTTTATTGTTGTTTAATATTTTAAGACGTTGATAACAATATAATTATAATTAATACTGCTTTTAATTTGTTTAAAGATCTTCATAAATGTGGCCCCTGAAAGCTATATTTGTTTATTCTAAATATTTTATTTTCCATGTCAAGTATTTCTTGAACTGAGATAAATCCATTTTTGCACTAAATTTGTTATTTTGTTCTAATACTAAAAAAAAATTGTTTAGCGCTGTGTTTTCATGACATATCAATTATGCATTAAATTCAAGACAAACAAACAGAATATTCCCATATACCCCCATCACTACTCATTATTGAGTTATTCTACACCCATGATATGATCCACGTAATTATGAGTCAACTTGTTTGACTTCTCCTCTAATCAACCTCAAATGTGCAATTGGGGGACATGAGGTTTCATGTCCTCCAATTGCACCTTTGAGGCTCCATTTTTGCATTCATTGTGTTTTGCTGCAGCTAATAGCTGTCTGCCGATATCTCTTTTAAAAATTTTTGAGGCGATCCAAAAAAGAGAAAAGTGGCATATTGGCATGAGGCCAAGGAGGGACAACCACGAAATAAATCCGCTGCTAACAAAGGGATAGCAGAAAAACGGGCAGTGTAAGCAAGTTCTTGACAGCTCTTGCTAATGAGCCAAATGCCGCAAGGGGATGAGCTTACGACAAAGTCATTCCTCACAACCCTGCTCATTAAATCGTAGTGAGGAGAAACCCTTGTTTGGAAAAAATAAAGAAAAACCTCACAAATCAAAAACGACTGGATTTTTTCACCCACCTGTCCAATTACTTGGAGGAGAAATTGGAGTCTTGGTTAAGATAAAATTCCATCCAACATTCGTAAAACGGCGAGTTATAATGATGCTAAAGCTTCTAGCAAGGTGTACTTTTAGGTTGAAGTAAGGTATGTTAAATGCTTATATGTGGGAAGAGTACATCCTTTTATATATTCAGTCACATCAATTCCATTTAGTTTCCAACAGTTTAGTATTGCTAGGATTTGGAAACGAATTTAATTTCTATTGATTCAATGTTCTTAAACTTTAGTTTGAACGTAAATTATGACAGTAGAAGACCTGTATATTTTTTATGATATTATTGGTTATATTTATTTATATCTTACATATTTTTTAGTTTTTTTTTTCTTTTCCTTCATTGACACATTAGCCCTAATGTGGGCCAAGCCCGACTGCCAACTGACAGATTTCGAGACAGGAGTTATTTTCTCTTTTCACGAAGTAGGTTTGTTAGCCAAGTGGTCAACGGTCTACAGTCATGTTAGATCATACTGGCGGTGCCTTGGATTTGTCGTGGTTCGGAATTATCTTTACACTGTAGGCCTCGGTTTCATATGACTGTGGATCGTTGGGTGTAGTAAGAATCCTACACCGAAAAAAGGAAAACACCTTATTTTTCGGAAAATCCAATTGGCAGAAGACCTTGACCAACCATGGGGTTGTTCCTCCATTAAAGATAAAAAAATGGTTGCTGTCTGATCGAGTGAAACATTATGTTAATGATTTATATCTTATTACTTTAATAATTATATAATTATAATTAAGAATGTTTTAAAACTATTTAACAGTATTTATATATATATATAAATAGCCCATTAACAACTATATTAGTTATACTGTATATTCTTATATTTCAAGTTATTTTTATCAATAAGTTTTATACAATTTTTATATTAAATTAATATTCGTATGCTAATTATGTTATTAAACAATTTATACACAAGTTTCATAATAACATATTACTCGTTTGAAACATTTTTTTATGCAAAGTAATTCTAGAATAAAGTTAATACAGTTTTTGCAATGAATCAGTTATTTCATCCTAATACTAAAATACAATATTACTAAATTTATGAACAGCGTTGCTCTTTTGTGACATATCAATTGTGCATCTAATTAAAAATGGGCAACTTTTCCCCAAACACCCTCTCCATAACTCATTATTGAACTATATACAACATCCATTAAATGACCCAAGCAATCATGAGCCAACGTGTTTGACTTCTCTTCTAACCAACCTCAAGTTCCCCAATGGCAACTTTGACGCTCCATTTTTGCATGCATTGTGTTTTGTTGCAGCCAGCTGTCCACCGATAGCTCTCTTAAACATTTCGAGGCGATCCAAAACAGATAAAAGTGTCATATTGGCATGAGGACAATGGAGGAACAACCGCGAAATAAATCCGCTGCTAACAAAGGGGTAACAGAAATACAGGCAGTGTAAGCAAGCTCTCGACAGGTCTTGCTAATGAGCCAACTGCCGCAAGGGGATAAACTTACGACAAAGTCATTCCTAATAACCCTGCTCATTAAATCGTGGTGAGGTGAAACCCTAGTTTGAAAAAAAAAAAAAAAAAAAAAAAAAAACCCCTCACAAATCAAAAGCGACTGGATTTTTTCACCCACCTGTCCAATTACTTGGAGAAGAAATCGGAGCCTTTGTTAAGTTAAAATTCTATCCAACCTTGGTCCAACGGCGAGGTAATGATGTTAAAGCTTCTATCACGGTGTACTTTTAGGTTCAGGTAAGGTAGATTAAATGCGTATGATGCCTGGAGAGAAGATTACATCCTTTTAGCATATTTTGACACTTCAATTCTCTTTAGACAAGTTTGCAAATGACAGTTGCCCGTTCAAGGTTTCTTAATATTGGTTTGAATAAAAATGATGACAGTAGAAAACCTTCATATTATTGATGATAATATTGTTTTTTTGATTTATATCTTTAGTTTAAAAAAAAGTATTCTTATTTCTCTTAATTTACGCTTTAGCCGTAATGTGGGCGAAGTCCCGTCTGCCAATTGGAACATTTCGAAACATATGATGTTTTCTTTTTTTACGGAGTTACCCTTCATTAAAAGCCCAAAGTCCTATTAGACCGGGGTCTGACCTCGATGCCACAGGTTTCGAGTTCGAGCCCCGCAGGTGGTATGGATGTTTGTAGTATTTTGGCATTCACTTTAAGCCGTAGATCCCGGTCTAATACGACAGGAGAGCGTTCTGCATAGGACTAACAACCCTACCCCTTCAAAAGGAAAAAAAAATATATCAGGTTTCGAATCTGCCAGTAGGCAGAAGGCCTTGGCTCACTATGGGACTGTCCCGCCATTAAAGGAAAAGAAGAAATGGTTACTGTCTAGTTATCGAAAGAAACATTATTTTAATGATTTATGAGTTATTAGTTTTATAATTATAATGAAGAATGTTTTAGAATTATCAAACATTAGTTATTTAAATGTCTTATTGAAACTTACATTATTCCTATTCTGTATTTTTATTTTTCAATGCATTTTTATTGTTAAGCTGAAGACAAATTTGGGAATGATTTATTTCTAATGGTAGTAATTACATTGTTACATAATTTATAAGCAAGTTTATTAAAAGTAGCGCAGGTGTATTACTCATTAGAAATATGGGATATACAAAAAATCAACATCCCAAATGACATCGAAGATCCAAACCACACGATCGTCTACAATACTTAAAGGTTAAAGTTATCCATAATACTTCTTTCTAAAGAGGCTCACCACATCTGAACCATCTTTTAATTCCCTGATTGAACATTATATAGATAATGGGTGCATTTATTATTGTCTAATGCCTTAATAAACTTTGATAACAATTCAATTATAATATTTTTAATTCATTTAACGTTCGTTATAAATCTGAGCACTTTATTTTATATGTATTTATTCTGAATATTTTTTTCATTTCAAGTATTATTAATATAAAATTAAATATACTTTTTGCAATGAAACAGTTATTTTGTGATGATACTAAAATACATTAGTAAATAATTTATATATATAGCGCTGCACTTTTATGGCTTATCAATTAATCATAACTCATTATTACCATAACTCATTATTGAACTATTTACTACACCCATTCAATGGCACAAGCAATCATGAGCCAACACATTTGACTTCTCCTCTAATCAACTTCAAGTCCCCGAAATGCACCTGTGTGGCCCCAATTTTGCATTCATTGTGTTTTGCTGCAGCTAGCTGTCTGCCGATAGCTCTCTTAAAAATTTTTGAGGCGATCCAAGAAAGATAAAAGTGGCATATTGGCATGAGGACAACGGAGGGACAATCACGGAATAAATCCGCTGCTAACAAAGGGGTAGCAGAAAAATGGGCAGTGTAAGCAAGTTCTTGACAGCTCTTGCTAATGATCCAACTGCCGCAAGGGGATAAGCTCACGACAAAGTCATTCCTCACAACCCTGCTCATTAAATCATGGTGAGGAGAAACCCTAGTTTGGAAAAAAAACAAAAATAAACAAAAACCTCACAAATCAAAATCGACTGGATTTTTTCACTCACCTGTCCAATTACTCGGAGGAGAAATTGGAGTCTTGGTTAAGATAAAATTCCCTCCAGACTTGGTCCAACGGCGAGGTAATGATTTTAAGACTGTAGGTAGGTGTGCCTGTAGGTTTAAGTAAAGGTATGTTAAATACGTATATGCGAGGGAAAGACTACAAGATTTTAGCATATTCTGACATTCAATTCTCTTTAGATAGCAGTTTAAAGTTGATAACATTTCGAAATGTAATTTCTATTGCTTCAATGCTCTTAAATTTGGTTCGAACATAAATTTTGACAGTAGAGGACCTGTATATTATGGATAACAATAATCTTTATATTGATATATATATTTAATTTTTTAAAATTTCTTCTGCTTTTCCATTGGCGCATTATCCTTAATGTGAGCCAAAGCCGTCTATCAACTGGTAGATTTCGAGATAGATGGTGTTTTTTTTTTACTTATACCAGGTAGGTTGTCAACCCTATTTCCAACGCTGTACAGTCTTATTAGACACGGCTTGAATGGCCGTGTGTCTAGCGCTCTGGACTAGATGACACAGGTTTCGGATTCGCGTACCAGAGGTACCATATATGTTTATAGTGGTTTGCCCTTCATTTTAAGCCGCAGTTTCCAATCTAATACGACATTAGAGCGTTGGACAAAGAACTGACATCACTACCCCGTAAAAAGAAAAACAACGTCTCATGATTTGGAATCCTCTAGTAGGTATATGTCTTTGGCTCACCATGGGGCTGTTGCGCCACTAAAGAAGAAGAATTAGTTGATGTCTATTTATCGAATAAAACATTATGTTAAGGATTTATGGTGAACAATTTATTAATTATGTAATTATAATTAAGAATATTTTTAAATTATTCATCATTAGTTTTTTGTATGATCCATTAAAAACTACATTATTTCTACTGTATATTCTTAGTTTTCAGGGTATTTTTATAATCAAGCTGAAGACAATTTTTAATAATACACAAGTATTAATTTAATTTAATAACACACAATTTAATAATACACAATACACAAGTATACACAGTATTACACTATTTATAATTTTTTTTAATAAAAATAGCATAAGTATATTAATTGGTAGAAATATGTCATACACAACAAATCAACATCCGGAAGCATCAAAGATTATTGCAAAAGTACACGATCGTCAGCAATATTAAGTGGTTAAAGTTATTCATAATACGTCTTTCTAAAATTGCTCAGAGCATTTGAACCCTATTTTAAAGCTCTAGTTGAGTATTCCATACATATTGAATGGATTTATTTTGTTTAATGCCTTAATATTGTAATAAAAAATTAATTGTAATTTTTGTTGCTCTTAAATTAATTGAATTTTTTCATAAATGTGACCACACGAAGTTTTTTTTTTTTTTTTTTTTTTGTTTAATCTGAAAATTTTTTACATGACAAGTATTTCTAGACATAAGTTAAATGCAGTTTTTGTAATGAATCAGTTAATTAGTTTTAATACTACAATTAAAAGTTACTCAGTTTATAAAAACTTTGCTATCTTGTGACTATCAATTGTACATCCAATTACAAACAGCATTTAAACATATTGCCCCACCACAGTCCCTATTGGACTATATAATACACTCATTCAATGATCCAAGCATTTATGAGCCAACATGTTTGACTTCTCCTGTAACCAACCTCAAGTCCCCCAATTGCACCTCTGAGGCTCCATTTTTGCATTCATTGTGCTTTGTTGCAGCTAGCTGTCTGCCGATAGCTCTCTTAAAAATGTTTGAGGCGATCCAAAGAAGATCAAAGTGGCATGTTGGCATAAGGACAATGGAGGGACATCCGCGAAATAAATCCGCTGCTAACAAAGGGGTAACAGGAAAAACAGGCAGTATCAGCAAGTTCTTGACAGCTCTTGCTAATGAGCCAACTGCCGCAAGGGGATAGCTTACGACAAAGTCATTCCTCACAACCCATGCTCATTAAATCGTGGTGAGGAAAAAACCCTTGTTTGGAAAAAATAAAAAAAAACAACCATCACAAATCAAAAGCGACTGGATTTTTTCACCCACCTGTCCAATTACTTGAAGGAGAAATTGGAGTCTTGCTTAGGATAAAATTCTATCCAACCTTGGTCCAACGGCGAAGTAATGATGTTAAAACTTCTATCTCGGTGTATTTTTAGGTTAAAGTATGGTATGTTAAATGCGTATATGTGGCGGGTGCAGTACACCCTTTTAGCATATTCTGACACTTCAATTTGTTTTAGACAGCAGTTTAGAATTGATAGAATTTGGAAAGGAATGCAATTTGAATTGTTTCAGTGTTCTTAAATATTAGTTTGTACCTAAATGGTGATAGTAGAAACATGTATCCTATTGATGATAATATTGTTTATAATGATTTATATCTTTAATTTAAAAAAAAAAATCATTCTTTTTCTTCATTGGCTCTTTAGCCCTAACGTGGGCTGTGTCCGTCTGCCAATTGGCACATTACGAAACAGGAGTATACAGGTATTTTCTCTTGCTTTAAATATTTCAAAATGACGATCCTTTCAAAAATATATATAAAAAAATTTAAAAAAAACTGCAAATATAAGATATTTCTTTTCGATCCTGCTCTTTCTCTGTTGTTCTTCATACATTGTATATTTTATTCTTGGAAAGGATGCGAGAAGACGCATTATGTTGTGTGTCGGAATAGGAAAATCTGAAATTTTATTTTTTTCTCGTGTGTTCCACATGTACGCTTGTATTTTTCAGGACATATTGGATGCTCAATACCTTCATTACCTGAAGTACGATTATCCTATTTTCTATAGTAGAACACCAAAAATAATTTTTTAAATTTCTAATATTGCTTATATTGATCCCTAAATAATTAGATTGATTAATCTCTCCAATAGTGTTCATATTAATTCATAGCATTTCTTTGTCTTTTCTTCATTGGCGACACTCTTAATGTGAGTTAAGTCCGTCTGCCAAATGACACATTTCGAAACAGGAGATATTTTTCAGTTTTTGTTAAATGGATTTGTCATCCTTTCGTACAAATCCTAAAGTCATATTAGACTGCGGTCTGAATGCCAGTGTTCCTAGAGCTCTGGCATCGATGGGACTGGTTCGGATTCGAGTCGCGCTGATAGCAGGGATATTTGTAGTGGTTTGGCATTCATTTTAAGCCGTAGGTCCACGTCTAATACTGAGGTAGAACGTTGGCCAGAGGACTGACAATCCTACCCTTTCAAAGGAAAAACATCTCATGTTTCAGAATCTGCCAGTAGACAGAAGGCCTCGCCTCTCTATGGGGCTGTCGTGCTATTGAAGAAAAAGTAGAAATGGTTGCTGTCTAGTTATAGAAGGAAATATTATGTCAGTGATTTATGGCTCATTACTTTAATAATTATAATATATAATCTTTTAAAATTATTCAAAAATAGTTATTTATTTTGTATTGTATATTTATTTTGTATATTGTATTTATTTTGTACTATTTCTATTGTATATTTTTATTTTTCAATGTATTTTTATTGTTAAGCTGAAGACAATTTTTGTAATGATTTATTTGTAATAATACTAATTACAATGTTTCACAATTTAAAAAAAAATTAATAAAAATAACATAAATATATTACTCGTTAGAACATGTCATACAAAACATATCAACAGCCGAAAAACATCAATGGTAACTACCAAGCATACGATTGTCTACAATGCTATGTGGCAAAAGTTATTCAGAACTTCTTTCTAAAGACGCTTGCAATATCTGAATACTCTTATAAACCGTGACAGAACGTAACACAAATATTGAAATTAATTATTGTTTAATATCTTGTTACGTTGAAATCAATTTTATTTAACTAATAATGCTTTGTGATTATTTCAAATTATTCATAAATGGGACAACTGAAAGCTACATTTATTTATTCTGAATATTTTTGATTCATGTCAAGTATTTCTAGAATTAAGTTAAATACAATGTTTGTAATGAATCAGCTATTTTGTTTTAATATTAAAATATAATTAAGCAGCATATAAATAACGCTGTTCTTTTGTGGTTTATACATTTGGAGTCCAATTACAAATGAGAAACATATTCCCAAACATCCACATCATAATTCCTTATTGAGCTATATAATACACCCACTCAATGACCCAAAGGTATCACTTCTGCTCTCACCAACCTCAAACTCCCCCCCAATTGTCCCTTTGAGGCTCCATTTTTGCATTCATTGTGTTTTGTTGCAGCTAGCTGTCTACCGACCGCTCTCTTAAACATTTTTGAGCCGATCCAGAAAAGATAAAAGTGGCATATTGGCATGAAGACAATGGAGGGACAACCACGAAATAAATCCGCTGCTAACAAAGGGGTAGCAGAAAAATGGGCAGTGTAAGCAAGTTCTTGACAGATCTTGCTAATGAGCCAACTGCCGAAAGGGGATAAGCTTACGACAAAGTCATTCCTTACAACCCATGCTCATTAAATCGTGGTGAGGAGAAACCCTAGTTTGGAAAAATAAAGAAAAAAACCGTCACAAATCAAAAGCGACTGGATTTTTTCACCCACCTGTCCAATCACTTGGAGGAGAAATTGGAGTCTTGGTTAAGATAAAATTCCATCCAGCTTTGGTCCAAAGGCGGGGTAATAATGTTAAAACTTATATCACGGTGTACCTTTTAGGTTTAAGTAAGGTATGTTAAATGCGTATATGGGGTTGAGAGAAAGAGTACATCCTTTTAGCATATTCTGACACGTCAGTTCTATTTAGACGATCTCTTAAAATTGATAGTATTTCGAAAAGAATGAAATTTCTAGTGCTTCAATGTTCTTAAATATGGGTTGAACATAAATGATGGCAATAGAAGACATGTATATTATTGATGATAATATTATTTTTATTGATTTATATGTTAATTTTAAAAAACAAATTCTTCTTTTTCAGTTGGGTAGAGCTCTGGCCTTTGGTACCAGAGGCTGATGGGATATTCTGTATACAGAGTCATTAGAATTAAGATTCTTCTTTCAAAATACTGTGCAAAAATAACTACTCTTCATAAATTTGAACTGAAGATACTCGAAGAAGGCGGAGACGGTATGACATCAAAAAAAAATTCAAAGCTTGTTAATAGATGGCACTGTAAGCGGCAGAATTAAATTGAATTCTGCTGCAAGTGATATTTTGAATCAAAATTACACCTTTTGGCATGAGTTGTACATTAAACCAACTGTAGTGTTCACTGTGCTTGATTGTTTAAGTTTTTTAACGGAAAAAATGATTTTCAGGTCATTCAATATTGTGACACTCTTAGTAGAAAGCCCATCCACTAAGGCAAAATAATATCAAATTGGATGGGAAAAATCGGTGGAACTTTTTTTAATGCCATGACGTTTCCTCCTTCTTCAAGTATAGTCAGTTCAAATTTCAACTCATTGCGACGAAAGGTTCTTTTTTTACAGCATTTTAAAATTTCGATATCCCATTAATTCCCCAAATTAATAACCCTGCATATTGAATGAATTTATCGTTGCTTAACACCTTAATAAGTTGATAACAATTTCATTGTAATTAATAATGCTCTTAAATGTGACCATTGAATGCTACATTTATTTGTTGTGAATAATTTTTTTCATCCTAGGTAATTCTAGAAAAATGTTAAATACATTTTTTGCAATGAATCATTTATTTTGTTAGTATACTAAATACAATAAATAGGTCTGCGCTTTTGAGATTTAATCAATTGTGAATCAGATTACAAATGAACAGCATATTTCCAACCATCCCTTGCATAACTCATTATTGAACTACATAAATCACCCACTCAAGGACCCAACATGTTTACTGCTCCTCTAAACAACATCAAATCTCACAATTGCACCTTTGAGGCTGCATTTTTGCTTTCATTGTGTTTTGCTGCAGCTAGCTGTCTCGCGATGGCTCTCTTAAAAATTTTTGAGGCGATCTAAAAGAGATAAAAGTGGCATATTGGCATGAGGACAATGGAGGGACAACCACGAAGTAAATCCGTTGTTAACAAAGGGGTAACAGAAAAACAGGCAGTGTAAGCAAGCTCTTGCTAATGAGCCAACTGCCGCAAGGGGGTAAGCTTACGACAAAGTCGTTCCTCTCAACCCATGCTCATTAAATCGTGGTGAGGTAAAACCCTACTTTGGAAAAAATAAAGAAAAAAAAAAGCCTCACAAATCAAAAGCGACTGGATTTTTTCACCCACATGTCCAAATTACTTGGAGGAGAAATTGGAGTCTTGGTAAAGATAAAATTCTATCCAACCTTGGTCCAAGGGAGAGGTAATGATGTTAAAACCTGTATCACGGTGTATCATAGTGTACTTTTAGGTTTAAGTAAGATATGTTAATTGCGTATATGGGGGAAAGAGTGCAACCTTTTAACATGTTCTGACATTTCAATTCCATTTAGATGACAGTTTAGAATTGATGAGATTTTGAAAAGAATGTAATTTCGATTAATTCCATATTCTTAAATATTAGTTTAAACATAAATGACGACAGTAGAAATCTTGTATATTATAGAAGATAATATTGTTTGTAATGATTTATATCTTTATTTTTTAAGTTAAAGTTCTCTTCTTTTCCTTCATTATCGCATTAGCCCCTAATGTAGGCCAAAGCCGTCAATCAACTGGAGGATTTCTAGACAGGATATGCTTTCTTTTTACGGGGTAGGTTTGTCAGAACCATGCCTAACGCTTTACAGCCATATTAGACCAGGACCTACGGTGTAAGCGGATTCCGAACAATTAGAAACACACATGGTATAGCCGGGACTCGAACCCAACACTTGTGGCACCGAGAGCCAGAGCGCTAGTCACTCAGCCATCATGCTCCTAAATTATTTAACCTTCTTCATTAATGTGACCACCGAAAGATATGTTAATTTAATCTGAATTATTTTTTCACCCCAAATATTTCTAGACTAAAATTAAATGCAGTTTTTGCACTGAATTAGTTATTTTGTTCTAATGCTAAAATACATTATTACGCAGCTTATAAATAGCACCGCTTTTTATGCTTTTTTTTATCCACTTATAAATGAACGGTATATTCCCAAATAATTCCGCCACAACTCATTATTGAGATATACAACGCTCATTCAAGGAACCATCTTCTCCTTTAACCAACCTACTGTGAGACTCCATTTTTTGCACTCATTGTGTTTTGTTGCAGTTAGCTGTCTGCCGATAGCTCTCTTAAAAGTTTTTGAAGCGATCCATAAAACATAAAAGTGGCATATTGGCATGAGGACAATGGAGGGACAACCACGAAGTAAATCCGCTGCTAACAAAAGCGTGACAGAAAAATTGGCATTCTTTCTTTCTAAAGACGCTTGCAATATCTGAATACTCTTATAAACCGTGACAGAACGTAACACAAATATTGAATTTAATTATTGTTTAATTCCTTGTTACGTTGAAATCAATTTTATTTAACTAATAATGCTTTGCGATTATTTCAAATTATTCATAAATGGGACAACTGAAAGCTACATTTATTTATTCTGAATATTTTTGATTCATGTCAAGTATTTCTAGAATTAAGTTAAATACAATGTTTGTAATGAATCAGCTATTTTGTTTTAATATTAAAATATAATTAAGCAGTATATAAATAACGCTGTTCTTTTGTGGTTTATAAATTTGGAGTCCAATTACAAATGAGAAACATATTCCCAAACATCCACATCATAATTCCTTATTGAGCTATATAATACACCCACTCAATGACCCAAAGGTATAACTTCTGCTCTCACCAACCTCAAGCTCCCCCCCCCTCCAATTGTCCCTTTGAGGCTGCATTTTTGCATTCATTGTGTTTTGTTGCAGCTAGCTGTCTACCGACCGCTCTTTTAAAAATTTTTGAGGTGATCCAAAAAAGATAAAAGTGGCATATTGGCATGAAGAGAATGGAGGGACTACCACGAAATAAATCCGCTGCTAAAAAAAGTGGTAGCAGAAAAACAGGCAGTGTCTGCAAGTTCTTGACAGCTCTTGCTAATGAGCCAACTGCCGCAAGGGGATGAGCTTACGACAAAGTCATTCCTCACTATCCCTGCTCATTAAATCGTAGTGAGGAGAAACCCTAGTTTGGGAAAAAAAAAAAAAAAAAAAAGAAAAAACCCTCACCAGTCAAAAGCGACTGGATTTTTTCACCCACCTGTCCAATTACTTTAAAGAGAAATTGGAGTCTTGGTTAAGATAAAATTCTATCCAACCCAGGTACAACAGTGATTTAATGATGTTAAAGCTTCAATCATGATGTTCTTTTTGGTTTCAGTAAGGTATGTTAAATGCATATGGGGGGGGGAGTGAAAATCTTTTAGCATATTCTGACATTTCAATTTCTTTTAGATGACAGTTTAGAATTGATAAGATTCCGAAAAGAATGTACATTTGCATTGTTTCAATGTTCTTGAATATAGGTTTGAACATAAATTATGACGGAATAAGACCTGTGTATTATTGTTGATAGTACTGTTTATATTGATTGATATCTTTAATTTTTAATTTTACGTGGTAATATTGTTAACACTACGGTAACGCTCTACAGTCCTATTAAACCGGGACCTACATTTTAATGTGGATTCCTAACCATTATAACTATCCATGCACCACAGAACTTCTACCCGAAACATGTGGCACCGCGCATCGGAGTGCTAGTCACTCGGCCATCTGGCCCATTAATTATTTAAAATTCTTCATGAATCTGACGGCTGAAAGCTAAATTTATTTATCCTGAATATATTTTTTCGAGCCAAGTAATTTTAGACTAAAATTAAATTCAGTTTTTGCAATGCATCAACTATTTTTCTAATACTAAACTAAAATATTACACAATTTATAAAAAGCTTTGCTCTTTTGGGACTTATCAATTATGTATCCAATTACAAATGGGCAGCTTATTTTCCCCATAACTCATTATTGAACTATATAATACACCCATTCAATTATCCAAGCAATCATGAGCCTGCAAGTTCGACTTCTCCTCTTACCAACCTCAATTCCACCAATTGCACGTTTGATGCTCCATTTTTGCATTCATTGTATTTTGCTGCAGCTAGCTGTCTGCTGATAGCTCTCTTAAAAATTTTCGAGGCGATCCAAAAATGATAAAAGTGGCATATTGGCATGAGGACAATGGAGGGACAACCGCGAAATAAATACGCTGCTAACAAAGGGTAACAGAAAAAGGGCAGTGTAAGCAAGTTCTTGACAGCTCTTGCTAATGAGCCAACTACCGCAAGGGGATGAGCTTACGACAAAGTTAGTCCTCACAACCCTGCTCATTAAATCGTGGTCAGGAGGTCATTTCTCAACCCTTGCTCAACCCACCTGCCAACTGGTACATTTCGAAACATGAGATATTTTCTTTTTTTCGGAGTATGTTTGTCAGTCCCGGACTCAAAGTTCTACAGTGATATTAAATCAATACTGGGTAGGGTTGTCAGACCTAGTCCCAATGTTCTACAGTTATAATATACAGGTGCCTGATTATTTAGCCTAAAGCGTGCACAATATGGCCGTAGACGACAAACCAAGTCAAACCTGTTTTAAAGCACTAATTGGACATTCAATATATATTGAATGAATTTATTATTGTTTGCTGTCTTAATACATACTTTGATAATTAATTATACTTTTAAAATATTTAAAGTTCTCCGTAAATGTAGCTATTGGAAACTATATTTTTTTATTCTTGATATTTTAATTTTCATGGCAAATATTTCTAGAATAAAGATAAATGCTGTTTTCGCAATGATGTTAATTTGTTCTAATACTTAAATACAATATTACACAGTTTATAAATTGTTCTGCGATATTATAACTTATCAATTGTGCATCCAATTACAAATGAGCAGCACATTCACTCATAACTCAGTGAACTATAAACTACACCCACTCAATGACCCAACATGCTTGACTTCTCCCCTAACCAACCTCAATTACCCCAATTGCACCTTTGAGGCTCCATTTTTGCATAAATTTTTTTTGTTGCAGCTAGCTGTCTGCTGATAGCACACTTGAAAATTTTCAAGCGATCCAAAGAAGATAAAAGTGGCATATTGGTATGAGGACAATGGAGGGACAACCACGAAATAAATCCGCTGCTAACAAAGGGGTAACAGAAAAATGGGCAGTGTAAGCAAGTTCTTGATAGCTCTTGCTAATGAGCCAACTGCCGCAAGGGATAAACTTACGACAAAGTCATTCCTCACAACCCTGCTCATTAAATCGTGGTGAGGAGAAACCATCGTTTGGAAAAAAAAAAAAAACTCACAAATCAAAAGCGACTGGATTTTTTCTCCCACTTGTCCAATTACTTGGAGGAGAAATTGGAGTCTTGCTTAGGATAAAATCCTTTCCAACCTTGGTCCAAGGCGAGGTAATGATGTTAAAACTTTTTCAAGGTGTACTTTTAGGGTTAAGAAAGATATGTTAAATCCGTATATGTGGAGAAAGAATGCATCTTTTTAGCATATTCTGACATTTCAATTATTTTTTTAAGAACGCTTAGAATATAATTTCGAAAATAATATAATTTCTGTTCTTTCAATGTTCTTAAATATTGGTTTGAACATAAATGATGACAGTAGAATAACTGCATTATTAACGATAATACTGTTTATATTGATTTATATCTTTAATTTTTAACAATTTCTTCTTCTTCATTGGAGGAATAGCCCTAATGTGGGCAAAGACCGTCTGCCAACTGTTACATTTTCAGAAGAGTTTTTCTATTTTACGTCAGCCCCGCGGGTTGTCTGCCTCGCGCTCAACGTTCTACAGTCATATTAGAGTTACGGAAATGAAGGCCGATTGGATAACACTCTGGAGCTCGATCCCACAGATATCGGGTTCGAATCCCGTTGATGACATGGATGTTTGTAGTGGTTCTGAATCCACTTCAAGACGTAGGTCCCAGTCTCATATGATTGTAGAGCATCAAGGACTCAATCAGACTTCTCAACTACATCATTTCCAAACTGTAAAGTTGTAACTCAGATCTAGGCACAGTGATGTGGTGTGGCGTGGTGTATTAGTAGTCGTCATAATAGACCATACAGGCATTTCCATGGATGTTTGTAATGGTTAGGAATCCACTTTAAGCCGTAGGTTCCGGTCTCATATGACTATAGATCGCTACAGAGCCCTGTAAGACTTCTCACCCACATCATTTGCAATATTACACCTAAAATACAATATAGGAAATAATAGCGCTGCGTATACAGATAGTTTATGAGTAGCACTGCATTTTTACGTCTTATCAATTGATAATCCAATTACAAATGAGCAGCATATTCCCATAAACCCCCACTATAACCCATTATTGAACTATATACTAAAACCATTCAATGGCCCAAGCAATCATGAACCAGTAAGTTTGACTTCTCCTATAACCAACCTCCAGCTCACCAATTGCACCTTTGAGGCTCGATTTTTCAATTCATTGTAATTTGCAATGAATAGATTTCGAAAGTGGGACTTTAATTATAAACTTCCTATATATTGAATGAATTTTTTATTTATTTCATTTATTATTTATTTTATTCATTGGTTTAATACCTTAATAAGTTAATAACAATTTATTGTAATTAATAATGGCCTTAAATTAATTCATAGATGTACCCACTGAAAGTTACATTAATTTATTCTGCTTTTTGTTCATTTTAAGTATTTCGACATTAAAATTAAATGCAGTTTTTCCAATGAGTCAGTTATTTTGTTCTAATGCTAAAATACAATTGTTTATAAATAGCGCTGCGTTTTTATAATTCATCAATTTGGTATCAATTACAAATGAGCAACATATTCCCAAACACCCTCCCCACAACTCATTATTGTACTATATAATAAATCCACTCAATGGCCTAAGATTTTTTATTTCTCCTCTAACCAGCCTCGAGTCCCCCAATTGCCACTCTGAGGCTCCATTTTTGCATTCATTGTGTTTTGCTGTCTGCCGATGGCTCTTTTAAAAATTTTTGAGGTGATCCAAAAAAGATAAAAGTGGCATATTGGCATGAAGAAAATGGAGGGACTACCACGAAATAAATCCGCTGCTAAAAAAAGGGGTAGCAGAAAAACAGGCACTGCAAGCAAGTTCTTGACAGCTCTTGCTAATGAGCCAACTGCCGCAAGGGGATGAGCTTACGACAAAGTCATTCCTCACAACCCTGCTCATTAAATCGTGGTGAGGAGAAACCCTAGTTTGGAAGAAAAAAAATTCACAAATCAAAAGCAACTGGATTTTTACACCCACCTGTCCAATTAATTGGAGGAGAAATTGGAGTCTCGGTTAAGATAAAATTCTATCCAACCTTGGTCCAACGGCGAGGTAATGATGTTAAAATTTCTATCACGGTGTACTTTTAGGTTCAGGTAAGGTATGTTAAATATGTATGAGGCCTGGAGAGAAGAGTACATCCTTTCAGCATATTCTGACACTTCAATTCTCCGTAGACAAGTTTGCAAATGACAGTTGCCCGTTTAAGATTTCTTAATATTCGTTTGAATATAAATGATGACAGTAGAAAATCTTTATATTATTGATGATAATATTGTTTATATTGATTTATAACTTTAATTAAAAAAAAGTATTCTTATTTGTCTTAATTTACGCGTTCTCCCTAATGTGGGCTAAGTGCCGTCTGCCAATCGGAACATTTCGAAACATATAATGTTTTCTTTTTTACGGAGTTATCCTTCATTAAAAGCTCAAAGTCGTATTAAACCGGGGTCTGGCCTCGATGCCACAGGTTTCGAGTTCGAGCCCCGTAGGTGGTATGGATGTTTGTAGTATTTTGGCATTCACTTTAAGCCGTAGATCCCGGTCTAATACGACAGGAGAGCGTTGAGCATAGGACTAACAACCCTACCCCTTAAAAAGGAAAAAAAAATATATATATCAGGTTTCGGAATCTGCCAGTAGGCAGAAGGCTTTGGCTCACTATGGGAGCTGTCCCGCCATTGAAGGAAAAGAAGAAATGGTTACTGTCTAGCTATCGAATGAAACATTATTTTAATGATTTATGAGTTATTAGTTTTATAATTATAATGAAGAATGTTTTAGAATCATTCAACATTAGTTATTTAAATGTCCCATTGAAACTTACATTATTCCTATTCTGTATTTTTATTTTTCAATGTATTTTTATTGTTAAGCTGAAGACAAATTTTGGAATGATTTATTTCTAATGATACTAATTACATTATTACATAATTTATAAACAAGTTTAATAAAAGTAACGTAGGTGTATTACTCATTAGAAATATGGGATATACAAAAAATCTACATCCCAAATGACATCGAAGATCCAAACCACACGATCGTCTACAATACTTAAAGGCTAAAGTTATTCATAATACTTCTTTCTAAAGACGATCACCCCATCTAAAACCTTTTTAAAGACGTAATTGGACATCTTATATATATATATATATATATGATAGAAAGAGAAAGAGTGAGAATTGATTTTTTATTGCTTAATACCTTAATACGATGATACCAATTTAATTGTAATTAATAATGATTTTAAATTTAAAGCTCTTCATAAATGCGTCCACTGAAAACCATATTTATTTATTTTGAATTTATTTTCAATGAAAAGTATATCTAGAATTATACGCCAAGTATTTATAGTGTTATTTTAGTATACGCCAAATATTTTCAACGGGAAGTATTTCTAATAAATAATATTTTCTTCATAAATTTGACCACTGAAAGCTATATTTATTTATTATGGATATATTTTTTTCATGCCAAGTTTTTCTAGAATAAAAAATGCAGTTTTTGTAAGGAATCAGTGCTTTTGCTCAAATACTAAAATACAATATTACACATTATTATAAATATAGCTGCGTTGTTATGATTTATGAATTTGTCATCCAGTTACAAATGAACAGCATATTCCCAAATATATTCCTATAACTCATTATTTAGCTATACTACTCCTGTTCAATGACCCAATTAATCATGGGCCAACTTCTCCTCTAATTAACCTCAATTCCCCCAATTGCACCTTTGAGTCTCCATTTTTGCATTCATTGTGTTTTGCTGCAGCTAGCTGTCTGCTGATAGCTCTCTTAAAATTTTTTGAAACGATCCAAAAAAGATAAAAAGTGGCATATCGGCATGAGGACAATGGATGAACAACCGCGAAATAAATCCGCTGCTAACAAAGGGGTAGCAAAAAAACAGGCAGTGTAAGCAAGTTCTTGACAGCTCTTGCTAATGAGCCAACTGCCGACTTACGAGGCTTGCTTACGACAAAGTCATTGTTCACAACCCTTGCTCATTAAATCGTGGTGGGGAGAAACCCATGTTTGGCTCATGCTCACAAATCAAAAGCGACTGGATTTTTTCACCCACCTGTCCAATTACTTGGAGGAGAAATTTTAGTCTTGGTTAAGATAAAATTCCATCCAACCTTGGTCCAACGGCGAGGTAATGATGTTAAAACTTCTATCACGGTGTGCTTTCAGGTTTAAGTAAAGTATGTTAAATGCGTATATGGGAGTAGAGAGTACATTCTTTTAGCATATTCAATCACTTCAATTCACTTTCGACAACAGTTTAAAATTGATAGGATTTTCAAAACAATGTAATTTCTATTGCTTCTTTGTTCTTAAATATTTAGTTTGAACGTAAATAATAACAATAGTGTATTATTGATGATAATATGTTTTGTTAGATCGGGACTTGAATGGTCGACTGTCTAGCTCTACGGAGACTCGTTCCTACATATTTCGGGTTCAAATCCTGGTGATGCCATTGAGGTTTGTAGGGGTTTGAAATCCAATTTTGCCGTATGTCCCTGTGTCATATGACTATAGATCATCACAGATGCCAGTTAGAAACCCCTCTCACGTCCTTTCCAAATTATATAGGGGCTACTCAGCTCTAAGCACAGTGATGTGGTGTGGTGGTAGTATTAGTATTAGACATAGTTAAAGAATTTCTACTGTTCTTAAATACGTCTACTGCTTTTGCTTATTTACAGTACTATATACCGTTCTGGCTATTTAATGAAAAGATTTTATTGATTCAGTAAATCAATTTTTGTTTTTAAATCAATATTTTTGAGAAATAAAAATAGCATAATAAAATAAAAATTAAACCTAGTTTTTCATATCGTAACCATTTACGAATATAACATATACATTTATTTTAAAATATTTTTCTCAGGTTATTGATTTTATAACACTGAAATGAAAAATCAATTATACCTTTCAAAGTTTTTTCTCTAAGAACGTACATTATAGTAAGAATACTTCGCATTTAAGAAGAAAAAAAATGTGTTGCAATCTATTTCAGATCGAACGACTTATTAAAATAAAATTTTTTCCCGTGAAATGAAATTTATTTTCGTACCATCCAGATAATGCGAATGAATTTATTAAGCTTATTACTTTTCGATATTCTTTTACAAGTAGGCACTGAATTTGGATAAAAAGGAAAAAAATAAAACAACCTTTATTTAACGAGTTTTAATATATCTCTTATCTCAACGGATTTCGAAAAGAATGACAGATTGATAAACAAATAGAAGATATTCGAAAAAGGACGCAGAAAATAAATTCGAAATTCCGATATCAAAGTATTATTTCACTTCAGAGGAAAGGTTTTTTTTTTTTGCTTTTATTTTCTCTCCCTTTAAATTATTCAAATTTCTTTTCAGGTTGCTGTTTTCACTTTTGTTCTTTGTACATTGTATATTTTATTCATAGAAAGGATGCGAGAAGACGAATTATGTTGTGTTAGGGAAAAGAAAAATCTGAAATATTATTTTTCTCTGGTGGGTTCCACAAGTGCGTTTATATTTTTCAGGTCATATTGGATGCTCAATACTTCCTTATCTGAAGTATAGCTATCTTCCTTTCGATACTACATCTGCAAAAGTATATTTTAAAATCTTAAATATCGTTTATATTTATTCATATCTTTATAATTATTCATATATTTTTATTTTTAATTTCTTCTTCTTCTTCATTGGCGCATAATCCCTTATGTGGGCCAAATATCTTTTGACAACTGGCATATTTTGAGACAGGAATGTTTTTTCTATGTTTAAGGGGTAGGGTTGTTAGCCCTGTGCCAAACGCTATACAATCATATTAGACTCGGGCCTGAATGGCGGAGTGTATAGCGTTCTGACGCTCAGTGCCACAGCTTTCTTGTTCGAATCTTGGCTGTGCTTTGGACGTTTGTAGTTTTTCAGAAATTCCTTTAATTCGTAGATCCCGGACTCATATAACTGTACAGCTTCACCGGAGAATTCTCACCTACATCATTCCCAAACTATATAGCTGCAACTCATTTCTAGGCACAATGATGTGGGTAGTAGTAGTAGTCATATTAGACCGGGATCTATGTTTTATAGTTGATTCCGAATCACTACACACATAAGTACAAACCGTGGGGACTCGCATCCGAAACTTGCGACACCAAGCAAAAGAGAACTTGTTATGTATTTCTACAGGTCTTACATATTTTTACTACTTTTGCTTACTTACAATATTTTATACATTTTTGACTACTGAATGAATGATTTTATGATTCAAATTTGTTTTTAAATAAATGTTTATAAAGAAATAAAAAAAAATATCGTAAAATAATAAAACATAGCAATTTAGCCATTTACCAATATTTTTAGTGTCTTTAAAATATATTTTCCATGTTATTGATTTTAAAATACTGAAATGAAAAATTAAATTATCAAAGTTTTTGCTCTAATAATGCACGCTAAAATTTCATTTAAAACATACTTTGTATTTAAGAAGAAAAAAATTCTTGCAATATTTTTCAGGTCGAACCAAATATTTAAAAAAAAAAATTTTCCAGTGAAATGAGATTTATTTTCATAACATCAAGATAATGCGAATGAATTTATTAAGCTTATTACTTCTCGATATTATTGTACATGTAGGTACTGGATTTGGATAAAAGGGAAAGAAATAAAACAACCCATATTTAACGAATTTTAATATTTTACGACTCTCTCTCCTCTCAACGGATTTCGAAAACAGCGACAGATTGATAAACAAATGGAAGATATTCGAAAAAGGACGGAGAAAATAAATTCGAAATTCCGATATCAAAGTGTTATTTCACTTCAGAAGAAGGTATTTTTGCTTTTATTTCCTCTCCCTTTAAATAATTCAAAATGAAGATCCTTTCAAAAAAAAATAAATAAAAAACTGCAAATGTAAGATATTTCTGTTCGATGCTGCTCTTTCTCTTTTGTTCTTTATACATTGTATATTTTTATTTATAGAAATGATGCGAGAAGACGGATTATGTTGTGTTACGGAATAGAAAAATCTGAAATTTTATTTTTCTGTCCTGTATTCCATATGTACGTTTATATTTTTCAGGTCATATTGGATGCTGAATACCTTACCTACAGTTTGGTTATACTTTCTGTAAAACCATTGCAAAATAAATCTTTAAATCTTTAAAATTATAACTAATTAATAAATATATTTTAGCATTTTTTACATATTATTAATAATGTCATTAATATAATGAATTTTCCCTAATGTGAATATAATTTCTTAATGTTAGCCATGGCCTCCTGTCAAATGGCAGATTTTGAGATAGGAGATGTTTTCTTCTTTTATGGGGTAGGCTTGTCAGCCCTGCGCCCAACGCTATAGGGTCATATAAGACTGGCCCTGTATGGGCGAGTGTCTAGATCTCTGTCGCTTGGTGCCACTGGTTTCGGGTTCGAATACCGGCGTTGCCATGGAAATTTGTATTGGGTCGCAATCAACATTAAGCCGTAGTCTCTTTTCTTATATGACTGTAGAGAGTCACATAGCCCAATCAGACTTCTCACACACATCATTCCCAAAATGTATAGTTTCATTTGTCGCTATACAGTCATCTTGTTCCCCCAAGAGCTAAACATACTGGGAACAACAGTGTAAATTGTATTCCGAAGGAACATCCATGCCAATGCCAGGATTCGAAGCTGGAGACTGTGGTACTAATGTTCAGAGCGCTAGCCATTTAGCCATCAGGACTTCAAACTGTACAGAATCAACTCATCTCTAGGCAAAGTGATGTAGTGGAATAATAGTAGTCATATTAAAAGGGATCCTTGGCTTAAAGTTGATTTCGAATCACTATAACAACCGTGGGACCTCAGAATTCGAACCCAAATCATGTGGCACAGAGCACCAGAGCACTTGTTAAGAATTTAAGTTGCCAGCACGACATCCGATGTTCTACAACCATTTTAAACCGGTACCTCTGATTTAAAGTAAATATAGGTATTTCTATTGGTCTTGCTACATTGACTCATTTACCGTATTATACCTTTCTGAATATTTTGTCAAAATATTTTACTGATTCAGTAAATGAGTTTGTTTTTAAATGAGTATTTATTAATGAATTAAAATAGCATAATAAAATAAAAATAAAACCTAGTTTTTCGTCTTCTTAAACATTTACAAATATATTTATTTCTGTTAAAATATTTTTTCTCCAGGTTATTGATTTTAAAACATTCA
The DNA here is from genome assembly GCA_021605075.1 of Caerostris darwini. NCBI lineage: Eukaryota > Metazoa > Arthropoda > Arachnida > Araneae > Araneidae > Caerostris > Caerostris darwini. The sequence continues at coordinate 492,114 of BPLQ01007602.1, forward strand.
AATAAAAATCAAATTGTACGTTTTAGCTAATAGTGTACGTTATAGCTTCACTTAAAGAATACTTTGCATTTTGAAAAAAAAAAAAATGTGAGCAATCCATTTCATATCGAACCAAATATTACAAAAAAAAAAAAAAAAAAAAAAAAATGTTTTCCCGTGAAATGAGATTTATTTTCGTACCATCAAGATAATCCGAATGAATTTATTAAACTTATTACTTCTCCATATTATTGTACACGTAGGTACTGGATTTGGTAAAAGTTAAAGAAATAAAACAACCCATATTTAACGAGTTTTAATATTCAACGACTCTCTCTCCTTTCAACGAATTTCGAAAACAGCGACAGATTGATAAACAAAGTAGAAGACATTCGAAAAAGGTCGGAGAAAATAAATTCCAAATTCCGATATCAAAGTTTTATTTCACTTCAGAGGAAGGGATTTTTGCTTTTATTTTCACACTCCCTTTAAATAATTCAAAATGAAGATCCTTTCAAAAAATAAATAAAAAAATATTAAAAAAACTGCAAATATAAGATTTATGATATAATGCAGATCTTTCTCCTTTGTTCTTTATACATTGTATATTTTATTCGTAGATAGGACGCAAGAAGACGAATTCTGTTGTGTTGCGGAATAGAAATATCTGAAATTGTATTTTGCTCTCGCGTGTTCCACGAGTACGTTTGCATTTTTCAGGGCATATTGAATGCTCAATACCTTCCGTACCTGAAATAGGATTATCATACTTTCTATAAAACAATAATACATTTTAAAATCTCTAATATTGTTTATATTGATCCCTAATTAATTAAATTGAATAATTTATCTTATATTGTTTATATTGATTCATGCCTTTAATTTTTATTTATTTACTTTTCTTTCTCATGGGCTCATAAGTCCTAATGTGGGCCACGGTCTTCTGCCAACTGGCAGATTTCGAGAGAGGAGATGCTTTCTTTTTTGCGGTGTAGGTTTGTCAGACCTGTGGCCTCATATTAGTCCTGTGAGCCTGATGGCTGAGTGTCAGGCACTCCGTGGCACAGATTTCAGGTTCGAATCCCAGTGGCGCCATGGATGTTTGTTGTGGTTCTGAATTAACTTTAAGCCGTAGATCATAGTCTCATATGACTGTACAGAGTCCCAGAGCCCAGTCAGATTTCTCAGCCACATACTTCACAAACAGTAAAGGGACAACTCAGCTCTAGGAATAGTAATGTAACAGTAGTAGTCACCGGTATCTATTGGTTTCAACTTGATTCAGAACCACTACAAACATTCTTGGCCGGTCTGAGGGCCAATTGGCTACCGCTGTGCCCTTTGGTACCACAGTCTTCAGGATTGACTTCTGAGGGAGGCATGGATGTTAATTTTTCGATATCCACGTGAGAATTAAACTGCCGTTTAATTATCCTAAAGTGTGTATAAAATGACTGTAGAACGACAAACACAAACAAATAAGCAAAACAAACATCCATGGCACTACCGGGACTTGAACCCGAAATCTATGACACAGAGTGCTTGTTAAGTATTACAACTGGTCTTAAATATTTCTGGTATTTTAGCATACTTTTCAGTATTATCTTTCTGATTATTTAATGAAATATATTTTATTCATTCAGTAAATCAGTTTTGTTTTTAAATCAATATTTATTACGAAATAAAAATAGTATATTGAAATAAAAATAAAACATATTTTTCATATCCTCACCATTTACCAATCTATTTATTTCTTTAAAATATTTTCTCAGGTTATTGATTTTAAAATAAAGAAATAAAAAATTGAATTATATCTTTCAAAGTGTTTGCTCTAGGGCGTATGTTATAGTTCCACTTAAAGAATACTTTAAGAAGAAGAAAAAAAAAAAAAATGTGTTGCAATATATGTAAGGTCGAACCAAATATTTCAATAAAAAAAGATTTCCAGTGAAAAGAGATTTATTTTCATACAATCAAGATAACGCGAATGAATTTATTAACCTTATTACTTCTCGATATTTTTGTACATGCATGCACTGGATTTCGATAAAAGGCAAAGAAATAAAACAAACCATATTTAACGAGTTTTAATATCTCTCTCCTCTCAACGGAATTCGAAAACAGCGACATATTGATAAACAAATAGAATACATTCGAAAAAGGACGGAGAAAATAAATTCGAAATTCCGATATCAAAGTTTTATTTCACTTCAGAGGCAGGTCTTTTTTCTCTCTTTAAATAATTCAAAATGGAGCTCCTTTAAAAAAAATAAATAAATAAAAAAGCTGCAAAAATAAAATATTTCTTTTCGATCCTGCTCTTTCTCTGTTGTTCTTTATACATTGTATATTTTATTCATAGAAGGGATGCGAGAAGACGAATTGTGTTGTGTTACGGAATAGGAAAATCTGAAATTTCATTTTTCTCTCGAGTGTTTCACAAGTTTTTATTTTTCAGGACATATCGGATGCTCAATGATTTACCTGAAGTAGGGCTATCATCCTTTTTATACAACAATAGTAAAAATAAATTTTAAAATCACTAAAATTATAACTACAATAATTATTTTTACTTATTATTAATATTGTTATTAATATAATGATTTTTTCACATTTTGTTATTTTTTATGGATTTAAATGGACTAAAACCTTTTATATGTCTAACCTCTAGCAGTGAGACAGTACCGCAGGTATTTATTACAAAAAAACAGGGAATGTTACAAAAGGGGAATACAGTGTTAAAAGTCGTCCACGAATAGGTGGGAATAATAACAGGCATGTGATTTAATTAAAAACAAGGCAATATATATACAATTATGATGAGTAGGTAAATGAGCGTACAGGGTTATTAGGAATGTTCAATTTCAAACACAAATAGTTCTTAGGTAAGCTCAATCGTAAAAGTTCCAAAAAGTAAACAATGAAGGAACTTTAGAGCAATACGATAGGACACTATCTCGCCATCTTGCATTTCCCATGAAGTGCCAAGGAACATTGGAGATGAGATCCATTCATTAGTTGTGTCAAATCACGAAAAGCTGGTTTGGCAGGTCGAATATCCCATTATGATGTAGATGTTCTCTCAGACGGTTGTGACTTGTTAAAAGGCAGAACTGAGTAACAGATATACAACGTGGATCCTTAGAACTGTGAGAGGATCCTCAACTTTCCATCTTTTTGTCTGTATTCGGTCAAGCAACGGTAATTTATAATTTCTAGTCGTTGTCTGATTGATATGCAGCTTTGTAAGTAATGGTATGCTGAGCACCTTGAAACAATCACCAGACCTTTTTTACAAAGAAATCAGCCTATATTCTTAAATATAAACATTCAAAATTAATTGATGTATTTTTTAAAATGGTACATACTGACGTTTAAAACTTTCATTCCAACAAATATTATTTTCTTGATTTCCGCATTTGATGTATTAAATGAAACTTTAATTTCATTTGAAATGTTTTTGAAATTAAAATGGATTTAATGCTTTATTGCACACATTCAAATAAAATAATGTTTTCAAAACTGACAATCGATCATTTTAAAAGAGTAATTATTGCCTCTTTTTCTGCATCAGTTATTTCTTCTCAGCTGTTTCTAAAAAAATATCAATTAGTTTTATAATGTAGGTCCATTAAATTATTAATGTCTATTAATTTATTATGTCTATTAATTTCAAAAAAAATCATAATTTATCGTTAATGAACTTGAAATTCCTGAGCTAGAAAAAAAATACTTGTTTTGAGTTCCGTATGGTTAAATTATATTGCATTTGTATTATAGTATACCAGTTACTTCGTAAATATTTGAAAAGATTACCTAATAAAAACGAAGATAATGGTAAATAGACTAATCATGTCTATTTACCATGCACTGCTGTTTTAGATATGCCTTAATTTAATTTTTCTTTTAATAATAATTTTAAAATTTATATATGTGCAAGTAGTTGAGAACTGAAAAACGAAGTTTTATAAACGTAATGAATTATCATTCCAACGTTTAATTCTACTCAATGTGATTTATGAATGTCAGTAATTGTTTTCTTTCTTTTTTTTAGCAAATGATAATATTTTATTAGATTTTTGTAACCTTAAAATCATAAAATTAATCATATGCGTTTTATTCAAAGCATGTGTGGCCAACTGCCAAGAATCGTTTTTTGAAGACTGCTGGCTATGGAATGAAAATCGTTGCTTCAAAAATTGGTCTTATGTTTTGAAGCAATTAATTTGCTTCTTTCATTCAATAATTAGTTAATAAAATTATGTAAATTCAATGCAATCATTTTTTCACTTGTAATAGAAATCGTATTAGTTTTTTTGGTTTTTTTTTTTTTTCAAATTATAATGTTACATAAAACGACGATGATGCATAATAACATAATAATGTTGAGTAGCCTTTAACAACAATTTTAAATCACACAGCAAGTGTGAAAAAATAAGACAACACTAATCATAAAGAATCCAGGAAAAAAAAATGTTAATTAGTTCATTTCGATCCACATTGACTATTGGTTGATTGACGATTGACTGCCCTGTGAAGAAAATACTGACCACTACGTCATTGGCTTGTGGTGTTACACAATATGATAATCTTCCTCACGTCGAAATTACTTCTTTTTTTTTCACGAAAGATTCTCACTAAACTTTTTTTCCATAATGTGAGAAGCTTTACATATGGGCACAAATATACATTCCATATATATATTCCATAAGCGCCTGGAATTTTAAATTGAAAATTAGTCTTACTTTTTGCGTACAGAAGTACATCTTTATTTCTCATTTCAAAGAAACTTTTCAATATCGATTTCATACGTTGACATTTTCTTAGTGCGTTGGCCACCACTAATATAAAATATCTAAAACTCTTAATAACATATTTCACATTTTAGAACATTAAAATCTATAAAAAGTAAGCAAATGGAAAAGAAAAAAAAAACCTTAATATTTATTACATTATTAAAAATAAGCAAAAAGTATGCTAAAATATATTTATTTATTAGTTAAATTTTAAAGCTTTATTTTTGCCATTGTATAGAAAGAATGATAACATTGTATAGAAATAATTAGTTGTAATTTGGGAGATTTTAAAATATATTTTTTTCCGTTGTTACATAGAATTGTTGTTCCATAAAAAGCATTATAACCCTACTTCAGGTAAGGTATTGAGAATCCAATATGTCCTGAAAAATACAAACATACTTGTAAAACACACGAGATAGAAATAAAATTTCTGATTTTTCTATTCCGTAACACAACACAATTCGTCTTCTTGCAACCTTTCTATGAATAAAATATACAATGTATAAAGAACAAAAGAGAAAGAGAAGGATCGAAAAGAAATATCTCATATTTGCAGTTTTTTTATTTATTTTATTTTTTGAAAGGATCTTCATTTTGAATTATTTAAAGGGAGAGAATATAAAACCAAAAATACCTTCTTTTGAAGTGAAATAAAACTTTGATATCGGCATTTCGAATTTATTTTCTCCATCCCTTTTCGAATGTGTTCTATTTTTTTATCAATCTGTCGCTGTTTTCGAAATCCGTTGAGAGGAGAGAGAGTCGTGAGATATTAAAATTCGTTAAATAGGGGTTGTTTTGTTTCTTTCCCTTTTTCCAAATCCAGTACCTGCATGTACAGCATATCGAGAAGTAATAAGCTTAATAAATCCATTCGCATTATCTAGATGGTATGAAAATAAATCTCATTTCACTGGAAAACCTTTTTTTCTTTCATATATTTTGTTCGACCTGAAATGGATTGCAACACATTTTTTTTCTTTCCTAAATGCAAAGTATTCTTTAAGTGAAACTATAACGTGCACCCTTAGAGCAAAAACTTTGAAATATATAATTTTATTTTTCATTTCAGTATTTTAAAATTAATAAATTGGAGAAAATATATTTTAACAGAAATAAATATATTAGTAAATGGTTAAGAAAGGAGACACTAGATTTTATTTTATTATACTATTTTTATTTCTTAATAAATATTTATTTAAAAACAAGCTTGATTTACTGAATCAATAAAATATTTTCATTAAATAGTCAGAAAGTCATTAAATAGTCATTAAATACTGAAAATACGCTGAAAGTAGCAGAAGTATTTAAGAAGAGTAGAATATAATATATTAAATAAGATCCTGATGGCCGAGCACTGCAGGTTTCCTGTGTGAGTAACAGCAGTACCATGGATGTTTGTAGTGCTTTGTAATCTACTTTAAGCCGTAGGAAGTCTAATATGACAGGGCCTGATGGCCGAATGGCTAGCTCTCTGCCTCTCGGTGCGACAGGTCTCGAATTCGATTCCCACTGATATTTTTGATAATTGTTGTGGTTCGGAATCCACTTTAAGCAATAAGCCCCTGTCTAATGTGAATTTTGGGCAAATGGTTGACAACCCTATCCCATAAAAAGAAAGCATCTCCTGCCCAGGGATCGTGTTAAAGTCCCAGCGGTGACACGTATGATTTTAGTGACTAGAAATCGATCTGTCTAGTTTGACTGCTTATACATCACAACCCATCATTGTGCCTACAGTTGAGTGACCCCTATACAGTTTGGTAATGATGTTGGTGAGAAGTATCATTGGGCTCTATGACGCTCTACGTTCCTATGGGACAGGGACCTACAACTTAAAGTTGGTTCCGAACCCTTACAAACATTCATGGCACATTCAAACCCAATACCTGTAATACCGATTGTCAGAGTGCTAGCCATTAGGCCATCAAGCCCCAAGGTCTAAAATGACTGTAGAGCGTGGCTGACAACTCTACCCCGTAAAAATAGAAAACACCTCCTGTCTCGTAATCTGCCAATTGGCTGACGGCTGTAATCCACATTAGGAATGATTTGCCATTAAAGAAGTTAATCAATACAAACAATATTATCATCATTAATATTCAGGTGTTCTACTTTCATCCTTTATGTTAAAACCAATACTTAAGAAAATTGAAACAAGTACATTCTTTTTTAAATAAGAAGCTATAATAATAACGAGAAGATATAATATCAGTTACAAACTGTTGTCTGAAGAGAATTGAAATGTCAAAATATTCTAAAAATGATGTAGTCTCCCTCTCCCATATAAGCATTTAGAATACCTTGCTCAACCCTAAAAGTGAACCGTGATAGAGGTCTTACCATCATTACCTCGCCGTTGTACCAAGGTTGGATAGAATTTTATCTTAACCAAGACTCCAATTTCTCCTCCAAGTAATTGGAGAAGTGGATGAAAAAATCCGGTCTCTTTTGATTTGTGAGGTTTTTTTTTTTCCAAACTCTGGTTTCTCCTCACCATGATTTAATGAGCAGGGTTGTGAGGAATGACTTTGTCGTAAGCTTTTCCCCTTGCGGCAGTTGTCTCATTAGCAAGAGCTGTCAAGAACTTGCTTACACTGCCCATTTTTCTGTTACCCCTTTGTTAGCAGCGGATTTATTTCGCGGATGTCCCTCCATTGTCCCCATGAAAACATGCCACTTTTTTCTTTTTTGTATAGCTTCGAAAGTTTTGAAGAGAGCTATCGGCAGACAGCTAGCTGCAACAAACACAATGAATGCAAAAATGGAGCCTCAAAGGTGCAATTGAGGGGACTTGATGCTGGTTAGGACAGAAGTTAAACAAGTCGGCTCATTATTGCTTGGGTCATTTAATGGATGTGGTAGAGCTCAATAATGAGCTGTGATGGGGATATTTGACAATAGTCTGATCATTTGTAATGATGCCGAATTGATAAGTCACATTTATAAATTGTGTAATATTGCATTCTAGTATTAGAACAAAATAACTGATTCATTGCAAAGACGGCATTTAGCTTTATTCCAGAAATACTTGGCGTGAAAATAAGTATTCACATTAAATATATATAGCTTTCAATGGTTACATTTATGGGTAATTTAAATAATTTAAAAGTATTCGTAATTAAATAAAATTTATATCAACTTATTAAGATATTAAACAATAATAAATTTCAATATCTGTAGAATGTCCAATCAGGGATTAAGAACACTTCCAACAGGGATTACAACCCATTTATCCACTTCGTATTGTAGATTATCTTGTGCTTTTGAGTAATCTTCGATGTAATTCGGGGTTTTTAATTTGTTGTATATCAAATGTTTCTGACGATAATACATGTCGACTATTCTTATTAAAATTGTGTATGCATTGTTTAATGCATAATTAATTTTTATTACTACGATTAAATTATTATAAAAAATTTGTCTTAAGCTTAATTATTAAACATAACAAAAATAAGTGCAAATAATAATGTTTTTAATGGGCCATATATATATAAATATTGTTGAATAACTTAAAAATATTCTTAATTATAATTATATATTTATTAAGATATATATCATTAACATAATGTAAAAAGCAACAATTTATTTTTCATCTTTAATGGCGCATCAACACCATGCGGATCAAGGCCTTATTAATAATAAGTAAAAAGAATACTAAAACATATTTATTTATTAGTTATAATTTTAGAGATAATTTTTTTTTGACATTGGTGCAGAGAAAGGAAGATAGCCATTATTCAGGGGAGGAAGGTATTGAGCATCCAATTTTTATGAAAAATAGAAACGTATTTGTGGAACACACGAGAGAAAAATAAAATTTCAGATTTTTCTATTCCGTAACACAACATGATTGGTCTTCTCGCATCCTTTGTATGAAGAAAATATACAATGTATGAAGAAAAGAAAAACCATGAGCATGATCGAAAAAAATATCTTATATTTGCAGTTTTTTTTTTTTTTTTTTTTTAAAGGATCTCTATTTTGAATTATTTAGAGGGAGGGAAAATAAAAGCAGAAAGACCTTCCTCTAAAGTGAAATAAAACTTTGATATCGGAATTTCGAATTTATTTTCTCTGTCCTCATTTAGAATGTCTTCTATTTGTTTATCAATCTGTCGCTGTTTTCGAAATCCGTTGAGAGGAGAGAGAGTCGTGAGATATTAAAATTCATTAAATAGGGGTTGTTTTTTCTTTTTATCCAAATTCAGTACCTACTTGTAAAAGAATATCGAGAAGTAATAAGCTTAATAAATTCATTCGCATTATCTGAATGGTATGAAAATAAATCTCATTTCACGGCGAAAAAATTTATTTTAATATTTGGTTCGATCTGAAATTGATTGCAACACATTTGTTTTCTTCTTAAATGCGAAGTATTCTTTAAGTGAAACTATAAAGTACGTTCTTAGAGCAAAAACTTTGAAAAGTATAATTTGATTTTTCATTTCAGTGTTATAAAATCAATAACCTGGGAAAAATATTTTAAAATAAATATATATGTTATATCGGTAAATGGTTACGATATGAAAAATTAGGATTTATTTTTATTTTATTATTCTATTTTTATATCTCAAGAAATATTGATTTAAAAACAAAAATTGATTTACTGAATCAATAAAATATTTTCATTAAATAGTCAGAAGGGTATATAGTACTGTAAATAAGCAAAAGCAGCAGACGTATTTAAGACCAGTAGAAATTCTTCAACTGTGACTAATACTACTACTACCATCACACCAGATCACTGTGCCTAGAGCTGAGTTGCACCTATACAATTTGGAAATGACGTGAGAGGGATTTCTAACTGGCATTTGTGATGATCTAAAGTCATATGACAGAGGGACATACGGCTAAATTGGATTCCGAACCACTTCAAGCATCAATGGCATCACCGGGATATGAACTCAAAATCTGTAGCACCGAAAATCGGAGAGCTAGACAGTCGACCATTCAAGTCCCGATCTAACATGACTGTAGATCGTTGGTGACAAGACTGACAACACTACGTCATAAAAGAAGAAAACAAATCCTGTCTCGACATCTGCCAGTTGGCAGACGGCCTTGGTCCACAATAGGTGTAATTCGACAATGAAGTAGAAGAATTAAAAAAAAAAATAAAAATAGGAATCAATGTGAACAATATTAAAGAGATTAATCCAGCTATTTAAGATCAATATAAACAATATTAGAGATTTTAAAATATATTTTTGCCGTTGTAATATAGGATACATGTTAACCATACTTCAGGTAAGGTATTGAGCATCCAATATGTCTTGCAAAATATATACGCACTTTGAAACACACAAGAGAAATATAAAATGTCAGATTTCTCTATTCCGTAAAACAACACAATTCGTCTTCTCGCATCGTTTCCATGAATAAAATATACAATGTATAAAGAACAAAAAAGAAAGACCAGGATCGAAAAGAAATATCTTATTTTTGCAGCTTTTTTATTTATTTATTTTTTTTTAAAGGATCTTCATTTTGTATTATTTAAAGGGAGAGAAAATAAAAGCAAAAAGACCTCCCTCTGACGTGAAATAAAACATTGATATCGGAATTTCGAATTAATTTTCTCCGTCCTTTTTCGAATGTGTTCTATTTGTTTATCAATCTGTCGCTGTTTTCGAAATTCGTTGAGAGGAGAGAGATATTAAAACTCGTTAAATATGGGTTGTTTTATTTCTATCCCTTTTTATCCAAATCAAGTACCTGCATGCACAATAATATGGAGAAGTAATAATCTTAATAAATTCATTCGCTTTATCTGGATGGTAAGAAAATAAATACCATTTCACAGATATTTTTTTTTCAATATTTGGTTCGACCTGAAATGGATTGCAACACACTTTATTTTTCCTTCTTAAATGCAAAGTATTATTTAAGTGATATTATAACGTGCTCCCTTACAGCAAAAATTTTGAAAGATGTAATTTGATTTTTATTTCAGTGTTTTAAAATCAATTACCTGAGAAAAATAAATATATTGATAAATGTTTAAGATACAAAAAACTTTTTTTTATTTATATTTTACTATACCATTCTTATTTCTTTTCAGGTAATGATTTAAGAACAAACTTCATATACTGAATCAAAAAAAATACTTATTATATAGTCAAAAATGTACATAATACCTTAAATTAGAAAAAGTAGCAGAAGATTTTAATACCAGTATAAATTTTTAGCAAGCGCTCTGGTGATGGGTGCTACAGATTTCGATTTCAAGTTCCCGGGGTGCCATGGATGTTTGTAGTGATTCGGCATCAACTTTAAACCAGTTGCGTCCCGGTCTATTATGAAAACTATTATGGCACCACACCACATCAATGTACGTACAGCTGAGTTGCCTCTATACTGTTTGGCGCCATGATGACCAATTGGCTAGCGCTTTGTCGTTTGGTACCACAGGCTCCAGGTTCGAATCCCAGCTGTGGCATGGATGTTTTTAGTTTTTTGGAATACACTTTAATGTCTGTTGAGCTCTTGTGCATAAGATGACCATAGAGCAACATACCAAACGAATCAACATAGATTGGGAATGATGTGGGTGAGAAGTCTCATCGGACTTCTTGAGCTCTACAGTCACATAAGACCGGAATCTTGTTTTAATGTGGATTCCGAACCACTACAAACATCTATGGCAGCGCCGAAACTTCAATCCAAAACACATGGCACCGACTGCCAGACACGCGCCCATTCAGGCTCCTGTCTAATATGGCTCTATAGCGTTGGGAGCAGGACTAACAATCCTAACCCATAAAAAGAGAAAACATCTCCTGTCTCGAAATCTGCCAGTTGGCAGGCGGTTTTGGCTAACATTAGGGAAATATATTCGCATTAGTGAAAATTCATTATATTATTGACATTATTAATAATAAGTAAAAATAATGCTAAAATATATTTTTTTATTAGATATAAGTTTAGAAATTTTAAAATTTATTTTTGCCATTGTCGTATAGAAATTATGATAACCATACTGCAGGTAAGGTATTGAACGTCCAGTATGTCCTGAAAAATACAAACGTACTTGTGGAATACACGAGAGAGAAATAAAATGTCAGATTTCTCTATTCCGTAACACAGCATAATTCGTCTTCTCACATCCTTTCCATGAATAAAATATACAATGTATAAAGAACAAAAGAGAAAGAGCAGGATCGAAAAGAAATATCTTATTTTTGCACGTTTTTTATTTATTTATTTATTTATTTTTTTGAAAGGATCTTCATTTTGAATAATTTAAATTGGGAGAAAATGAAAGCAAAAATACCTTCATCGGAAGTGAAATGAAACTTTGATATCGGAATTTCGAATTTATTTTCTCCGTCCTTTTTCGAATGTGTTCTATTTGTTTATCAATCTGTCGCTGTTTTCAAAATCCGCTGAGAGGAGAGAGATATTAAAACTCGTTAAATATGGGTTGTTTTATTTCTATCCCTTTTTATCCAAATCAAGTACCTGCATGCACAATAATAGGGAGAAGTAACAATCTAAATAAATTCATTCGCATTATCTGTATGGTAAGAAAATAAATATCATTTCACAGATTTTTTTTTCAATATTTGGTTCGACCTGAAATGGATTGCAACCCATTTTTTTTCCTTCTTAAATGCAAAGTATTATTTAAGTGATATTATAACTTGCTCCCTTACAGCAAAAACTTTGAAAGATGTAATTTGATTTTTATTTCAGTGTTTTAAAATCAATTACCTGAGAAAAATAAATATTTTGGTAAATGGTTAAGATGCAAAAAAACTATGTTTTATTTATATTTTACTATACCATTCTTATTTCTTTTCAGGTAAAGATTTAAGAACAAACTTCATATACTGAATCAAAAAAAATAGTTATTATAGAGTAAGAAATGTACATAATACCGTAATTTAGAAAAAATAGCAGAAGATTTTAATACCAGTATAAATTTTTAGCAAGCGCTCTGGTGATCGGTGCCACAGATTTCGATTTCAAGTTCCCGGGGTGCCATGGATGTTTGTAGTGATTCGGCATCAACTTTAAACCAGTTACGTCCCGGTCTATTATGAAAACTATTATGGCACCACACCACATCAATGTACCTAGAGCTGAGTTGCCTCTATACTGTTTGGCGCCATGATGGCCAATTGGCTAGCGCTTTGACGTTTGGTACCACAGGCTCCAGGTCTGACTCCTAGCTGTGGCGTGGATGTTTTTAGTTTTTTGGAATACACTTTAAACTATAGGTCCATGTCTGTTGAGCTCTTGTGCATAAGATGACCATAGAGCAACATACCAAACGAATCAACATAGATTGGGAATGATGTGGGTGAGAAGTCTCATTCGACTTCTTGAGCTATACAGTCATATAAGACCAGAATATACGTCTTAATGTGGATTCCGAACCACTACAAACATCCATGGCAGCGCCGAAACCTCAATCCAAAACACATAGCACGGACCGCCAGACACGCGCCCATTCAGGCTCCTGTCTAATATGGCTCTATAGCGTTGGGAGCAGGACTAACAATCCTAACCCATAAAAAGAGAAAACATCTCCTATCTCGAAATCTGCCAGTTGGCAGGCGGTTTTGGCTAACATTAGGGAAATATATTCGCATTAGTGAAAATTCATTATATTAATGACATTATTAATAATAAGTAAAAATAATGCTAAAATATATTTGTTTATTTGATATAAGTTTAGAAATTTAAAAATTTATTTTTGCCATTGTCGTATAGAAATTATGATAACCGTACTGCAGGTAAGGTACCGGTATGTCCTGAAAAATACAAACGTACTTTTGGAATACACGAGAGAGAAATAAAATGTCAGATTTTCCTATTCCGTCACACAACACAATTCGTATTCTCGCATCTTTCTATGAATAATATAAGCAATGTGTAAAGAACAAAAGAGAAAGAGCAGGATCGAAAAAAAAAATCTTATTTTTGCACGTTTTTTATTTATTTATTTATTTTGAAAGGATCTTCATTTTGAATTATTTAAATTGGGAGAAAGTAAAAGCAAAAAGACCTTCCTCTGAAATGAAATAAAAACTTTGATATCGGAATTTCGAATTTATTTTCTCCGTCCTTTTTCAAATGTCTTCTATTTGTTTATCAATCTGCCGCTGTTTTCGAAATCCGTTGAGAGGAGAGATAGTCGGGAATATTAAAACTCGTTAAATATGGGTTGTTTTATTTCTTTCCCTTTTATGCAAATTCAGTCCCTGCATGTACAGTAATATCGAGAAGTAGTAAGCTTAATAAATTCATTCGCATTATCTTGATGGTATGAAAATAAATCTCATTTCACTTTTTTTTCTTTTAAATATTTGCTTGGAACTGAAATGGATTGTTACTCATTTTTTTTCCTTCCTAAATGCAAAGTATTTTTAAAGTGAATCTGTAACGTACTTTATTAGAGCAAAAACTTTGAAAGATATAATTTGATTTTTCATTTCTGTATTTTAAAATCAATAACCTGGAGAAAAATATTGTAGCAGGAATAAATATATTGGTAAATGGTTGAGAAACGAAAAAATTATGCTTTATTTTTATTTTATTAAACAATTTTTATTTTTTAATAAATATTGATTTAAAAACAAACTAATTTTCGGAATCAATAAAATCTTTTAATTAAATTGTCAGAAATGTACATAATACTGTAAGTAAGCTAAAGTAGCAGATGTATTTAAGACAAGTAGAAATTCTTAAATCGACTTTAAACCGTAGGTTCCGGTATAGTAAGGCTTTAGAGCTTTTGGCGTAGTGCTGACAACCCTAACACATAAAAAAAAAAAAAACCTCCTGTCTCGAAATCTGCCATTAAGCATATGGCATTAGACCATCATGGGAATTTTGTGCCACTGATGATGATGATGGTGATAAGAATTCTTAAGAGGCGTTCCGCTCCATGATACCACAGGTTTCGTGTTCAAGTCACTGCAGTGCCACGGACTTTTATAGTAATTCAGAATCAACTTAAAACCATAGATCCCGGTCTAATACGATTACTATTCCTACACCACACCACTTAGATCACTTTACCTAGAGCTGAGCTGCTCCTTTACAGTCTGGGCATGATGTGGGTGAGAAGAAGTCAGTCTGGACACTGTAACGTTCTACAGTCATATGAGACCGGGAAATGTGGTTTAAATAGGATACCTCACCAGTACAAACGTCCATGCCACTGACGGGAGTCGAACCCGAAACTTGGCAAACGAGCGCCAGTGAGTTAAACACTCGGCTATTTAAACTCCAGTCTAATATGACTGTACACTGTTGGACGCTGGGTTGACAACTCTACACTACCCATAAAAAAAATCCTATTTCGAAATCTGCCAGTCAGCAGTTGGTCTTGGCTCACATTAGAGCATTATATTTTCATTAGGGGAAATTCATTATATTAATGACATTATTAATAATAATAATAACGCATGCTTAAATATATATTTATTTATTAATTATAATTTTTGAGATTTTAAAATTTATTTCTGAATTTTTGTATGGGAAGGTCGACAACCATACTTCAGGTAAAGTATTGAGTATCCAATAAGTCCTGAAAAATATAAACGTACTTGTGTAACACACGAGAAAGAAACAAAGTTTCAGATTTTTCTATTCCGTAACACAACATGATTCGTCTTCTCGAATCCTTTCTGTGAATAAAATATACAATGTGTAGAGAACAAAAGAGGAAGAGCAGGATCGAAAAAAAATATCTTATATTTGCAGTTTTTTTTATTTATTATTTTGAAAATATCTTCATTTTGAATTATTTAAATTGGAAGAAAATAAAAGCAAAAACACCTTCCTCTGAAGTGAAATAAAACTTTGATATTTGAATTTCGAATTTATTTTCTCCGTCCTTTTTCGAAGGTATTCTATTTGTTTATCAATCTGTCGCTGTTTTCGATATCCGTTGAGAGGAGAGATATATTAAAACTCCTTAAATATGAGTTGTTTTATTTCTTTCCCTTTTATCCAAATCCAGTACTTACGTGTACAATAATATCGAGAAGTAATAAGCTTAGTAAATTAATTCTCCTTATCTTGTTGGTACGAAAATAAATCTCATTTCAAGGAAAAACTTTTTTTTTTAAATATTTGGGTCAACCTGTAATGGATTGTAATGCATTTATTTTTCTTCCTAAATGCAACGTATTATATAAGTGAAATTATAACGTGCACCTTTAGAGTAAAAACTTTCAAAGATAAAATTTGATTTTCATTCCAGTTATATAAAAACAATAAACTTTGTAAAAATATTTTAACAGAAATAAATATATTGATAAATGGTTAAGAAACGGTAAACTAGTTTTTATAATATTTTTATTTCTTCATAAATAATGATTTAAAAACAAAACTGACTTACTGAATCAATAAAATATTACTGACAATAAGCAATATTAGCAGAGATATTTAAGACCAGTAGAATTCTAAATAGGAAGGATAATAGATAAAAATAATAAGGATCACCGAGTGATCCTAAATAGGATCACTGAGTGAATAGGGATACGTGCCACAGGTTTTCGATTTGGGTCTCGGAGGTGCCATAGATATTTGTAGTGGTTCGGAATCCACTTTACACCATAGGTCCTGGTCTAATATGGCTTTTCCTCTTAGGTCGGACAATCCTCCCCTCTAAAAGGAAACATCTTATATCAAGAAATCGTCCTGTAGGCAGATGGACTATGCCCACCATGGGTCTTTTGCACCACTGATAATGATGTTGATGATGATAAATTCTTAACAAGAGCTCCGGTGATCTGTTCCACAGGTTTCGGCTTCAAGTCCCAGCAGTGCCATGGCTTTTTGTAGTGATTCGGAATCAACATAGATCAAAGTCTAATATGACTGCTATTACTACATCGCACCACATCACTGTGCCTGGAGCTGAGATGTTCTTATACAGTTTGGAAGTCCTGTGCGTGAGAAATCTGACTGGGCTCTGCGGTCATATGAGACTGGGACGTACGGCTTATAGTGCATTCAGAACAACTACAAATATACATGACACCTCCGGACTCGAGCCTAAAAACTGCTGAACCGAGCGCGAGAGCGCTAGGTACCCAGCCATTCAGGCCTCGATCTAGTATGACTAAACAGCGATAAGCGCAGGGCTGACATACCTACTGCTCTGGAAAAAAAGGAAACAACTCGTGTCTGGAAATGTACCTGTTGCCAGAATATCTTGACCAACATTACGGGTTATGCGCCAGTGAAGAAGTTTTTAGAAATTAAAGATATGAATCAATATAATCAATATTAGAGATTTTAAAATATATGTTTGCCTTTTTAGTACGGAAAGGATGATAACCATACTGCAGGTAAGGTGATGAACATCCAATATGGCTTGAAAAATACAAACGTAATTGCGGAATACAGGAGAGAAAAATAAAATTTCAGATTTTTCTATTCCGTAGCACAACGTAATTGGTCTTCTCGAATCTTTCTATGAATAAAATATATAATGTATAAAGAGCAAAAGAGAAAGAGCAGGATCGAAAAGAAATATCTTGCATTCGCAGTTTTTTATTTTTAAAGGATTTTCATTTTGAATTATTTAAAGGGAGAGAAAATAAAAGGAAAGAGACCTTCCTCTGAAGTGAAATAAAAATTTGATATCTGAATTTCGAATTTATTTTCTCCATCCTTTTTCGAATGTCTTCTATTTGTTTATCAATCTGTCGCTGTTTTCGAAATCCGTTGAGAGGAGAGAGAGTCGTGAAATATTAAAACTCGTTAAATATGGGTTGTTTTATTTCTGTCCCTTTTATCCAAATCCAGTACCTACGTGTACATTAATACCGAGAAGTAATAAGCTTAATAAATTCATTCGCATTATCTTGATGGTACGAAAATAAATCTCATTTCACGGGAAAACTTCATTTTTCTTTTAAATATTTTGTTCAACCTTAAATATATTGCAACAATTTTTTTTTCTTCAATACAAAGTATTCCTTAAGTGAAACTATAACGTGCATCCTTAGTGCAAAAACTTTGAAAGATATAATTTGATTTTTCATTTCGGTATTTTAAAATCGATAACATGTTAAAAAAAATATTTCAACTGAAATAAATAAATTGGTTAATGTTTAAGAAAAGAAAAATTTGCTTTATTTTTATTTTATTGTACTATATTTATTTCTGTATAAATATTGATTAAAACTTATTTACTGAATCGATAAAATCTTTTCATTAAATAATCAGAAATGATATAATAATGTAACTAAGCAAAAGTAATTAAGACCAGTAGAAATTCTTAACAAGCACTCTGGTACTCGGTGACACAGGTTTCCGGTTGGAGTCCCGGGAATAGTGATTCGGAATAAACTTAAAACAATAAATCCCGTACTAATATGACTAACACTACTACACCACATCACATCACTGTGCCTGGAGCTGAGATGTTCTTATACAGTTTGAAAGTCATGTGCGTGAGAAATCGGACTAGGCTCTGTGGTCATATGCGACTGGGACGTACGACTTATAGTGCATTCAGAACAACTACAAATATACATGATACCTCCGGGACTCGAGCCTAAAAACTGCTGCAGCGAGCGCGAGAGCGCTAGGTACCCACCCATTCAGGCATCGATCCAGTATGACTAAACAGCGATAAGCGCAGGGCTGACATACCTACTGCTCTGGAAAAAAAGGAAACAACTCGTGTCTGGAAATGTACCTGTTGCCAGAATATCTTGACCAACATTACGGGTTATGCGCCAGTGAAGAAGTTTTTAGAAATTAAAGATATGAATCAATATAATCAATATTAGAGATTTTAAAATATATGTTTGCCTTTTTAGTACGGAAAGGATGATAACCATATTGCAGGTAAGTAATGAACATCCAATATGGCTTGAAAAATACAAACGTAATTGCGGAATACAGGAGAGAAAAATAAAATTTCAGATATTTCTATTCCGTAACACAACGTAATTGGTCTTCTCGAATCCTTTCTATGAATAAAATATATAATGTATCATGAGCAAAAGAGAAAGAGCAGGATCGAAAAGAAATATCTTGCATTCGTTTTTTTTTTTATTTATTTTTTTGAAAGGATTTTCATTTTGAATTATTTAAAGGGAGAGAAAATAAAAGGAAAGAAACTTTCCTCTGAAGTGAAATAAAAATTTGATATCGGAATTTCGAATTTATTTTCTCCATCCTTTTTCGAATGTCTTCGATTTGTTTATCAATCTGTCGCTGTTTTAGAAATCCGTTGAGAGGAGAAAAAGTCGTGAAATATTAAAACTCGTTAAATATGGGCTGTTTCCGAGATCCAGTACCTACGAGTTTAATAATATCGAGAAGTAATAAGCTTAATAAATTCATTCGGATTATCTTGATGGTACGAAAATAAATCTCATTTCACGAGAAAACTTCATTTTTCTTTTAAATATTTTGTTCAACCTTAAATATATTGCAACACATTTTTTTCTTCTTAAAAGCAAAGTATTCTTTAAGTGAAGCTATAACGTGCATCCTTAGTGCAAAAACTTTGAAAGATATAATTTGATTTTTCATTTCGGTATTTTAAAATCAATAACCTGTTAAAAAAAATATTTTAACTGAAATAAATAAATTGGTGAATGTTTAAGAAAAGATAAATGTGCTTTATTTTAATTTTATTGTACTATTTTTATTTCTGTATAAATATTGATTAAAACTGATTTACTGAATCGATAAAATCTTTTCATTAAATAATCAGAAATGTATATAATAATGTAACTAAGCAAAAGTAATTAAGACCAGTAGAAATTCTTAACAAGCACTCTGGTACTCGGTGGCACAGGTTTCCGGTTGCAGTCCCGGGAATAGTGATTCGGAATAAACTTAAAACAATAAATCCCGTACTAATATGACTAACACTACTACACCACATCACATCACTGTGCATGGAGCTGAGATGCATCTATAAAATTTGTAGGCCTGATGGTCAAATGACTAGCGTTCTGGCCTTTGGCATCACAGGTTCCACTTTCGAAAACTGGCGTTGGCATAGATGCTCTTTCGGAATATTCTTTACGCTGTTGGTCTCGGTTTGTTTAGCCTTCGTGTGAACAAAATGAGTGTATAGCGATACACCAAAAAAATCTATACAGTTTGAGAATGATGTGTGTGAGAAATCTGATTTGGCGCTGTGGCATTCTACAGTCATATAAGACCAGGACCTACGACTTGAAGTGGATTGCGAACCACTACGAATATCCATGCTAACTCCTGGACTCGAACCCGAAACCAGTGCCACCGAGCATCAGAATGCTAGATACTAGGCCATTCAGGCACTTGTCTACTATGACTGTAGAGCGTTGGGGGTTGGGCTGATAACCTTATCACGTAAAAAAAAAAAATACATCTCCTTTCTCGAAATCTGCCAGTCAGCAGACGGTCTTGGCTCACATTAGGGAAAATTCTTCAAATGTATTTTAGCATTATTTTTACTTACATTAATACAATGTCATTAATATAATGTAAAAATAATGCTAAAATATATTAATTAATTAGTTATAAATGTAAAGATTTATATTTGCCAATGTTGTATAGATAGCATGATAAACATATTGCAGGTAATGTATTGAACATCCAATATGTGCTGAAAAATACAAACGTACTTGTGGAATACAGAAGAAATAAATAAAATTTCAGATTTTTCTATTCCGTAACACAACACAATTCATCTTCTCGCATCCTTTCCATGAATAAAATATACAATGTATAAAGAACAACGGAGAAAGAGCAGGATCGAACAGAAATATCTCATATTTGCAGGTTTTTTATTTACATTTTTGAAAGGATCCTCATTTTGAATTATTTAAAAGGAGAGAGCAAAAAGACCTTCCCCTGAAGTGAAATAAAACTTTGATATCGGAATTTCGAATTTATTTTCTTCGTCCTTTTTCGAATGTGTTCTATTTGTTTATCAATCTGTCGCTGTTTTCGAAATCCGTTGAGAGAACAGAGAGTCGTGAAATATTAAAACTCGTTAAATATGAGTTGTTTTATTTCTATCCCTTTTATCCAAATCCAGTACCTGCATGTACAATAATATCGGGAAGTTATAAGCCTAATAAATTCATTCGCATTATCTGGATGGTACGAAAATAAATCTCATGTCACGGGAATTTTTCTTTTTAATATTTGGATCGACCTGAATTGGATTGCAAAACATTTTTTTTTTCTTTTTAAATGCAAAGTATTAGTTAATTGAAACTATAACGTACACCCTTAGAGCAAAAACTTTGAAAGGTATAATTTTGTTTTTCATTTCACTGTTTTAAAATCAATAAACTGGATAAAAAATGTTTTCAATGAAATAAATATATATTGGTAAACGCTTAAGAAACGTAAAAATATGTTTCGTTTTTATTTTATTATGCTATTTTTATTTCTTAATAAATATTGATTTCAATATGAAATTCATTTTCTGAATCAATAAAATATTTTTACTAAATAGTCTGAAATTTATATAATACTGTAAATCAACCAAAGTAGCTAGACCAGTAGAAATATCTGAATCCACTTTAAACTGTGTGCTCCGGTCTAGTATGGCTGTAGAGCGTAGGACGAAGTGCTGGCAACCCTACCCCCTAAAAAGAATCGTACAACTTCTGTTGCTTAGAAATATACCAGCATGCAGACGGCCTTAACCCACCATGGGGCTGTTGCGCCACTGATGATGATGAGAAATTCTTAGCAAGCGCTCCGATCCTTGGTGCCACAGGTTTCGAGTTCAAGTCCCGGCAGCCACGGATGATTTTTAGGGATCCTGAATCATCTTTAAACCATAGATCACGGTCTAATATGACTACTACTATTACACCACACCATATCACAACACTGTGCCTAGAGCTGAGTTGGCCTTATACAGTTTGGGAAATATGTGGGTGAGACGTCTGACTGGGCTCTGCGATGCTCTATTGTCATATAAGACCGGGATCTACGATTTAAAGTCTATTCCGAACCACTACAGACGTCCACGGCACCGCCTAGAGTCGAACACGAAACATGTGATTCCATGCGCCAGACTGATAACCGCTCGCCCATCAGGCCCATTTTAGTGATTATAACGTGTAGTTTCGATAAGCATGTTAAACATTTGTCACAAAAGATAAAAATTAAGATAAATTTCAAACAAAATCAATTAAAATAAACATGGCACAATTGAATAAAAATGCATTAAAAAGTATATTAAAATGTTTAAGGAGGAACAAAGCACACTCCACACATTAATTAGTATATGTGTAAAATAACAACAAGAAATCAATTCAGAAGGCATCAGTAGGTGTACAAAATAATGAATTAGTTGATTTCCATGATTTAATGAAGAGTACGTATTTGCTTACTGTTGGTGGAATGTGGTATGATCACTGCTTTAAAAAGCAAGCATAATCAATAGAAATGGTTAGATAAAAAATTAGCAATGGAACTCTAATTAAAATATTTTGTTATGTAGTTCAAAGCAAATGCGGAACAATTATATTTGAAATTTCTCATGCACGATATTATTCCTATTAATCCCGGTGGCTCCCTTTGGAAATTCTAAAGTATATTTAGTGTATTTAATGACATTTGTATAAATGTGCATTCATATTGTCATATATATCAGTGCATTTATTTATATTGTTTACTAAATAAAATATTTTGTATGGGTACAATCAATTTATATTAAAATGTTTAAAGGGCAACATAATCATAGCACATCATACAACAAGCAGTTTTGATTAGAAGTGTAGCATATTAAGTATTTTTTACAAAAAAGTAAAAAATAAACTAAATTTCAAACAAAATCTATTAAAATGAACATAGCATTATTGAATAAAAATACATTAAAAAGCATATTAAAATGTTTAAGGGTAAACATGATTATAACATACCTTATAACATGCAGTTTCGTTTAGAAGTATAGCATATTAAGCATTTGTCCCAAAAGAGTAAAAAAATAAAGTAAATTTGAAACAAAATATACTGAAATAAACGTGGCACTATTGAATAAAAATGCATTTAAAGTATATTAAAATGTTTGAAGGGAAACAAAGCATGCTCCACAAACGAAATATTCATTACTAAATGTGAAAATAACAACAAGGAAACAAATCAAAATGCCTTAGTAGATGAGCAAAAGAATGAATTTATTTGATCTCCCTGATTTAATAAAGAGTATGTGTTTGTTTACTATCTGTATAATGTGGTATGATCACTGCTTCGAAAAACTAGTATAATCAATAGAAATGGTGAAATAAAATCCAACTAAAATATTGTATTGTGTATTTCAAAGCAAATTCATAACAAATACATCAATAATTTCTCATGTATGATATTATTCCCATACCATACGAAATACCAACGCAGTGTTTTCAGCATATTCATTGACCTGTAAGTAGTATAAATATGCATTCATATTGTCTAAGGTATCTGTGAATTTATTTACATTGTTTAATGAATAAAATACTTTGTGGGTACAAGCAACCTGGTTTAGCTGCATAATTTTAGCTGCATTAGCTGCTTCTGTTAATTCAAAACGAAAATAATCTGAAAGTATGAATACCTAAGCCTCGAATTGACAAAATACCATTTCCTCCCTTTAGGCGGGAAACCCCTCTTAACCCACTTTTTACCCCGCTTTTGTGGCAAGTTTCCATCGATTTGAAGACTATAAATTTTGGATTTCCTTAAAAGTCGCATTTTAAAATTTTCATGGGACATTCTTCGATTTTGTGTTATGGCTGAAAATAAGAGTTCTATCTGTAACAACAACAACAAAGAAAATAATTAAAAAAAAAAAAAAAATGGCGAACCAGAAATATTTATTTGTAATCACTTTTTTAAATCAGGCAACTGATTTATGATACAGATTATAATTTTTAAGAACTGGAAATTCTCCAATAATTTTTAACTGGATTTATATGAACACCTTTTTTAACAGGGAAAATAAGACTGTGAATCATAAATACGTAAACTGAAGAAGTAAGACTGCCGTTATTGCATACCATTTCTAGTGTATAGTCCCCTATAAAATATAAATATTTTATAGTCAATGATCATTTTAATTATTTTATCTTCAAGTAGCTTTAGATAATTTATTTAAATATATTTTTATATAATAAAATATATTTATACATAAATATATATAAGATAAATATTTTTTTTAATTAATTTTTTTTGATTTTGAGACTATTGTTCAATTTGGGAAGTAGTATGTAAAAGTGAACAGATGTTTCTTGACATTCGTCTTCCTATTCTTCTACAAACATCCGTTGCACCTCCTGGACACGAACACCGAAACCTGTGGCAACTCTTAAGCATTTTCCAATCATCATCATATTATTTACTGATATTGTAAAATGGTACTTATCCAGTTTATTGTACTTAATAGTTTAACAAATTATGTCATTATTAAATGTTTATCATTACTAACTTTAGTTTCGATACGCAGTTAAAAATAATTAAAGTGATACTGTGATTCTGGGTATTAACTGAGGATGATGAAATGTTTTGGCGACTGATATATCATGTATAGGTGTTGTAATATGTCAGAAAGGAAGAAGTAACAAACAAGGAATAATTAAATTATATTGATCATATTTGTTGGTAAACACAAAATACACGATTTGGGCATATTATATAAACAAACAGAGAATGTCATTTCTTGGATACAATTAAGCTCAAATAGACGGTATGGCATAGTCTGACTGAAACCACTGTTGTACATCTATGAGGCACGGAATAAAGGAAGTTATGAATAAATGGCCGGGGCTATCCCCTTCTTGCAGATGAGAACTTTCCAATTGTTGAAATATTTCTGGGGTGATAAATGAATAGCAACCCTTCTCATTAAAATGTCCCACACATAATGTAGTGGGTTCATGACTCGGAATATTATTCTGGCCAATCCATTTGAAGGATTCCTTTGTCTAAAAGTATTAACACGATGTGGCTAGTTGTTATCATCAATGACAATAAATTCATTCCCGATTTTTGCAACATAAAAGAACACAATAGGTCTGAGGAACTCATCCCTATATCGCTGAGCAATTAGTGCTCCAGTCTAGTGTAGGTCGTAGGTCCCTGTCTAGTGTTCTACCATTGACAGAAATACCCATCCATACCATCCCTCTGCTTCCATTAAATCAGTCACTTTCATGCACAGATGCAGGAGTAATCCATCCACCAGATTCTTTCCAGATAAGAATCCTCCTGATGTCAGGTTGTACATTAAAGTGCGACTCGCCCATGAAGAGTTTGTTGCACTAATCATCTCGTCCACATCTGAGATGTTCTTGTGCCCACCTTCTGCGGGCAGCGCGATGGTTTTGTGTCAATGACACGCAAACCGCAGGTCCTCGAGGATACAAAAACCACTTATTTTAGTCTGTTTCGAGCAGACTGTGTCGAAACTCTGGGGCGAATAGCGCTCTGAAATTGCTGTTACAAGAAAGTGGCGTTCACACTGCCGTTTCTTCTTGCTATTTGTATTAAATATCGATCCTCATTTTGTGTTGCAGCACACGTAGGACATTTTTCCAATCTTCGACGAACCTTCCCAGTTTCCAAAAATGAATTCCATAGCCCAGAAATGACACTTTGAGAAATTCATAACGCTTTTACTACAATGGATTGCATTTGACCTGTTTCTATACGGCTTATTGCACTCACTGTTTCCGATTCAAACTGTTAAGACATCGAAGTCATATTACAATAATTCAAGCCATGTCAATTGCTTAAAGTTCAATGCATGTCAAGTCATCTTGCTGTAGTCACTGTTAAACATTATTAATCTGCTTGCTCATTTCCAACTTTGTAATTGTTGTAATTTTCCTTTTTGACTTCTTTTATTTCATTTTGGTTAAAAAGTTCTCTATAATATGGTTATTCAATATACCTCTAATTATAATTTCCAATATCACCTAATTGTTTTGCACAGTGTACATTAATTAGTAAGAAAACAATAGACTCATCTTTATAAATAATATCTAACTTTATTGTAACATTTGGAGATTTTAAGCAAATTAATCACGCCTGTAAAATTCAAAAACCTGTTCTTTTTATCATGTTCCTCTTTCAATAAAATGCTTTCCTATATTGATTTTTCCTATATTGATTTTGTGGTTGTTTGCAAGTTTAAATTATTTTTACTAACGGCTACCAAGGAAATTTTTTGTTGAGCTTAAATAAGAGGGATCATTCGGAAATATTGTAAAGGCTCCATTCTTAGACATTGGTATTAGTAAAATCATAACAATATGTATTCTTGTTTTCTCATCATAACTTTTAGACTGTTTCCTAATGCATTCATCTCGGTAATATGTGTTGTTGCCTTTTGTCATGTATTATGTAAATTTATTTGTTTACTGTAAGCATATGTGCCTTCTTCTGTTTTGTATATAAGGCGAAGTAAAATTGAAAAGATCTTTTCTGTTGTCTTGTTTCAATTGGGATCTACACCCGTATAAACCGAACAGGTTTCCAATAAACTAGGTGTGGATTCACAGAGTATTTGCTAATACCACCTTCAGACACTCTTCAAGTCTGGTACAGGTACTTTAAGTCTAGTCAATATGGCTAATCTTTCGTTTCTGTTTGCCTTCGGAACGTGATGGCACAAGTCAGTATCCAAAACTGCTATCTAGATGATGTTGAACAGTGAATAGTCAAAGATCAAAATCGATCAAAGATCAAGAAAGTCAAAGATCAAGATCGATCAAAGATCAAGAAAGTCAAAGATCGAACCCACTCTTCATTTTTTGTACGGACTTCACTAAGCGAATTTGGATACGTTGACTTTAATTTTACCTCTGATGAACCAATTTTCAAGTTTAAATGCATAATTTTGTAAATGTGAGAAATCATACTAAGATGGTTTACTTTGTGTTACGATCGCGGTGTTGTCTCCAAAGCAGAACAGCAAACACTGATCACAATTTGACTTTAACGAGTAAATTGGCAGCGTTAGCTACCATGCACTTCTATGATTACATTGAAGATGATATTGTAAGAGATAAATGGCTTGCTCAGTATAAAAGGAAAAAAAAATTAGAATTTAAATACAAATATAGGATAAATAAAATAACAAATAGAGAGAGCTGATAAAAGTATTATTTCGTTAAAATGTTCAGTGAAATACGCGGACGTTTATTATTGATGAGAAGATTAATGTCAAAATCAGGAAGGCGTTTGAGCAGAGTATTAGGATTACTAGGAATATTATTTTAAAAATTAGTTGCGAGCTTGTGAATAAAATTTTTAATTGAAGAAATTTCCAGAGCAGCCAGAATATCTTTATTTCTGACAAACCATGGTGCATCAACTGCCATGCGTAATACTTTATTTTCAAGAGTTTGAATATCTTTGATTCTAGATTTGCAAGCGGATCTACATATTGGACTCCCCCACTGATCGTATTTTCTTCCTCATTAGTCTAAGTGCTGAGGATAGGCGGGCCCAAGGAGAAAACTTTGTAAAAGAGAATCTTGCTGTTTTGTCTTGATTAAGATACAGCTCCTCCTATTCGGAGGTTAGGAGGTTCAAAATGTAAGAAATTAAGTCGAAATGTTAAGCCATATGATTTTAACTAATAAGCTATTATACCAAATTTTTATTTTTTAGTTAGTACTCAGTTCTTTCCTGAATCCAAATTGTCAAGGAGGAATGAGATTATTAGAGTCAAAAATATTGAGGGTTTTAAGTATCATACATTTGAATTTTTCGCTCAAACTACAGTAGTGAGATTGGAGGGTAATTTTGTGCGTATCATTGTAAAATTATAACTTAATATTTTAAAAACATTTTATGAAGAATAATATTAATTTGTTTTCTAAATAATGTTTTATTTATAAAAAAATTAGATCAAATATATATTTTCCCGGTATTCAAAAATTATTTATTTTTAATACTGTTTTATATTATTTATATATTTTTATATAAAACAAAAGCAAAAGCAAGGAGAATGTTGTTTATAAAAATAGAGTGCGATATTAAGCTAATAACATTACTATTTTATTTTTCAGAAGCACATCTACATTTTGGGATGCCAAAAATTTTGCTACTCTTTAAAATATTGAGCAATGATACACACAAACCTATGAAAAAAAAATAGCATTTGGAACGATTCATTCGAATGAAAGGAAAAGGTATATATATATATATATATACATATATATATATATACCTTGAGGATAGAAATGGAATGCATTTCTCACGAATGCTTCATTTCGTGCGAAAGAATGTTTGGGTTAAATTTTTACTTGAATGCAGGCCAGCAAAGTATGAAAAAAGGCGAGGCGATATGTATTCGAAGGTGTTTGTACTAAAAGTGAAAAATGGTGTTTTGCAGATAAGAGCCTGTCACTGGCGTTTGTCCCCTTGCATCTTATCTAGACCGACCTATTTCTTTGCAATAGCCCCGAAGGAGACACCGAATTTCCAGAAGAAAAAAAAGGCGATTTACTAGTAAATGCTGTAAGAAAGTAAAGTGCTGTTCTTTGACGCAGTACGGGTCGTAACAAACACGCATTCAGGACTCATTATCAGCGTCAGTATTCTGCGAGAATGGATGTCGAGGTTATGAGACGTGTTCTTTTATGTCCTGTTTGGGAAATTTTTAAGTACTGCATTTTTCACTTTTGTGTGAGGTTTTCCGAATAAAAATGTTCATTGCTTTCTGATTATGGAGTAAGAAATGTGTTTACCTAAAATGTGAGGTTGCATAAATTATTTTTAGAATGTTAGGATGTTTAAAAGTATATTTTTTTCTTTTGAAAATGATTACGAAGAAAAAAATATTAATAAATATTCTTAAAAACGGTTTAAAGGGGTTTATACACTTCGCAGGAGTGGTTTCATTGAAAAACAATGCCAATAGGTGGGTCTGAGTGCTAAAAAGACTGCAAACAATGGTTAATATTGTTAAGCAGACGAGTACTGTGCAAGGAGCCAAATGAACTGTTTTGCAATTAAAATGACATTTAAAATGTGGCCTAATTATCTGTAGCCCTGAACAATGTGTTCCATTGACAGCCATTCATTGGTGGTATTGATTATACATTTTTTAATGGGAAGTTTAGAGGACCACATATATCAAATATAGAGATATATATACACAAATAACAACACAAAACAAATTTCATCATTTAATCATTCAGCTTAAGTCTGGCAATCCAATAGCGCTTCCATAAAAAAACACGAGGCATTGCAGAACAGAAGCATGATATCCATTTCTTCCTGTTTATTAGATGGAAAACAGAGACGGTCAGGAATCAGTTTAATTTTCAAGGTGCTTGCGGAGACAATCGTGACCGCAGAAAAGCAGTAGTAATGCCACCGTTATTTCTCTAGGCCCTTCAGGGAAGCCATGAATATGATCATACCAGAACTTATGTCTGTGTATTAATTATATTAATGTAAATAATACAGAGATTAACAATCAATGAATAGACGACATTCTGTTCATAAATCAGAATCAATCACTTACATTAGCAATGACAGAAATTTTAAACTGAAACTGAGAGCTTCGTTTAAGAAAAAATACAAGATGTTCTTGGGGTGTTCTGAATAATTATTATGATGAATAGCTTACTGGGATCCACAATTTATTTCATTATATCGTTGAATGAGTGTTGTTGTTTCGATGTAAGATAAATAAAATCTTTGGTTCAGCAATAGTTACGTCAGACAGCAATTTGCAACTATTCTGGTGAAAGCTCTAGAACGTGGCAGGCTACTGGCTTACTTTTATCATTTATTTCTCATAGAACATTTGTGGTGTAACGTCTCGGCTTCTACTATACTTATTACGGCTTCAAGAAGAGGGCCACTTTCAGGTTCATGGGAACATTTAATTTTTATATACAAGCATTGGTTCATGCAGCTGATGTGAAAATATGTAAGCTGTGGCTGAGGGTAAAAAAAAAACATCATTGCCCATAGTCAATCGGATACATTAAAGGAATAAAAAAAACAAGTTTTCTCGAAACTCTAATAAAAATTTTAGCCATTGTTTAGCTATAAAAATTGCCCAGTATTTTAAAATATAATTCAACTAGATGAATACACGAATAATGAATAAAGAAATTATATATCACTTTTGCATTCATAATTTAGACCAGGGTTTAGTTACATTCATTAGTACTATAGTTTAATGTCATTTTTCCCATGATAAGAGATGTATCATTTCGTTCTCAGGAAAGAGGAATGTATGTACTTTAATAAATACATAATAGCAACCTATCACTAAAATTTGACAGTAGATAAGCGGTATTGTGGATTTTTATATTACATGCAATTGATATTTTGTATTAATGAGGAAAACCTGTCACTCAAATCTAATATTAGATATTCAGTGTCATGAATAATGAGACTAAATGAATAAATTAGCGATTTTCTGCGCGACCTTCACATTCAAAACAATTACTGAAGGGATATGGACTACACCATAAGTTGTTGCATCGTGATTTGTGATAGACCATGGGCTGAGAATGTGTCTACTCCGTTGGGAAATGAGTTTGGCGACGAGTAGACAAGAAGTCTTGTTTTTCTTTTTTATCTGAAGTGACTGAACAGCCCGGATCCTTTGTCTGTTTTCAAAGTGAATCCTTTGTGGTCTCATGCATCACGACTGTGATAATTAAGGTCTACTGACCAGGTGCTATACATTCGTCGTTGACTCGAGATGAATGAAAATCCCCGACCATGGAGTGAACTGCACTTGTGTATCTAATTTGTATGTTTAATGTTCATTTTTATATATATATATATAATGCTTGTAAAAAAAAGTTAAAGTGTTACCATGTTCCTCAAAGTGGCTCTTTTCTGGAAGACACTATAGGTCTAGTATAGACCGAGAAGTTACATAGCTAATCCTAAACAGTTGAGTAGTCAAATAGTCTTATCAGAGTAAGGGGTGAAAGTTTCGATCTCTAGTAAATACTACGTTTGTAAAGGTATGATGTATTAAAATGTTGCATAAAAGTAAGGAAAAATTAAAAAAAAAATATTTTGAGATACTAAAGTAGATGAAACTACTAAAACACTTGTTTAATTCATAGAGTCATCGCATGAAGAAAAAGGTTATACAAATTATTGAATATATTAAATTTAATAATATGATTACAATATGTGATTAAAATATCATATATTGTAATCCTATTATACTTTTTCAACGTTCACAAATAAAATTTCATACAATCAATATTATCTATAAATAATGAGCTTCCATTATTCTTGCGAGACCTTGCAAAATCACTGTTAGCATGAAAGTCTATATTACGATCTAAATCATCGATTTAATTTAAAGGCCTCTCTACGAATAATTGGTTACTTAAGATAACCGATCTTGTAATTATCGCTTAACTCTCTCCAAGCTAGTAAGTTCGTGCTTAAACTTAACAATATACATTATATATAATTGCAAAATCTGCCGTTCCTGTAGACATTCCTTCATGAACCCAATGATTAAAGCTGATGGACAGAATTGTTCTCTCAATGTAAATTTAGCTGTTGTATATTTTAATAAATGCATTAATGCTTCACAAAGGATATTAAAGATATGAATTTGATTGATAAAGGGCTATTTTTCTAATATTGATTATACATGTCTTGTATAAACTACATACAATTTGATTCAGCTTAATAACATGAGGAAAAAAGGATTCTGTTAGCATGTGTCATGTCTCTTACTTTTATTACCAATTTGTATTTATCATGGATTAAAAGTCATTGTCTAGGATTTATAATAGATTTAAAATCTAAAGTTGAAAAATTAAGCACTGTATCAGAGAAAAATGTTAGTAATTTCTTCCTTGACATCTTATGTTTTAAGTTTGAGTCCCATACAGCAGGAAGGTTGGCAGATTTTAAGTCTGTATCATAATCTCTCTTAATAAGAAATAAGTATGTTCTATAAAAACTATTAAATACCCTATAACATTAAATAAAGTTTTACAAATATTTCGATATCCATAATGATAATTTTTAACATAAAATCCTTAGTAAATGATACCTTGACTTATTGATATTCTTGGTGAAGCACTGCAAAATCGCTTTTAACCGAAAATAACATATTAGGATCAAAGTTATCGACTTCCCTGACACATTACAAGAATAATGAGATTAATAATAAGAATAATAATTGATATAGTAACTGACATCTTGTTATGATAACTCCCTTTCTGTCAGTAAGTACTTGTTTTTAGAAGGATGAAACTTGTGAAATCCAATAACTGCCATCGCTCGAGATCAACATCATTGCATCAAAATGGCTATTCCATTGTATATGGATATAAGCTTGGTAAGTGGTCGGTAAGTTTAGAAAGTTCCCGGTCTGGATTACATTCAATAAAAATTGGTATATATATATATATATATATATTTTAAAAATAAATTATTTATAAGGTACTGAATGTTATTTTCTGCATAATCATAACCACATAAACTTAAAATCTTAAGTAAATGTAACCTTTGCTTCTCAATATACTTAGTAACGCACTACAAATTTCCTTTAAAGGCAAAATTAGATATAAGCATCTAAATCGCCATTTCAACTCCTCTCGCTGACCACTAATTGATCTCTTAATTAAAACATAAACATTGTAATCCTAATTGGCTCCCAGCTGTGAAATGTATGTATACGTTTTGATAAGGAAGGAGATTTTTAAATCCAACAACTACCACTTTTGAAGAAAGTTGTTCACGACATCAATGGTCACCATTGAATACCTCACACTCATAATCTTATTGTAAAAATGTCAGCAGGATTCATAGATTTCAGATCTGGATAATGATTAATAATATGAAATAATTACGTCCAATAAAAATTGTTAAATATAATATAAAAATAAAGTATTTTGTAGGTATTTCCTGTTATTTTCAGCAATAAGAACTCACTTAAACTTAATTTCTTAAGTAAATATAACCTTAACTTTTCAACATAATTAGTGAAGCCCTACAAATTTCCTTTGAAGCCAAAATCAGGTATTAGAATCTAAATCCTCATTTCAACTTCTCTCGCTAGCCACTAATAGATCTCATAGTTAAAACATTGTAATTGCCTTAATTCTAGAAAGTATATTTTGAGAAGGAAAAATATTTTTTAATCCAACAACTACCACTTTTTAAGATAACAACATCCATCACAACATCAATGATCACCGTTGAATACATCACAATCATAAGAAGAAGAAAAGTTTTGAATCCAACAACTACACTTTGTGAAGATAATCCTTCACGTCATCAATGATCACAGTTGATTGAATCACAATCATAATCCTATTTCAAAAAAGGTCAGCAGGTTTCACAGATTTCAGGTCAGGATCATGGTTAAAAAAGAAGAAAAAAAATTGGAATCCCACAATTACCACTGAAGATAATCTTTTACGACATGAATGCATCACAATCATACTCCTATTTAAAAATGATAGGACTAAAAATGCCCTACTCCTATTGTAAAAATGTCGGGTATGGTCAGATTTCCGATCTGGGTCACGTTAAAAAATATGAAATACTGACGTCCATTTAAAATTGTTAAATATACTAAAAAAATAAATTAGATTTAAGGTACTAAAGCACATAACATAAATGATATTTTCCGCATAATCAGACCCACTTAAGCTTAAATTCTTGAGTAAATATAATCTTTACTGTATACTTAGTGAAGCACTACAGATTTCCTTTAAAGCAATAATCAGATATTACAATCTAAATATTCATTTCAACTTCTCTCGATGGCCACTAAACGATCTATTAGTTAAAACTTTGTAATCCTAACTGCCTCCATTCTAAAAAGTATATGTTTTGAGAAACATTTTTGTGAAGCATTTTTGAATCCTACAAATACCACTTCTGAAGATAGTAGGTCCCGACATAAATGATCAATCACCTTTTACTGCATCTGTTATATAATTCTATAATATGTTATAATTATATTGTAAAAATGCCAGCAGGCTTCACAGATTTCATGTCTGGATCATAATTAAAGAAGAAGAAAATGTTTGAATCCAACAACTACCACTTCAACGACATCAATTGTCACCTTTGAATGCATCACAAACATAAGAAGAAGAAGAGAAGAAACTTTTTTAAAACGACAACTACCACTTTTGAAGACAATCTTTTACGAGATCAGTTACCACCGTGGAATAAGCATCACAATCATAATCCTGTCCTAAAACGTCAGCAGGCTTCACAGATTTCAGGTCTGGATCATGATTAAAAAAGAATTTTTTTTAAATTCAAGAACTACCACTTGTGAATATCTGAAGATAATCGTGTACGACCTCATTGATGACTGTTGAATGCATCACAATGATAATCATATTATAAAAATATCAGCAGGTTTCACAGATTCCATGTCTGGATCACGATTAGTAATATGAAATACTTACGTCCAATAAAAATTGTTAAATATACTATAAATATAAATCAATTGAAGCTAATTACAAAAATAAATCATTTTAAGGTTCTTTATGTTACTTTCTGCATAATCAGAACCCACTTAAAGTTAAAATCTCAAGTAAATGTAACCTTAACTTTTCAATATACTGACCAAAGCACTACAGATATCCTTTAGTTCCAGACATCAATGATGACAGTTCAAGACATCAATGATGACCTTCGACTGCATCCCAATCATAATCCTATTCCAAAAATGTCAACATGGCTTCACAGATTTCAGGTCTGTATCTTGCGTCCAATTTTTATTGGACGCAAAAAAATTGCATCCAATAAAAATTGTTAAGTATACAATATAAATAAATTATTTCTAAGGTACTTTATGAGATTTTCTGCATAATCACAACCCACTTAAGCTTTAAATCTTAAGTAAATATTACCTTAACTTTCCAATATACTTAGTGAAGCACTACAGATTTCCTTTAAAGCCAAAATCAGATATTAGAATCTAAATCATCATTCCAACTCGGCCACTCCACGAATAATTGACTCCTTAAGGTAATCGATCTCGTAATTAACGCCTGTCCCCCTCATCCAAACTCCCACCAAATGAGCTTTCGCCCCTCAACATTTCTATGAGTGCTGCGCATAATTACAGGCGTCATCTGTTTCCACCAATTATGAGGGATGTCATTATTTAAACTCATCATAATCGGAAATCGCATTGTAGAGGAATGGATCTGTTACGGTTTTATAGGATAATTGGCGAGAATAGTAATATGAATCGCTTTTCAGACGACACGGTAATCGATGACTATTGATGACCGTGAATAAATCACGTAGAAATAGTGTGTGGTCAACGATGCTTAAGCGTCTCGACAAGTTCTTGGCTGAATTTCAATTATATGTAGAGTTATTGGCGTGCTCCAAAAGGTTGACATAAATTTCCGAAATTTGACACTTTCGAATATTTCTGAGATATATGTAACCAATTTTATGTCAGAAGAATTTAGGGTCGTTATTTTGAAATTTAAATGTAACGCAAGCAGTTTCATTTAACATCTAGTGCAAATATTCAAATTCAAAATGTATGAATAGCAAAGTATTATTTGACTTATAATGTTTACACAAGTTTTATACTAGTAAAAATGATAAAAATACATTTTTAAGTATCGAAGTTTTATTAGATGCGATAAGTTTAGTTTAGTTAGATTATTACTAACATTATGTTAGATTATTACTACTTAGTTCTTCCAATTATGTTAGTTAGATTATTAGATTAGTTAGATCAGATTAGTTTAAATTAGTTTATTAGAATAGTTTATTGTGAATTCCGAAAGCGTGACATAAATTTCTGAAATTTGACACTTTCAAATATTCTGGAGATATATATAACTAATTTTATATCAGAAGAATTTAGGGTTGTTATTTTGAAATTTAAATGTAACGCAAGCATATTCGTTGAACAGCCAATGCAAATATTCAAATTCAAAGTGTATAAATATCAAAGTATTATTTGATTTGTAATGTTTACACAAAACTGTATATAAATGATATAAATACATTTTAAAGTGTAAAAAAAATTAAATAATCGTGTTTTGAAGTTTTATTAGATTTTTTTAAGTAATATCATTGCTCAAATGTTTGATGCAATGCAATAGCATTTATTTATTTAAAAAAGAGGGTATACAATACATATAATACATTTATCGGAAGTTTAGCTTCTTGAATTATTTAATAGTATTACAATATTAGAAAATAGGAAAGATTTTAAACTATGTGATTTAGCTTGATAAGTACAATTGCAGTAATTCAAAAATAACTCAATTAAATCTGTAATAACATTATTAATATTAAATTTCGAAGTAAATTTTATATCATTGATATTAAAAAAAGCTTCAGAATATTTGTTTATAATTAATTTTGATGCTACATTTGTGCAACTTAGATGTACCTCCTTGTGGTGGTATAAGGTAAGCCACGTTTGATATGACAAAATGATCTACAAACTCGGCCTACTGCCCGGCTCTCAGAGTGTGAGTATCTTAGAATTCTGCAGTTGAACGCAGATGGTTTGCTCCATCATCATCGGTGGCATTGTATCCTGACCCTCTCTGTCTCCTGTGTGATAACTGATCTGATCCTGTGATCCTCTGATCTTGTGTCTGAAATGGATATGTCTCACATTGCTTTCTGTACTGCACTGCCCCCTGCTTCTTTATGGAATCGTTATTGGAATACCAGACATAAGTGGATGGATTAACTGGTGCCATTTGTTTCTATCTTGTTCTTTGTATTTAATTTTCATGATATCTGTCCTGTAAACTTTCCATTTGAATTAATAAAAAAAAACATGAAACAAATTTCCGTTAGTAAAAATTATTTTTTTAAACGACTTCTTTCAAAATCAGTTTTTTCTGAACAATTTATTAATATAAATTCTAATAAAATGCTTTTTTAAAAAAATCTCTAAAAATATTCGTTGTTTCTTTTCATTTCTTTTCTTAGGTGGTTTTGTGATGGTTAAATTCTTATTTTTATTACGATTCAATTTTTTATCAAACACAAAAAGGCTATTATAGATAGACATACATTTTAAACAATTTTTAAGATTGGCAATTATATCTAAATTAAACTTGTATAATGTCAATATTTTTTTATATATATATAAAAATTTGTACCATTATAACTAGAAAATGGCACAAAAATTTAGTTAAAATATACAAAGTATTGAATTAATGAATCAATCAATTTCACGTTTACCAAAGCCAAATGCTGATATTTCGTTTATATTTAGTTAATTTATTAATTTTATTGTTAATATAAAACAATTATAGAGTAAATGCGTCTATAAATATATCTCAGAAAATCTTCAAGAAGATATTAACTCTCAAAAAGCAATTTTCCCATATAGAAGTATAGCCCTTTGCAAAAAAAAAAAAAAAAAACAAATGGCTATAAGTAGATTGACTTAATTATTTATCATAAATGAGTATATCAAGCCTTATTTTTTATTTTTATTAGTTATTAGATTATTATATGTTAAGATTAATTATTTACCATAAAATATCAAATAATAATCATTCGACTTTTTTACGTACAGTTCCATAATATGCAATAATCCATGCAATGAAGAATAGAGCGTTAATTCTTAAACAATATTTCAGCATAAATCTATCTCAACTAATTATTTTTAGCATATTTTTTATGGCTAACGTTTTTGTGTTTAGTAAAGATATGTTTTTTAATTTGATACATTCTTCATATAAAAAACATCGTCCCTTGGAAAAAAAAGCCAAAATCGATACATAGTTAGAGATACATTTAAGTGTACTAATAAAACTTTTAGATCGGCATAAATTTTCATCGTGCAGAATAAAGTTTGAAAAACACTTCCCAAGTGTTTATAGTGTCTTTCACGACGGGATAGGATTCATTCACTCACATAAAAATTATTTATAGTGCATTTAAATCTTACTTATTCTTAAAGTTTCAATAAAGAAAACTCTCAAAACTTTGTAAGGCAGAAAGTATTGGTTTTGTACTATATCAGGTCGTAAAGAAATATTATAATCACCTACTTTTTCATGTAAATGGCACTGCTACGCAATCATCGATTGACCCTTTAAAATTCTAATAGCAGTTAATGTGATACTATTTTTACAATTGCTACTCCATAAAAATAACTCAGACGTCAATATCATTCAGATAATATACCTGGCTTACTAAAGTAGATGTAAAAAATAAAAGATTTTATGAAAAATGAACAAGTTAAATTAACATAATGTTAACATAAAAGTTATTTTAAAATTATTTTCACAATTTAAATAGAAACTTAAGGATCGTTAAAAATTGCAAAATGCCATATAAAAATATTCCTTTTTATTTTTTTCTAAACGCATATAATATAAAGATTTTGCATGTAACTATAAATTTATTCATTGTTGTTCATATTTGTAAGATAAATGGCTATAGTTCAGTTTAAAATATATTCTGAAGCAATAATTATACAGAAAAACGTTTCCAAATAAACATCTTAAATTTTGTGAACGTTTTTCTAAACAGTGCTATCCATTCTATTTTTGATAGATGCATATTAGGAATTTTCATTCAAAAGTGTGTATAATTATTATTAAAATTTTTATTGAAACGTAACATTAACATATTGTTAACATAAAAGTTATTTAAAATGTTATTTGTCCAATTTTAATACAAACTTAAGTGCCAATAAAAATTTTAAAATGTCATACACAAATATTCCATTTCGTTTTTTAAAATGTATATAATCAAGATTTCGCATGCAACTACGAATTTATTCGTTGATGTTTATATCTGAAGGATAAATGGATGCAGTTCAGTTAAAAATATATTGTGAAACAATAATTTTATAGAAAACGTTTCCAAATAAACATCTTAAAATTATGTGAACGTTTTTCTTAACAGTGCTATATATTCTTTTTTAGGATAATTTTAAGAATTTTCATTGAAAATTGTATATAATAATCATTTAAAATTCGTTAATAATTCATTAATAATTAAATCGCTATTCGTTTATTCGTTAATGATTAATTAATTAAATCGTTAATAATTAATAAAATACATTTTTTTATGTGCCTCGATTTTGTTTATAGTGGCTGTTGGTCTTGACAAAGCCGGAAACTAATTTTTATTCATGAAATATACATATTTGATTCATGCAACGCATATGTTTCAGCATGCATACATTTGGATAGCCGCACTGATCTGTTTGTACCCCAAGATGCATCATGTCTGCTCAGTTGTCAACATTCTTGATTCAATTGTCCATTCTTATTAAAGGGTAGTTTGCGTCTCTTTCATCCCATAAAATTATAATGGTAGTCCCTACAGAATTCGTTTGTTGACAATTGTGAGTATGAGTTGACCAACACGGTCTCTGAACTTAAACACAATACAGCATGGTTAGGATACTCTGGAGAGACTTATTACTGCACTTAACACGCTACTTGCAATCATCTTCAAACTGCCTTGACACATCAGTGGACTTTGTTGCCAACTGAATTAATAAATACCATCATTTGAAACGTAAAACTTCGTGTAGCTGGTAGTAAAGATCACATTTCATATTAAAGTTTATCGCACATTGGTCTAGGGTACAATTTGTCTTAGTATATTTTTCCTTTATGTATATTTTTGAAGACATTAAATAAGTCATTTTTGTCACAAATTTACCAATGACTGTTTTTTTTTTAAATCTGTACCAAATTTCAAGAAATTCTAATAAAGTTTTCAATTTGTATAAGTTTTACAATTACAATGTCTAATTTTTCCATAATTGTTCTCTTTTATATCATTGTTAAATACTTCACAGAATATTTGATTTGAAAATGTTCATCATTACTTCGGGTAATTAAAATTTGTATTACATCTTTTGACACAAATTTTAATGAAAAAAATCTATGCAAAAGGTAAACAGAAGATGTAAAATGCTTTTCTGTAAAAGAAACATCGCGTAAGATATTTTTGTTTGTTAATTACATAGTATCACAACTTGTTGTTCTATTTCAGCTGGCAATGAGACAGATACACTTAATGCTATAAGCAAGGGCTGCATCTCTGTTACTTTTTTAGCACTTCACACTACCCTCCTGTGCTACTCATTTAGCACGTGTAGCTTGAAGACATGATGCGGACACACTACCCTTTCAACGCTCTACGATCATATTATATCTGGACCTACGGTTTAAAGTGGTTTTCGAACCACTACAAACATGCATGGCCCCGCCGGTACTCGAATTTGAGACCTGCGGTAGAGTGCTAGCCACACGGTCATCAGGCCCCCACTACCATAATCTTTAAACATATATTATACGAAAATTTATGACAGTGAATTTTGCCTACTTTCAGCTACGCTTTTACCAACCTTAAACTCCTGCGATAAAATGGCGTTTCAGTTTTGAAATATAATAACCCAATAGATTTGTTATTAGTTCTCAGTATACAATTCACTGTTTTTAGTATTCATTAAGTCTGTTCAACCAAATCAAATATTCATATAAAACAAACGTTCATGATCATTTATTCAATTCAATCTATTTGAAAATCACATGCTAAGAGAAGATTGTGAAAAGTTTTCAAGACGATCCTGAACTAAACTAGGCTATGTTTTTGCCAGCCTTAAAAGCCTGTGCGAAAATGGTGTTTTAATTTTGAAATGTAATAACCCAGCCGATTTGTTATTAGATCTCATTATATAATGCACAGTTTTTTGGTATTTATTATGTCTATTCAACCAAATCGAATATTCATATAAAACAACGTTGATGATTATTTATTCAATTCAATCTATTTGAAGAAAACATGCTAAGAGAAGATTGTGAAATGTTCTCAAGACGATCCTGCACTAAACTATGCTATGTTTTTGCCAGCCTTAAACACATAGGATAAAATGGCGTTTCAATTTTGAAATATAATAGCCTAACAGACTTGTTATTATATCTCAATATACAATGCACTGTTTTTAGTATTCATGTGAAACAACGTTCATGATTATTTATTCAATTCAATCTATTTGAAGAACACAAGCTAAGAAAAGATTGTGAAACGTTCTTAAGACGTTCCTGCATTAAACTACTCTAATACGGTTAAGTAAATTTGAAAATGCACACGATCAGTTTTGCAAAAAGACATACCATCGCTCCAGAAACAAAAAATATATATATCCATAGAGAAGAAGAAAAATTCCTTAAAGTAATGGGTTTTACGATTGTTGTCTGAAACATCACGAAAAAGAATCCGTCCTTAAAGAAAAGGACTTTTTCTCCGAATGTCACCGTTATGAGTTGAAAGCTCTTACATTAAACTTCCTCAGCAAGGGATGTTGTGTCGAATATCGCTATTCGTGATTGCTGAAGAGCGCATTCGGATGCTAAAAACGACGCATCTCGTATTAT
Source organism: Caerostris darwini (assembly GCA_021605075.1). Taxonomy (NCBI): domain Eukaryota; kingdom Metazoa; phylum Arthropoda; class Arachnida; order Araneae; family Araneidae; genus Caerostris; species Caerostris darwini. The sequence continues at coordinate 533,197 of BPLQ01007602.1, forward strand.
ACGGAATCCGTAATGTTTCCCCAAGATAACGGGGGAGGGCTCTAAAATTCGGGGTCGTAAAAACATCAGCCAGTAAATCATGTTTGTCATCACAGCCAATGTAAGATCCGAGCGATTGCGATCATAAAAGCGGATGCTTTTGAAGTTGGGGGAAGATAAACAAATTATCTGGCGAAACGATGCCTCATCGGATTCGGATTTTAATATTCAGCAAACAGGCTATAGATTTTTCGCTATGTTGTAAGTAAACAACATCGACAAGGAATCTATCAAATACTATTATTATTCGAAGATTAAGAGTAGTAAATTTTTAATGTTTTCAGTGAGTTTTATATTTTGTTGTTTTGCATAGATTTTTCTCTATAGGTTTTATATAGATTTTTCTCTATAGATTTTGTATATATGTTTTGTATAGATTTTTCTCAATAGATTTTGTATATATGTTTTGTATAGATTTTTCTCTATGTTGTAAGTGTTATTTTGTATTGATTTTGCTCTATAGATTTTGTATAAATTTTTCTCGATTGATTTCGTATAGATTTTTCTCGATAGGTTTTGTATAGATTTTTCTCTATAGATTTTGTATAGATGTTTTGTATAGATTTTTCTCTACTTTGTAAGTGTTGTTTTGTATAGATTTTTCTCTATAGATTTTGTATAGATGTTTTGTATAGATTTTTCTCTACTTTGTAAGTGTTGTTTTGTATAGATTTTTCTCTACTTTGTAAGTGTTGTTTTGTAAAGATTTTTCTCTAGATTCAGCATAGATTTTTCTCTATGTTGTAAATAAACATGCTCGGCAAAGAATTTATCTCATATTATTATTATTCTAAGATTAAAAGTAGTAAATTTTTAATGTTTTCAGTGTGTTTTATATTTATATTCAGTAAATAATGTATAACTTTTTCTCTATGTTGTATGTCGACAAAGAATCTAATCTATTAAGAGTTGTACATTTTTAATGTTTTCAATAATGTTTTTTAATGTTTTTTTTAATATATTCAGTAAAATGTTTATATAGTTTTATCTATACACTGTTATTATATATTATTTGTACACAAGCTCGTTTTTAATAAATTTATATTCACTAAACAGTAAATATACAATATATACAGTATACTATACAGTAAATTATTATTATATACAGTAAACTATATAAATATAATTTTGTTTAATAGTCTAGTGCAACTATAATATCAGTAAATTTTTAATGTTTTCAATGTGTTTTATATTGATATTTAGTAAACAGTGTATAGATTCTTCTCTTTGTTGTAAGGAAACATGCTCTACAAAGAATCTATCTAATACTAGTAGATAGTCTAGTACTCAAAGATTAAGAATGGTAAAATTTTAATGTTTTCAGTGTGTTTTATATTTATAGTTTTTTTATAAGATATTATTTGAAAATTTTAGTATTATACCCTGTTAATTAAATCATCTATGTTTTCCAACAGTAAACAACAGTGAAAATTAAAAAAAAATTAAATAGTAAAAATTAAATAATATGTATTTATTATAAGTGGTTTTTAATTATTGTTTATTATTTTATTGTTTTTATAATTAATGTTGAATTTTGAATTTAATTTTGCAAATGTGACTCTTTTCAGAAATAAAATGCTATTTGTTTAGAAATGAAGATGGGCCTATAAAAATATGTGAACGTTTATATTCTGTTAGTACACATTAATTACTTTGTATGTTGTTTTAACAAGTATGTTGTTGAAATAATTTGTTTAACAAGTACAATATTTTAACAAATACGTTGTAACAAGTAAAAAGGATGTTACAGAGTTTGTTAAAAACATAAAAGTTACATCAAGTATGCTGTAATTTGTATGTTGTTTTAACAAGCTTTGTAAGTTCTGTATGTATAAGATTTTAACATATTGGTTTTTAAACATTATTTACCAAAAGTGTTACCTGTGGGAGAATTACCTTGCAGTTTACTGGGTTGATCCAAGAATGAAAGAGACATGCCAGATTGTCAGATTGGAGGATTTATAAATGTGTTCCCAGCTAAATGTGATTTATATCATAATATCAGTGTAAATTACCTGTAAATGATATTTGTAGTGTGTAAATAAAATATTTTAAATTCACAACATGAGTTAATCTATTGGAATTGTTATGTAATGCATTGTATTTAAGTAAATTTTCTTTTCTTTCTAAAATAACGGTTTTACGTGTGAAATTAATAAACATTTATTTTTTGGGAAAAATTTCGAAATTTTTGCATCAATATCGAAATTATAAGGCTTTATTTGGATCAATTTCTTTTTTCATTTTTAAAATAGTCAAACTTCAATGTTCCCTTTATAAATATACATGAGGAACTTCGGTAGGTATTATTCATTGAATTAATAAAGAAAAGAGTTTTATATAAAATTTAAAAAATACCTTCGGCACTGTTTTAAATGATTTTTTATTTAGATGTCAAGAAAATTTTGTATTTCATAGCCATTATTGTAAAATCTGAATTTTCTTATCATTTTTCAGTAAAGTGTTATAAATGAACTTAAACATTCACCATGGAATAAAAGATTATTTTTCACATATGACTTTAGTTCTAAAGACATATGATCAAGATCATTTACGAAAAAGTCCATCTCCATTAGCTCTATACGAGAAATAGAAAGAGAATACTTTAAAAACCAAACAAAAAAATCCCCATTTCTAACCTAATGACACGCCCTTAATTTTCTCTGTACCGAATAATAATTCTCCAAATATCTAAACTGGCCAAAGTGAATAGCGCGTGAAAAGCATCCATTAGTTACTGAAAATAACTGTACCATGGAGTCTGTCATTTGCTAGGAAAACGATACATTTGGCTTAATGGTTGGATAATCAAATGAAATCCATCTGGGAGCTGCTAAAACTATTAATCTCTGTGAATTACAGCTGGCATCGTAGCAGCTGCACGTTTGCCATTGTATTGTGTGGTTACAGCAATAAGGAATTGAAATGAATGAGCTTTAAATAAATTGAAATTCAAATCGAATCCATAATAGTGCCTTTGAAATATTTCGAATTTAAATTCGCTTTGTCGTTTCATAGAAATTCAATATAATGGAAAAAAAAATTATTGAGTGTTCACATGTAATTCTTAAATTTTGAAATGATTCAAGTTAAATCTATAAAAATAAATTGATGCAAATTTATATTATTTAATGTTATTATGTATGTTATTAGATAAACTAATTCTTGTATTATTTTATCTAAGCATTTCAACTGAACATGTTTTCAGTTTTCAACTGAATTTATTTTTTAATTAATTTCATTCTAACTGAATTCATTTCATTTCAACTAAAGTATATTTTTTCAACTTCAATTGAATTTTCTTTTCACCTTCAACTGAATATATTTTTTCAACTTTAACAGGAATTTATATATTTTTAATTAATTTCATTTTGACTCAATTTTAATTTGATTTCAATTGAATATTATTTTTAACTGAAACTATTATTTTTAACTGAAAATATTTTTTTAACTACAACTGAATATATTTTTTCAACTTCAACTAAAATTTTCAACTGAATATATTTTTTAACTAATTTTTCAATATTAATGTTCTGATCCTTTCTTAAAATTATTATAGTCACTTTATTTATAAATTGTATTTGGAAAGAGCTATTGAGAAAATTTTGAAATAATATGTATAATTTACTAAACAATTAATATAATTAATAATATTTTTACAATATGTTAATTAATAAAAATATTTGTTGATTTGGTTGTAAAACTCATGTGCTATCTTTCCTTCTACACTTTTTATGATATAATTTCTAATAAACAAGTATATACCTACATTCAAAATAAATTTTATGGTATAGTTAAGAAATAACAAGTCTCTTAATTTTTCTTTCTTAAAATAATTCATTCTAATACCCATATAAATTTTGATAATAAAAAATCAAATTAAATTAAAAAATAAAAAATCCCCAAAAGTAACAGAATGAACACAAATTAGATATTAAATAAATTAATTAATTAAAGACAAAAGTAAATAAAACACCAAATAAATAATTATATTATATGTTAAATATGAATTGTCATCACTAATAAAGTATATAAAGTTTTACTTATGTTTATTCTTTTTTAGCTAACTTGATTTTAAAGCTTACAATTTAATTTTAAGAATAATTTAAGTGTATTATTTCATTATTTATAGCAAATTAAAAACATAGTAAGCAAATATGAACTTTTAATTGAGATAATTAGTTATGACAGCACCAAATATGTTTAGCATATAAAGTAATTTGTGAGAACGTTAACTAATTATTTTTGCAAGCAGCTGTATTTAAGGTATCTTAATTTTGCATTATTCCTAAATTAATTAAAGAAGGGCGGATTTGTAATAAAAAATAAGCTTTCTTTTAATTACCATTAATTAAACAGACCTATTTGAGGATTTCTGTCTAATCATCATATAAAATATAAAAATTTGAACTTTAAAATTAGAAAATGAAAAGATTTTAGGAAATCCAAACATGCCAGGTTACATTTTGTATTCTAATAAACACAGTATGGTTAAAAAAAATCTAATTAATGCATGCATTATTAAAAGATCTAACTAACATGAGCGTGATAAAAAGATCTAATTAACACATTCAGGATAAAAAAGATATAATTAATACATGCATGATTTTTGATAACTCATCAATAAATAAAAGTAAAAGATATCAGAAAAAAATTTTTTTTTACTAGAATTTAGAAAGTTTATTCTTGCTTATGCCCTTTTTTATCTAAAAAACTTTAGAATTTGGGAAACACAATTGAATATTTAGTCAGAAACAATAGCGATTTTCCATTCTGTTGAAGATGTCTTGAAGTTCGACTTCCTGTTCGGGTCTTCAATTAACAGCTCCCTGAATTGTATATTTCCCCGTATGCATAAATAGATTACTATGCATTTTCTTTTAATTAGCATTCATTAAAGAGATATATTTGAAGATTTCTATCGAAGCATCATATAAAAGACTTTAAAAATTTAGCTTTTGAAATAAGAAAATGAATAGATTTTAGGAAATCCAAGCATGCTTACATGTATTTTCTATTCTAATAAACACAGTAATGTTAAAGAAAAAAGTAATTAACATATGAATTATCTAATTAACATATGAATGATTTTTGATTATTTATCGATAGATAAGAATAAAAGATGCTAGAAAAAAATGCGTATTATAAATTAGAAAGAATACTCTTGTTTATATTTATTCTTGAGATAATTATACATGACAGCAACAAATCTGTTTAGCATATAAATTATTCTGAGAGAACATTAACTAATTATTTTGAAAGCAGATGTATTTAAATCATTTAACATCGTATTATTTCTACATTAATTGAATAAGAGTAGATTTGTAGTAAAAATTCCTTTTCTTTTAATTAAAATGAACTAAACAGATCTATTTGATGATTTCGATCTGATCATCATACAAAAACAAAATTTTGGAGTATAAAATAAATAAAAAATTAGAGATTTTATTAAGTCCAAACATGCTTAAATACATTTTGTATTCTAATAAATGCTTCTTTCAAAAAATCATGTTAATTAGATCTTTTTCTTTGACATTTCTTATTGTTAAAGAAAATGATCTAATTAACACGTGCATTGTTTTTTGATTATTCATCAATAGATAAAAATGAATAAATGATAGAAAAAATGTATATAATAATTTGGAAAGATTATTCTTGCTTATGCCATCTGTTATGTTAAAATATTTAGATATCTGTGTAACATAACTGAATATTTACTTAAAAACAATAGCTATTTTCCATACTGTTGAAAATGTCTTGTTGTTCTTGCAGCAAATCGGGTCTTCAAATAACACCTCCCTGAATTGTGTCTTTCCCTGTATGCATAAATAGATTACCATGCATTTTCTTTTAATTAGCAGTAATTAAATAGATCCAATTGAATATTTCTATCCAAGCAACATAGACAAAAATATATAAAAATTAGTTTTTAAGATAAGAAAATGAATATATTTTAAAATAAGAAAATGAATAGATTTTAGGAAATCCAAATATGTTGTACTCTAATAAGCACAGTTTCGTTAAAGAAAAAAGATCTAATTAACATGTAAATGATTTTTGATTACTCCTCAATAGATAAAATATAAAGGATATGAACTTTTACTGAATAAACAAATATAAACTTTTAATTGAGATAATTAATTATGACAGCACCAGATAAGTTTAGCATATAAATTATTCTATGATAACAACATCTAATCATTTTTGCAAACAGATGTATTTAGATCTATTAATTTAATTTTTTTCTATATTAATTGAATATGTTCACATTTGTAATAAAAATAAGTTTTCTTTTAATTAACGTTTATTAAACAGATCTATTTGATTATTTCTATTTAATCATCAGATAAAAAATAAAAATTTATACTTTAAAAAAAGAAAATGAATAGATTTTGGGAAATATAATTCTTATAAACATTTTGTGTTATAATATACACAGTTAGGGATAAAGAAAAAAGATCATGTTAACATGATTAACATGTTATCTTAACTAATTAACATGTTATATGCATGATTTTTGATTACTCATAGATAGATAAAAGTAAAGGATGCCAGAAAAAAATTGTGTATTATAATTTAGAAAGATTATTCTTACTTAGTATGTAATTTCTTATCTTAAAACTTTAGAAATTTGTGGAATAGAACTGAATATATACTCAGAAATAACAGCGATTTTCCATACTGTTGAAGATGTCTTGATGTTCTTACAGGAGATCAGGTCTTCAAATAACAACTCCCGGAATTGTGTCACTCCCCGTATGCATAAATAGATTACCATACATTTTCTTTTAATAAGCATTCATTCAACAGATCTATTTGAAGATTTCAATCTAAGCATCATATAAAAAAATAAATATTTAGATTTAAAAATAAGAAGATTAATAGATTTTAGGAAATCCAAACATGCTTACAAAAAGTTTGTGTTCAAATAAACACAGAAGTGTTTAAGAAAAAAATATTTAATTAACAAATGCAGGATTTTTCATTACTCATCAATAGACAAAAATAAAAGACGCCAGAAAAAATGTGTATTATAATTTAGAAAGTTTATCCTTGCTTTTGTCTATTCTTGAGAAAATTATATATGACAGTGCCAAATCTGTTTAGCCTATAAATTATTATGTGAGAACATTAACTAATTATTTTTGAAAGCAGATGTACTTAGATATCTTAATTTCGTATTATTTCTACATTAATAGAATAAGAGTAGATTTGTGATAAGAAATCCTTTTCTTAAAATTCATTTTTAACTAATAGGAACTAAACAGACCTATTTGATGATTTCCATCTGACCATTAAAAAAATAAAAATTTGGACTTTAAAATAAGAAAATGAATATATTTTAAGAAATACAAACATGCTTACATACATTTTGTTTGTTAATTAATACAGTTAAGGTTAAAGAAAAAAATATATAATTAACACGTGCATGACGAAAAGATCTAATTAACACGTGCAGGAAAAAAATATATAATTAACATGTGCATGATTTTTGATAACTCATCAATAGATAAAAAAAAAGCACGCCAATAATTTAAAAATATTATTCTTGCTTATGTCATTTATTATCATAAAACCTTAGAAATTTGGGAAATATAACTGAATATTTATTCAAAAAATAGTGGTTTTTAAAATCTGTTGAAGTTGTCTTCATGTTCGTGCAAGAGATCGGGTCTTCAAATAACAACTCCCGGAATTGTGTCATTCCCCGTATGCATAAATAGATTACCTTCGTAAGTTATGGGAATCCATGACAGGGCTCGAATTTCCCACATTTGTTCTGACTTGCTACGATTTGATACTGTTTGAATTTTTCCTACCTGCCAGCAAAGAGCACGAGGTAATCGCTCATTTTTCTTTTATGCTGATGTTTCGAGCATTACGAGGAATAGACAGAATTACCTCTGGAAAGATATCTGACTCTATGCGAAACTATCTCATTTCTCAAATCAAACGGAAAATGTGGTGTTAATACCATTCCTACGTTATTTTAAATCTGAGTATATATAAAGTTCACTTACTGAGTATGAATAAGTTCGTATAATCTTACAACATAACACGTTTCCTAAATGTTAACTTTATACCTATTTAATACCATGTAGAGGAATTTATCTAGGGAATAAAACAATAATAGGAAATTGCTATAAATATTTATAAAAATATATATATATATATATAAATTTTATAAAAAAATATATAAATTTTATATAAAAAAATAAAATAAAAAGGCATTTAAATACAATAAAAACCAGAAAAATTAGGATTGCAAAATTTCCAATTATTTGAATTAAATTAAAAGGGAACCATCAATTAAATTTTGATGTAAATTAACTGTGAACCATCAATTAAAAAAAGCTTCACAAATTAATTAATTAATTAAATTAACTTTTTTGAAATACACAACAATAATACAAAAAAATATAGCAACTGTGTTCAATGAAGATGAACTTCAATATGGTCTTCTCTAACAATTATACATGTATGGTTTGGTTTGTTTTTATTTTGTTCAATATATATGTTCCCTATTTTCCATATATAAATATATGGAAAATTTGGAAAGAAATTATATATATATATAAATTTGTTTTTAAAATTATCAAGTATTTTAACTATAACATCAAAGACAGTTTAATTTGCTTTACTTTTTTAGCATCTATCATATTTAAAATAAGCCTATAATTATGTAAGATGAGTTTTATTTTTCTATGTTAAAAATGTAACTTCTTTTTTAGAAAATTGAACTGTGAGATATTATATATAAAGCCTTGTCACACTGAACGATGGCATAAAAAGTTGGTTTTTTTATACTTAAACATATAATAAATAACTTTTAGTAAAATTAATTGCAATTTTTTTTTATAAAAATACAATAGTATTTTGTCTTACGTAAATATAAATATTGTTTTTCCGAAATAATTATCTTTGAAATAAAAAATGGAAAAAATTCCAATTTAAAATTTTTTTTTTTGAAATTATCGAATATTTTAACTATATCATCGTTGACAATTTAGTTTGCGATGAAAAATGTTAGTTAGAAATTTAATTAGAAATGGAAAAAAATTCCAATTTTGTAAAATTTATTTTTAAAATGATAAAATATTCTAAATATAACGCCAAATAGAGATTATTTGCATTAAATTTTGTTCAATATAATAAATTTAAAAAATATCTATAATTATGTAAGATTAGCTTTATTTTTTTTATGTTCAAAGTATAACTTCTTTTTTTTTTTAATTTAAATTCTGAGATATTATATATAAAGTCTTGTCACACTGAGCGGTTGCATAAAAAGTTAGCTTTTTGTATTTGAATATATAATAAATAACTTTTAGTAAAATTAATTGTAACTTTTTTATTAATTAAAGTGCAGTAGTATTTTGTCTGACGTAAATATAAAGACATTTTGAACCAAAAAATGGTAAAAAAAAATCCAATTTTTAAAAATTTGTTTTTAAAATTATCAAATATTTTAACTATAACATCATCAACAATTTTGCTTGCATTATTTTTTTTTAAAATCTACAGATTCAAAATATACCTAAAATTATGTACGATAAGCTTTATATTTTATGTTAAAAATTTTTAACTTCTTTTTAAAAAAAATTAACTGTGATATATAATATAAAAAGCCTTGTCACACTGGCATAAAAAGTTAGCTTTTTTACTTGAACAACAATATTACCTTACAATAAAAATCATCATATTTTTTTCAGTAATTTCAATTACGACTTAATTATAATAAAATATATTTGAAAAAAAAAAAAAATACCTATTCACGATCAATACTTGATACGTGGAAAAAAAAGAACTAATGAATGCCTCTCTAATCTAAATATGCATTGAGTGCTACCATGCAAAAAAAGAGACGAAAAACCAAACCAAAATAATAATAATAATAATAATAGCAAGTGCCAAAAAAAAATCTTTTTCGATATAATGATAATATATTTATGTTTCAAAAAAGTAACGCATAATAAATGACTTTTACTAAAATTAATTTTAAAACGTTTTCTTTTATGAAATTACAGTAGTATTTTGTGTAACGTAAATACTTCATTTAGTAACATTTCTTCATTTAGTAGTTTTCATTTACTAAATAGTAAAATTTAGTATTGTTTTTCCGAAAAAAAGACATTTAGGAAAAAAAAATAATTTAAAAAAATTTGTTTTTAAAATTATCAAATATTTTACCTATAACATCAAATACAGTTTAGTTTACCTTAATTTTTATTTTAACATCTAACAAGTTCAAAATAATTCTATAATTATGTAGGATAGGCTTTATTTTTTTATGTTCAAAATGTAAATGCTTTTTTTTAAATTTAAACTCTGAGATATTATATATAAAGACTTGTCACGCTGAACTGTGTCGTAAAAAATTAGCTTTTAATAACAATATCTTAGCCTTTAATAAATTAGCTTAAACAACAATATTAACCAACAAAAAAATTCTTCAGATTTTTACTGCAATTTCAATTACGACTTAATTGTAAGAAAAATATTTGAAAAACAAAGAAAAGAATATATAATCGCGATCAATACTTGATACGACAAATAAAAAAGAACTAATGAATGCCTCTCTAATCTAAATATGTATTGAGTGCAACCATCATGCGAAAAAAGGAGACTAAAATGCAAAAGCTTAATAACAATAAAAATGCCAACAAAATTGTTTTTTCCATAGAATGATAATACATTTATATTTAATAAAAGTTACGCATAATAAATAATATTTAGTAAAATTAATTGAAGAAAAATTTCTTTCCAAAAAATACATGGTATTTTGTCATACGTAAATATAAATATGGTTTTTCTGAATTAAAGAGGTTTAAAAACAAGTAAAAGGAAAACATTTCCAATTTTTAAAAATAAAATTATCAAGTATTTTAACTACAACATCAAATACAGTCTAGTTTGCATTTATTTTTTTTAACGTCTAACAAATTTAAAATAAACCTATAATTATATATGATAAGCTTTATTTTTTATGTTCAAAATGTCAACTTCTTTTTTAAAAAAAAGGAACTATGAGATATTATACATAAAACATGTCACACTGAAAGCTAATGTAAAAAGTTAGCTTTTTATACTTCAAAAACAATATTATCGAGCAAAAAAAATTGTTAAATTTTTTTTCTGCAATTTCAAGAGAAATATTTGGAAAAAAAAAAAGAAAATAATACATATTTACGTTCAATACTTAATACAAGAGAAAAAAAAAGAACTAATGAATGCCTCTCGAATCTAAATATGCATTGAGTGCCACTGTCATGCAAAAAAAGGAGACGAAAAACAAAACAAAAAATAATAAAAATAAAGATGCCTCCCCCCAAAAATCTTTTTTACGATATAATGATAATAAATTTATATTTAATAAAAGTAACGTTAATAAATCACTTTTAGTAAAATTATTTGTTTTATAAAAATGCAGTAGTATTTTGTCATAAGTAAATATAAATATGGTTTATCTGAATTAAAGAGGTTTAAAAACAAAAAAATGAAAAAAAAAAATTCAATTATTTAAAAATTTGTTTTTAAAATTATCTAATACAGTTCATTGCCTTATTTTTTTAACATCTAAAAATTTAAAATAAACCTTTAATTATGTAAGATAAATTTTATTTTTTTTTATGTCCAACATGTCCAACTTTTTTTATTAAAAATTGAAGTATGAGATATTATGTATAAAGCCTTGTTATACTGAAGGGTAGCAAAAAAAAGTTAGCTTTTTATACTTCATAAACAGTATTATCAGCAAAAAAAATTATCACATTTTTTTCTGCAATTTCAATTACGACTTAACTATAAGAGAAATATTTGAAAAAAAGAAAATAATACATATTCACGATCAATACTTGATACGAGGGAGAAAAAAAAACTAATGAATACCTCTCTAATCTAAATATGTATTGAGTGCCACCATCATGCAAAAAAGAAGACGAAAAACAAATAATAATAACAATAAAAAGGCCAAAACAATGGTTTTTCGATAGAATGATAATGCATTTATATTTATAAAAGTAGCACATAATAAATAATTTTTAGTAAAATTAATTGTAATGTTTTTTGTTTCATAAGAGTACAGTAGTATTTTGATTCAAGTAAACATAAATATTGTTTTTTCGAAATAAAGACAGTTAAAAATATAAAAATGGAAAAAAAAAATCGTTTTTAAAATTATCAAGTATTTTAACTGCAACATCAAATACAGTCTAGCTTGCAGTAATTTTTTTAACATATGACAAATTCAAAATAAACCTATAATTATATACGATTAACTTTTTTTTTTATGTTCAAAATGTTCAACTTCTTCTTTTAAAAAATTGAGCTATGAAACGTTATATATAAACCCTTGTTATTGCTGAAGGGTAGCAAAAAAGTTAGCTTTTTATACATGAACAACAATATTACCCACCAAATAAAAAAAAATAAATAAACTCACGAAATAAACACACAAACACATACACACACAAATCACATTTTTTACTGCAATTTCAATTACGACTTAACTATAAGAGACTCACGAAATAAAATAGAAAAGAAGAAAATATTACATATTCACGATCAACACTTGATACAAGGGGGGAAATAATGATTGCCTCTCTAATCTAAATATGTATTGAGTGCACCATCATGCGAAAATCATGCCACCCTCATGCAAAAAAAAAAGAGACGAAAAACAAAACAAAAAAATAATAATAACAATAAGAATGGAAACAAAAATATTATTCATGATAGATAGAAAGTATATTTATATTTAATAAAAGTAACGCATAATAAATAATTTTTAGTAAAATTAATTCTAAAAAAATTTGTTTTATAAAATTACAGTAGAGTTTTGTCTTACGTAAATATAAATATGGTTTTTCTGAATTAAAGAGGCTTAAAAACAAGAAATGAAAAAAAAATTTTAATTTTTTAAAAATTCGTTTTTAAAATTATCTAATACAGTGCAGTTTGCATTATTTTTTAAACATCTAACAAATTTAAAATAAACCTATAATTATGTAAGATAAGTTTTATTTTTTTTATGACCAACATATATATATATTTTTAATTTTAACTATAAGATATTATTTATAAAGCCTTGTCACACTGAGTTGTGGTATAAGAAGTTAGTTTTTTATACTTGAACAACATATCACCCAACAACAAAAAAAAATTCTTCACTTTTTTTCTGCAATTTCAATTACGACTTAACTATAAGAGAAATATTTGAAAAAAAGAAAATAATACATATTCACGATCAATACTTGATACGAGAGAAAAAAAAAACTAATGAATGCCTCTCTAATCTAAATATGTATTGAGTACCACCATTACACAAAAAAAAGGGGACGAAAAACAAAACAAAAAAAAATAATAAAAACAATAAAAATGCCCCCCAAATTTTTTTTTTTACTAAAAGAGAGATTGTCATGGCATTTTCTGTAATCCATCAAGCTTAATAGCTTTTGGGACAATAAATAGTCCTAGCGATGAGATAAAGGGTTGGAATAGCTAATGGTTTTAACGTCATCTTATGTTCCACTGAAAAAAAAGGAACTTTAGATATCGTTTTTTGTACGTAGCTGGGAGAAACGCAATAATTTTATAAGAAATTAAATTAAACTAATACATGCATCTACATTTCTGTACTTAAAAAATAATTTAAAAGGCACTTTTTTATCATAATGGAGTTTTTATTTGCTCTTAGTTTATTTTCTTAATAATGTGGAGTGTTTATGACTCATCATTTTCTATTGTATATGTTGAATTTTTTTTCCGCCTGCATACTTTAAATATTGTTGATAATGATCCTTAATTTATTTTTAATAATGAAATGTTTATCAAAAAAAGATATTTACAAAATATTTTGTATTTATGCATCCTAAAATTACCTTGGCAAAATATTAATAAAATAACAGATTTGAAAAATTTTAATATGCATTTCGATATAATAAGAATAATATAACTTTCCATCAAATTACATATTTCCTTAGATATATATTTCCTGCATAAGTATCCTATGATTATTTTTTGTTATTGATCATTTATATTAATTTCAGTCAAACTCTAAGGTGGGTATGACGTTTATAAAATTTATTTTTATTCATTTATTAGAACATGGACTTCTGAAATTAGATAGCTATGTTCAAAACTCATTAAACATTATTAAATACCTACTATATCTGGCATATGCCATCTGTACCATTTTTTTCTCACAGGAAGAGTTTTGGCATTTCATTCGTATAGGAGAGGAATGTATGTTATTTGACAAGCATATCATAACAACCCATCACTCAACTTTGACAGCAGACTATCAGTATTCTGAGTAGTTATATTGCATGCAATTAGTGTTTTGTACTAATGAGAACAGCCTGTAACTCAAATATGATAGCAGATAATCAGCATAAGGAGACTCAGGAAATTATGCATAAGGAGACTCAGGAAATCAGCTAATGTCTGTGAGACCTTCAGAAATCGAAAAAACTACAGATTGAATATCAACTATACCATGAGTGGTTCAATCGTGATTGGTGACGGAGCAGAAGCTTAGAAAAGTCTACTCCAATGAGAAGTGAGGAAAATTACCCCCCTTTTGACGAAATGTCTTAAAAGAGAGGGTTTTGGTGAAAAGTTTCACGTCGAGTCGACCAGAAGTGTGATTTTTCATTTTTTCCTCTGAAGTGACTGATTAGGCATGAGACTCCGCCTGTTTTTCAAAGTGAACTTCTTGTGGTTAAGTGTATCACACCTTGTGATTAATAAGGTGCGGCAGACCGGGCAATTAGATTCAACGTAGACTCGAGAACTCTGAAAATCACCAACCTTGGAGTGAACTGTTCTCTTGATTTAATCCTTCACTTGTGAACAAATTTTATTTTAATTTTTACTTTCTTTGTATAATAACCCAAATGCAGTGCTTATAAATAAAAATTAGTGTTCCCATGAACCTGAAAGTGAACCTCTTCTTAAAGCAGTTATAGGTCTAATATAGGTCGTCACATTACAATGTTCACACTATATGTATGCAGCCCATATGTTTATTTGCTGTAGTTCAAAAAACACAATACAAATTTGCTTTCCTACTTGTGCTTACTTCATACAAGTTCTGCAAACCTCATACATTCTCAATATTCTTACAACCAATGAATTTGAGAGTTAATATAAAAAATATCGTTCAATTATTATAAATATTTTTTTAATAAAAAACGTAACAATGCTATAATATGTTAAATAACAATGTTGATTATTTGATGGATTTCAGGTTCATGGACTTAATATGTAAAATAATAAATACAACAACATATTTTTAATAATAATAAATTAAATATGTAAATCAATTAAAAATGTATAAATTATCGTTTAAAATGATGTATTAAATATTATAAGTTAAAAAATGAAATATAAGCTTTCCAATATTTATGACATATATAAATTGAGTAATCATTCAACTTATTACAAATATAATTTTTTAAATATAAAAATGCTATAATATGTTATACAACAATGTTGATTATTTAATGGATTTTAGGTTCATGGACATAATGTAAAAGAATAAATTCAACAGTAATTTAATTAATTAATAAATAATAATAATTAAGTTAAATTAAATTAAATTTTCCCAACATTCATGAGGCTTACAAAGGCTGATTTATAAAACTTGAGTAATCTTTTTTATATGGTAACAATGAATAATTTAAAAAAAATGAAAATAATTATTAATCAATCTTTGAGTAATTTCGATAAAGAATAAATTATGAATAAAAATAAACTTCCTTTGTAGCATGATGTGCTAAACATTAAAGATCGGAAGTTAAAAATCTAAGTATTCATAAAGCCATCTTTTGCTGTAATAATGTTTTCAGAAATGTTTGTCACTGCCATTGTCGTTGCTTCTTAGATGGCTTTCCTTTTAATAATTGTGTTTAGTTCTTAATAATTTTTTTCCAATGGTTTAAGTTCTTATAATTTTTTTCCCAACGGTTTATTTCTTAATAATTTTTTTTTCCACCGGTTTATTTCTTAATTTCTTTTTTCTTTCTTCCAACTTTTTTTCTTCCATTTTCTTTAATATTTATTTTCTTCGGGTATTCTCAATGGTACTTAAATCAGAAATTATTGAAAATCTGCGTAGCTTATAGTACAGCAATTACATTTTAACTATCATATCCGTAGATTTCAGGATATTATATAATGCTACAAAAACTTGCTCTCAAGTAGGATTTATCTACCCTATAAAAAATATCTTGTTAAAAAAAGGATGGATTCCTATCTCGCTTTTGTGTTTCAAATCTCTTCTAATGGGATTTAGATGTAATACTCAAAATTAATACATTCTCCATATTATCATATTTGCGAGACACTGCTTTAGAGTTTTGTTATGAGATTTTTTTCAGATTTTTCCTAATCACTAATTTCAATACTAATGTTATTCTCATAATTAAAAACTGATTTATTGAATGCAATATGATGTTTTTTGCTTTCATCTTCACTAACTTTTATACTTGTTCCTGTTCTGGTGATTCATTCCTTAATATATTTTGTATTTAGCCTTTTTATCTATATATGTAATTTAACTACATTGTATGGATTTATTTAATTTTATCTTTGAATATGATAATATTAAAAAGATATACTATTCTAAATTAATTAATTTTAAAAGTTTGCTTAGTTACAATCATTACTTTCAATATGCAATGTATACCATGACAATTCAAATTCTGAAGGTGGACTGATGGCCAATTGGCTAGCTGTCTGGCCTTTGGTACCAATTATAACAGTTATGTCACCTCCAGGCTTCAGGTGCGAAACCTGACGGTGAAATAACTGTTAAACTGTACATACTGCTCTAATTAGCTTAAAGTGTGTACAAAATGACCGTAGAACGATAAACCAAACAAACGAAACCAAATTAAATTCTGCAAAAACAATGTTTAATTATTAAAGTCATCTACATCGTAATATCATATAACATATATGATGCTTTGAAATAAAACTTGATTATTTTAATTGATTTCTGCTTTAATCAGTTATATCGATAAAATTACTACACACAAACTTAATTAAGAACTTTGTTATATTAATAATGCTTTGCATTATGATATTTTAATTTTATTTCTATTTAATCGTTTGCTCGCAGGACTGTTACATCAATAAAATTATCCAGAAAAATACTTATTTATCAGTCATATTGATACTTTTTTTTATCTGAATTATTGAAAAATCTTGTATTTTTATGATAAAAAATTGTATTTGGTAAAAAAGTTACATTTTTTATTATAAATATAATTTTTATATTGAATTAATTTCCTTTAAAAATGCCTTTTTTGTGAATAAAACGAACTCCAAATAATTATATTTGGATCACTTATGTTTCAATAACATCTGGAAACTATTATTGCTATTAAATTATTACTATTAACATTATTGCTATTAAATTTATTACTGTTATAGTATTGCTATTATATTATTGCAATTTCTTTTAATCACATTATTGCTATTAATAACTCTATTCTGAAAGAAAAAAAAATGAAATATATAAAGTATTCAGCAAAAAGGGAAGTATCAAATGAGATGTATAATTACTTTTTGATAAGAAAAACTTTAATTACAGAAAGTATAAATTACGTATCATTAAGAATACAGCAAAGATGATCAAAATTGACTGATTAGTCATATTAAGATAAGGGAAGCACTTGAATAGCATTTTCAAGTACTTAATGATGGCGCCATGTATTTCAAATCAGGCTCCACGCTTTAATTTCTCCTGTGTATAATATATCAGCATACTAGATGGCCTAAAGCTGTACCTGTTTAGCTGATAACCGCCAAATGTGCTTATTAAGCATTTATGTATATATTCATATGGGCATGTATTGGTATAATTATCGCAATTGATAATGTCCTTAGTTCCATAGAAATTTTAACAGGTTTAGTCGAAATTACAGGTATTCGCTGAGTTTACAGCTTACAGCAATCTAACTCAAACATAACTGTTAAAGGGACGATGACAATTATTTGAAGGATATTGAGCAACTAAGTAGTTTTAGATAAAACAAAAAGGTTTTTAATCATTATGGTCAGTGAAATACCATAAATAAAAAATGTAGATGATTTAAAATAATACGCTCATTTATTCTGAATTCATAACCATATTTTCTGCAATACATTTATATTCATATAAATAACTCTTATGTGCATGTGCTTGTCACTGAACTTCCACCTAAATGGCTGGATCGATTTTGATGAAAATTTTTGAGTGTGTATTTGAGGGGATACCTTAATGGTTTAGATTCATAAATCGACTCGGTAGGTGGCGCTGCAATCGTTATAAATCTTTATGCCTGTCGCTGAACTCCTCCTAAACGACTTGGCCGATTTTGATAAAAATTTTTTATGTGTTTGAGTGGTTCCTTGGATGGTTTAGATTCATAATTGAGCCTGGTACATGAGTCTGCAATCGGGTTCTTTTGTACGTGTGTATGTCACAGAAATCCTCCTAAACTATTTGACCAATTTTGATGAAATTTTGTGTGTGTGTTTGAGTGGGTGGCTGGATGGTTTAGAATCACAATTGGTCCCGGTATGTGGCGCTATAACAGGTTCTTTTGAGCCATGTGTTTGCCACTGAACCCCCTTTGTCCTTTGCTTGTCACTCTCATGCTTATCCCATTTGTTGTAAGTCTCCCCTAGAGGGCGCTGCAGTATATCAAATTATATACCGTTCAATCAATAGCTATGAAAATCGGTAATAATATGCATTCGTGTATAGAAAATAGGTTTGCTCTATTCTCTTTATTGTTACTAGCTACCAGATGGTGCTGCAGCATTACATGTTATATTCCGTTCATACGATATCCATGACAATTTGCATCCGCATATATCGGAACATGGGAAATATATTCGAGATATGCAATTTTCTACAAAGCATTGATTTTGTCAGGACAATGTATGGCGGATTCTGCTAGAATCTCTATATATTAATTTATAAAGGAGAGGTACTTATATAATCATAAGAGAATACTTTGCTGCATTATTTAATACTGACTATCTACTATCTATTTTGTGCATTATTTAATACTATCTATGTTATTACAACAACAGGTGTAACAAAAAACTTGTATGTAGTTAAAGAATTATTTCATTAATAATTGTGATATTATGTGCCAATATATAAGTAACAATAATACATTTCCATGAAATAAGTAACTGTAAAATAGACAGATCTCTAGTGGTAAACAAATTTTTAAAAAATGTGCTTTTTCTTTTTTGAATTAGTTTCTGTTCAAAATATTTGCTTAAAATACATCTCAAAATGCAATTTATTTACATTTATTATGTATAGTATTAGTCATTTAAAAGTTTGTGAGATATAAACTTTGGAACTTAAGTATTGAAGACCAAGATTAAAACTTCTTGATAAAATACTACAGAAATATTAATCAAACAAATTATATACGGCACTAAAACTGAAAGAAAAGTTGTTTATTTACAAAAATACTTATTTTATTAAATTAAAATTATTTATTAATTTCTTAAAATTAAATATTTTATTTTCATCATTATTTTCATTTTGTATTTGTACCAAATCTACTAGATAGCATTTTTTGATAAAACATTATATAACTATTTAATTGAATTTTTGACTCTTATAATATGATGTTCATTTTTTTTTCTCTTCATATTAAGATCTAACCTGAAGATGGTTTAATAAAATTATGATTATTTTTCTATGTTTTTACCAAAAATGTTTAAAAGAAGATAACTTAATTTTTAATTTCATTTAAGACGTACTTTATTTACACTAAAACATTGCATCATTAGTGCTCACAATATGAAACTGAAATGTTAATTAAATTATCGAATTCAGTTTCTACTGAAGTTTTATTCATTATGTATTTCCAAAGAGTTTTAAAATGTTTCTCTTATAACATTTATCTCAAAATACTTTTAAATCCTTTTTTCACGTAAAAAGGTATTTTAATTATATTTTACTTAACTGTTAAAAGGTTTGCAAAATACTTATTTTTTTATTCAAGTAAAAAATTTTAGTGAATTTTTTTTTGTACATTCTTCTCTTTCATTTACTCAATGCACTAATGTAAATAATTTATCAGTGTATTTTACAGCAAGTAAAAATTCTTTTTTAGAGACCAATTATAAAATCGAACATAATTTAATTCCATAAGTCTTTTACAACTTAAGTGCTTCTAAAAGCATAAATATTACTATGTTTTTGCCTTTTTTAATTACAAGTACATATAAGTTGTTACTCAATTATTTAAGCATATTCGTGCTTAATTAATTTTTGAAATTTTTCACAAACTTACTTATCATTTTTTTGACATATAAAAAAACTATTTTCAACAGTCTTACTATAAATGTGTTCATTAAATCTTAGATATATTAATAATAATTCATTTTCAAACATTTCAAAATAATAAACTCATACATTACGCATTGGTTTTGTCTTAAGATTTGTATTATATTATGAAATATGTAACTCAGAGTTTTTCAGCTTCCAAAAATATCATAACATGTTTTACTTTAGTAATCTTTGTTGATAATATGAATGAAGACTAATAATCAAGATTTAGTAAAATTGTAGGTTTTAAGTGATTAATATCATAATAATATTTCAATTTTCATTTAAATTTTAATAAATCATGATTTAGTAAAATTGCAGGATTTAAGTTCCTTAATGTCATGTAAAACTTCAATGTTCAATTTAAACTTATTAAATTAGGATTTACTAAATTATAGGACTTAAGTCCTTCATGTCATATACAATTTCAATCTTCATATAAAGGATATAAGTTTGTAAATATCTGGTGAAAATTTAAAAACAAATAGATAAGACCAAAATAAACAGTTTATTCAATGTAATATAAGTGCTAAAATGACTTATGTAGAGAAGAGTCTGGTATTTCATTCCCAGAAGACAGGAATGTATGCTATGTGACAAACACACTAAAAACATATAACACAACTTCGACAGCAGACAAGTATTATTGTGGGCAGTTATATCACACGTAATTCGGTATCATGTATAATGAGACTCAGGAAATTAGTGAATGTCTTTGTCAACATCACAGGTGATACACCTTAAGATTGAATATGAACTATACCATGGTTTGCTCCATCGTGATTGGTGATAGACCACGAGCTGAGAAATGTCTATTCCAATGAGAAGTAAGGAAAGCTGACCCCCCTCTTGTCGGATTGTCTTAAAAGGAGATTTCCAGGTAAGTGAAGAGATATTTGTTGCTTTTCTTTTTTCTCTGAAGTGACTGAAGAGGCCGGAGATTCCGCCTGATTCCAAAGTGAGCCCCTTATGCTTTCGAGAATCACGCCGTATGATAACTAAGGTCCGTCGCAGACCAGTCAATTAGATTCGACGACTAAGTACGAGAACTTGTATAAATATCCAGAGTTTCTTATTTGCAATTTGTATCTATATATATATATATATATATAGCGCTTCTAAAAACATAAAGTGTTCTCTTGAACTTGAAAATGGCCTTCTTCTTGAAGCCGTTATAGTTCTAATATAGACCGAGATGTTACAACGCACGTGAGCAAAACAAGACACATAAATTCAGAAGAAAATATAAAAATGATTAAACTTTATACAATAGGTTCTCGAAAGAGCGACGTTCAACAATAATGCTAAAATAACAGTTGTGACGCATAAATTTAGTAGTAGCAAATGTTTCTGGCATGTCACATACATTTTCAGGCTACACGTTAGCATTTTTCTGGAAGACACCTACCATGAAATTATTTTCAATAGTTCTTCAGCTGTGTTTTCGATGTTCCTCTATTTATATGGAATCCACGAATGTGGTTCATCACTATTGAGTCTTACTTAGTTCACTTCAACAGGAAAGTCCTTGAACAGAAATTTCGTGTATGCTACTTAAGGTCTACATTGAAACATATGAAGTAGATCTGTTTCTTGCCGAAACCATCACAAAATTTAACATGCAGCGATTTCTTCTTCTGAGGCCCCATTAAGATTATGATCTATGAAACTTCCAATCAGTTGATAAATATCTAGTGGCCAAACTGTCGATTGCTGCTGGAAATATGCGTGACACACTTAAAGTTTGCTAATGTATGCCAATCCTCAACTTTTGCTAATGTATGCCAATCACCATACTCTTGATATCATAGTCCACCATACTACCACCATAGTTCAATCCCCATAGTCACCTTATGTCAGCCACCATAGCCTTGAATTGCCTTTAACTGTAAGTCTTTTCGAGAAAATATTGTAAAATGATTAACCACTAAAACGTTTGTTTTTTTTACTTTACCTGCCTTTTTTTATTTACTTGTTGTTCATTAATTTTTATTTGTGTAACATTTACACGCGCTATTTCAGTACACACTTTCTGTAGCAAAATCAACTTACTTGACTCAGTAATTCTGTATTTAAATTGTTACCTGCTCATTTAGAGACACACTGAATTTAATTATTGTTATTTATATAAATTAGGATTTCATTATAAAAATAACATTTTTGTTTATTGAATGAGAATCATTTTTTGCGACTTTTCACTAAATTCCAAATAGCGCATTCATAAAATAAATACTCACTGTGCTTCCTCATTGGCATCACAGAACTTTGGTGGGCCAAGGCCGTTTGTCTACTGACATATTTAGAGACAGGAGATTTTTATTTTTATGGAGTAGGATTGTCAGTCCTACAGTTTTATTAGACCAAAACCTACGGTTTAAATTATATTAAGTACCACTACAAACATCCATAGCACAGCCGGGCCTTAAACCTGAAAACCTGTTGACCAAGAGATAGGGTACTAGGCATTCGGCCATCAGTCCATGCTCATTTTTGCAATTTCCAATTTATACTAAATACAAATATACAAACCAGGATATTATTACTAAAATTTTACGGGAAATACCTTTACATACTACAATTTAAATTACAAATTTCAGTGTAAATTATAATTTTCTTTACATAAATTAAAAATTAATTTAAAATTATTTTAGAATTTAAGAAACATTAAATCAAAATTTACTTCATTTATTCATTTGTTGAGCGGAATGGTTTGAAACGATTGTTTGCTTTACAATGATAAAATTAGATATGTATTTATTTTAAATTGTAAGACAATTTAATGTTATAATTTAAATTCCAAATTTTTTTGTAAATTTGGAATTTAAATTATAACCTATCTTTGCATGAATTAAAATTAAATAATAAAGTATTTTAGATTAGTAGAAACTTTTCAATTTTGCTTCATTATTTCATTTGTTGATCAAAAAGGTTTGAAACTATTGTTTGCTTAAAAATCATATTGCAATGAAAAATAAAAATAAATAAAAATAAAAGACCATTTTAATTTGAGGAAAATGTAGTAAAATATAGAAAACAAATAATAATTAAAATGAAGAAATAAATGAAAAACACGAATGAAATAAAATTAATTATCAGCTTTCACATACACACAATTGAATTTCTTTGATATTCATAGCCGGAATCTAATAATTAAATATAGAAAACGAACTTTAGTAATTCTCTCTTGTGAGGGTCCTTTTGTTACTCAAATAAACGGAATTATTTTATTTATTGGGAAAGTCGTCCCAAATGGCAGCATTCCTTCTTCCGACCCATACATCACGTGGCAACTTTAATAATAATTACCGCCAGAGGCGTGTTTTTCTAAAAATTCTAATTTATTGCAGATACTATTTATACTTCCCCGGAAGTTAGTTAAAGAATGCCGACATATTAGTGGAGCCCGCAAGTGAGGAAAGTAATTTCGCCAAATGTTGCAATATAAGTTTATGTAAGCAAAAAGAAACCATTTCCTCTGAAGGATCGACCACTTCAATTAGAAGCTCCACCGTTCACAGTAACACTTGAATTAAAGAAACAATTAGCGTCCTTTGTAGCATGATTCTGTTTCCATTTTAGATATTGTTCGTCATACGCCTGTTGTTTTATTAGAATAGCTAAGAGGTGCATTTACAATTAGTTGTTGTCAATTAGTCCAATTCTGGTTCACTTTGTAGCAGGGATGAAAAGATTTGGAAATTGTCGACGTCGTCAGTCTGGCTAATAAGCAAAATGTATATATTTCATTGATTAAATTAGACGGTATTGAGGAAGTAGAAGCTAAATTGGTTGACTTGGATAAGCAGAGTAAAGATGTAAAAGAGAATTATAAAGACTTTCATCCTAAACATCCAGGCTCTTCGAATTTAAACTGTACTTTTATATAATCTCTGGTTACAGAAAGCTTACAGAAAATGTAATTAAATTTGTAGCTTATGTTATTTTTATGTGTATACTTCCATAATTGTTGTTCTTTAAAACCATTAGTTTTGTTTAAATTCGTTTATATTCATTTATTGTTCAATAATTTTATATTCTTAAAAAAAATACTTATTTTGACATTTACCTATTAAAAAGAAATAAACTGATTAGCATGGTGGAGTGTGTATTATTTTAGTACAGATATATTTTAAAATATTAGGTATATAATGTGAATTTGTAGAATATTATTAAATCTTCAAAATTTTCATAATTATAAAAGCCGGTGAATTCTTCAGTGTTACATTCATTTAATAATATTTTAAAGAAATAAAAATTGCCAAAGTTAATATTAAAAAAAATTTCGGTAAGTTAGTAAGTTTTAGTGTAAATTATCACTATCTTCACATAAATTAAAATTAAGTATAAAATCATTTTAAAATATTAGAAACATTAAAGCGGAATTTACTTCAATACTTCATTTATTGATCAAAATGTTTGAAACTATTGTTTGCTTCAAAATGATAAAATTAAATATGAAATTGTTTTAGATTACAAGAAACATTTAATGTTATAATTTAAATTCCAACTTTAAGTATAATTTTAACTATATTTACATAAATTGAAATTAAATAGGAAATTAGTTTTCATTAGTAGAAACATTAAAGTGATATTTATTTTATGTTTTAATCTTTGATTAAAATGTTTTTAAACTATTGTTTGCTCAAAAATAATTTTGCACTGAAAGATAAAAGGAATATAAAACCATTTTAATCTCAGGGTATTATAATAAAATATAGAAAATAAAAATATATAAATTGTTTGAAACTTTTATTTTCTTAAAGCTGATCTTACAGCGAAAAATATTTTAATTTCAAGGAAATATAATAAAATATATAAAGTAAATAATAAGAAATAAAGAATACATTAATGAAATAAAATTAACTGCATTTTAAGATACCAGCTTTCACACAAACGATCAAATTTCTTTGAAACCCATAGCCGGAATCTAATAATTAAATAGAGAAAACGAACTTTAGCAATTCTCTCTTGTGAGGGTCATTTTGTTACTCAAATAAACGAAATGGAATTATTTTATTTATTGGAAATGTTATCCCAAATGGCAACATTCCTTCTTCCGACCCATACATCACGTGGCAATTTTAATTATAATTATCGCCAGAGGCGTGTTCTTCTAAAAATTCTAATTTATTGCAGAGACTATATTTACTTCCCCGAAAGTTAGTTAAAGAATGCCGATATTTTAGGTGGAGCCCGCAAGTGAGGAAAGCAATTTCGGCAAATGTTGTATAAGTTTATGTAAGCGAAAAGAAACCATTTCCACTAAAGGTTCGACCACTTCAATTAGAAACTCCGCCGTTCACAGTAACACTTGAATTAAAGAAACAATTATCGTCCTTTGTAGGATGGCTCTGCTTCCATTTCAGATATTGTTCGCCATACGCCTGTTGTTTTATTAGAATAGCTAAGAGGTGCATTTGCGATTAGTTGTTGTCAAATAGTCCAATTCTGGTTCACTTTGTTGCTGAGAGGAAAAGATTGGGGAATTATCTACGCCTCCAGTCTAGCTAATAAGCAAAATGCTGTTTTATTAATTAGATTAGGCAGAACAGGTATTGAGGAAGTAGAAACTAAAGTGGTTGACTTGGATAAGCAGAGTGAAGATGCAATATATAATTTAAGAATTGTTTTATCCTATATATTCAGGCTCTTTGAATTTAAACTGTGCATTTATGTAATCTCTGGTTACTGAATGCTTACATAAAATTTAATTCAACATCTAGTTTATGAATAATTTGATTTGATTAATTTATGAGTATAATTAATAACAGTTTTTCATAAAGCCACCTGTTTTGATTTATTACATATTTATTCATTTATTTTTCACTAATTTTGTATAATTTTAAAAAATGGGGGTTCTACATTTATTTACAAAAAAAAAAAATAATAATTAAAAATTAATGAAATTGGCATTATGGAGTGTATATTATTTTAATATGTTTACTGTAGCTGACATTTATCGTATTGATAAGTATAGTTATAGGCAAATGTAAACTTAAAATTTTAAATGTAAAATTAATTTTATAAATATTAGTTATATAAAGTGAATTCATAGAATATTTTTTCCAAAATTTCATAGATAAAACGATTTTACAGTGAACCACACAGTACTGCTATATTTCACTAGTATTTTAATGAAAAAAATTGCCAAATTTAATATTAAACAATTATTAAGAATTTCAATATTCAAAGAGATTGTATTTTTAAATATTATAATATTAATTTTAATATTTTTAAGCATTATATATGTGTCCACCACCAGCTTGAACAGTGCCTTGCTGACAGTTTGGGTCCATGGCTTAGTGGGGTCTGCGCCACACTCGAACCCTACCATCAGCTCTTATCAACTGAAATCGTGACTCATCGGACCAGGCCCCGGTTTTCCATTCATCTAGGGACCACCCGATATTCTCACGTGCCCACGAGAGTCGCTGCAAGCGATGTCGTTCTGTCAGTAAAGGCACTCGAGTTGGTCTTCTGCTGGAATAGCCCAAGAAAGCCAAATTTCTCCGCACAGTTCTAACAGACAAGTCCCTTGTACGTCCCACATTGATTTCTGCGGTTATTTGACGCAGTGTTGCTCGTCTGTTAGAATTTACGACTCTTTGCAGACGTCGCCGGTCTCGGTCGTTAAGTGCAGGCGGTCGACCACTGCGCTGTCCATGGTGGGATGTTATGCCTGAAATTTCATACTCTCGGCACACTCTTGACACAGTGGATCTGGGAATGTTGAATTCCCTAAAGATTTCCGAAATGGCATGACCCATGCGTCTAGCTCCAACTAACATTCCGCGTTCAAAGTCTGTTAATTCCCGTCGTGCGGTCATCATCACGTCAAAACCTCTTCACAAGAATAACTTGAACAGAAATGAAAGCTCTGCGAAAGCACTGCGCATTTATACCTGATCTACGCGATGCTACTGTCATCTGAAAATTTGCATATTGCTATCCCATGACTTTTTTCACTTCAGTGTATATATATATATATTTAATTTTCTCGTTTATTATTTTTTCTTAAATGATTGAAGATACTGTACTATGTAAATGATTACATGGAATAACATTTTATTCAATAAACAGAGAAATACTACGGGAAAGTCAGAAATTAAACTTTTAAATTGTAGAATTTTTTAAAGTTTTCATTAAAACTTCCACGGAAAAATGTTTGTATAGAACGAGGATGGGGATGAACAACACTCAGTGAACTCCCTATTTAAAATTCCAGTTTAAGGATCGGGGCTCGGGGGGCGGGACAGTATGAAGCAATAAAAGTTCATATAAAAACAAAAGTATATTTTAGGCAAGCTAGAATTTTTTAAAATAAAATAATTGAAGTATCTAATTTTTAATTCTGTATTAAGAAGAAACTGCATATTAATACGTCTGAACAGTTGCCTTCGAATAATAAAGCATAGTTACACTGACTCCAGAAATATTCTGCCGTACGCAACTGGTAAAATATTAACTGTTGTTAAGTTTTTTTGTTTTTAACTGTACTACACTTCTTTTAAATTTTTAAAATATTAGTTAGTAGTTCAATTAAAAGTAAGTGTGTGTAGTTCAATTAAAAATAATTGTAAGTAGTTCAAATAAATCTAATGGTAAGTAGTTCAAATAAAAATAATGGTATGTAGTTCAATTAAAAGTTATTGTAAGTATTTTACTTAAAGAAGTTTTAATTTAATTTCCACGTGTGTTTTCAAAAACAGATAAAAAATTATATCGTTTCTTTATACAACTCCCTCTATAACGCAAGTTTTAAGTAATGTAATGAATAAGATTATAACAGTAATAATTTTGTAGCAAAAACTTTATAAATAGCCACGATCAAAAGTTCTAGTAAATTAAATTATTAAAGAGATTCGTTTCATTTTGTTGCTCAGTCAATATCTCGATTTAATCAAATCAAACAAGCATGGAAATTATTCATTTGGTTCTTCAAACTGCTGTCCATTTCCCATATTAAAGGAATTCGATTAAATAACAAATTCCTTAGGTGATAAAATAGATGCTGCTTAAATGAAAATGTTTATCTCTTTCAACGGACATCTTATTTTTTTCTTACATTCTTTATTTCTAAATTTAGTTTCCACTTTTTTCTGTTATATGTATCATAATTTTGAATTGCATTCTTTATTCCAATTAACGATAGCAAATTGGCAATTCTTGAGTCTGATTCTCTTTTTGTTTTTCTAATATAGATGTTGGTCCCAATTTTCAAATAGATAATTAAACTTCAATAATTTTAATAAATCCTTCCAAATGTATATCTGTTTTTCCTTATATGCGATTCATTCACTTAACTGGCTGGCTATTTGTTTTCCCTAGTAGTTCAATTAAAACATTTTTTGAGTAGTTCAATTAAGAAGTTTTAATTATTATTTTATAAAATTTCCACGTAGGTATTCAACAATATACATTTTTATCATTTATTCATAAAAGCCTCTATAGCGCAAATTTTAAATATATAATGAATGAGATTAGGACAGTAATAGCTTTGTAGCGAGAAATTTATAAATATCCAAGATCAAAAGTTCTTTTAAATTTAATTATAAAAGAGATTCGTTTCATTTTGTTGCTCAGTCAGTCCGTTGCACGATAAAATCAAATTAAACAAGCAGAGGAAGTAATCACTTATTTCTCCAAACTGCTCTCAATTTCATATATTATGAGGAATTCAATTAGATATTAAATTCCTTAGGTGATAAAGCAGATTCTGCTTAAATGGAAATTTTTATCTCTTCCAAAGGACATCTTATTTTTATTCCTTATTTTTAATTTTAATTTCCTTGTTTTGCAGTTTTATGTACCCTAATTTTAAATTGCATTTTTTTTCCAGTAACCAACTGCAAATTTGCAATTCTAGAGTCTGATTCTCTTTTTGTTTTGCTCATATGAATTTTGTTCTCACTGTTCAAATACACAATTAAATTTCAGTAATGTTAATAAATCTTTCCGAATTTATGTCTTTATTTCTTTACATGATTTAGAACTAACTAGTTACTAACTATTTACGAACTAACTGTAATCTAACTAATGACTAGCTGTTATCGGTACATAACTAACTGTTTACTCCCGCTATTTGTTTTCCCTAAATTCGTAAGACAGTATAATGCAATTCTACGAAACATTTAATGGCAGGAGAATGGACGTCGTGAAAAAAAATTGCTTGTCACCCCATCATAGTTTTCCTTGAAGCCATTGCATAGACAATAAAGTAGAAAAAAATTAAGCAATCAACAAAAAAGTGAAATTTATTTGGACATTCATCTACTAAAACAGAACTTAAAAAAAGTCCTCCTATCTCATGACCGCATAGCTTCAGTAAATTTCGTGCCAGATTATTATCGAGGCACGTAAGATACACATTTGAAAACAACACTTGAGGAAAGATTATGAGGCAACTTTTTCTGCAATGGATAAATTCGGCTCCTCAAAATGCGCGTAGCAACACCCTTTCTTGTGACAGTTCGCAAAACTGAAAGAGAGTTGGAAAAGAAAATCGGAAGAAAACGTTATTAAACTTCCTCTCTCCTCTCAGAAGTATAACCGTTCAATGGCTCAGTTTCTCCGCTTTTACTCCAGAGACAAAAGGACTTCAACAATCGATGCCCTTTTCGGAAAAAAAATGTGAAGAAACCTCACATTGGGTTGGAAGGGGAAAAAAAACATAAACAATGGTACGTCTACAGAGTACTTGCCAATAAAAAAGGCTTTGATAAAAAAAAAGACACAATAGTATTCCGCCATGAAATTTCCGTTTAGAAGTTTCTTGAATCGAAACTGAAAATGAATTAAATGATATGTATATAAACTATTTCAGGGTATATATTTATAGACGGAAAGAAAAGAGCGGTATTGATATATCGGACATAAAAGAAAGGAAACGATGGGGTGGAAAGCAGGAAGTTACACTGAGGAAACTGGAAGCAAAAGATACAGATAAAAACAAAGTTCTCCAAATTTTCTGCTTGAATATGTACATTGTAAAGAAATTCCCCCCTTCAGCTGATGCCTATAGCATGTACGATATGTGCGTGTACGATATTGGATAGAGAATAAGAAAGAACAAAAGTATGTAATGGAATGTAATAATCTTATTGCAAAGATACATTGAATAGAATGAGGTTAAAAGTTTTAAACTAGCGTGGAAGAGATGTAATAGATTTCTGAATACTTTAGAAAATGGGGCAGAAATTTATTGTATCGATTTTTTGACTTTCACATATTCATCTTTATGCAGACACATTTGTCTATATAGCTATCTCCTTTTAAAATTAAATTTGGATACTATTTTTATTATTTAAAAAATTATTAAGAAGTATGAAATTTGTTATATTTATTTGTATATAAACATATTTTATTAATATTTGGGAAAATATATCAATATTATAAGTATTCAATATTAATATTACAAATATTAGTAAATGAACTATAATTTAAATTGGTATAATTTTTGCCTGCACAGTCAATATGGAAAGTAGTAAATTTAAGAACCAATATAAGTTAAGCATAATATCATTTGTTCTTTTTTTTCAAAAATTATTCATGAAAACTTTGATGTTATTGCAATAAAACTCAGTATTTTGATTATATTATAGTTTAGATGTTATATTTTGAAATTAGCAAATTAAAAAATTATTGTTCATTTTTTACGAGGAAAAAGAAAAAGAATAGGAAAATTATTGTCTGCGTTTGAATGCAAAAAATATCACCTATTAGCTAAAATAGTTATCTAAATTCCCCATTAAATATAAAGATTAGTAATTTGCTAAACAATTAGAATTGGTGGAAATTATGATACAGTATCTCTAAAGTGCCACACATGACTGAGCATTACCTAAACAGTTCACAAATAAAGATATTAATAACGGACAGTGTTAAAACTCATCATCAATGTAAAAAGAAATATTTTTTACAACAACACAAATAAATAACCAATAATAATAATAAATTTAAGTTAGAAAAAAGTACAAATTATATTTAAGTTAACAAATTTTAAAAAAAATATTATCATTTTAAGTTAGACATTTATAAAACTTACGGTATATGTTAACAACGCAAAGAGTGTAGCAAATTATCCATTTCTTTTCTGAAGAATAGTAAACTTATACTTTCAATTAAATATTTATAGTACCTTTTTTCTTGTTTTGAAATATTCTTTTTTATTTAACTATTGGAGAAAAACGACTAATAGGATATTTTTATAAAACCCATAAAATAAAAATAAAACCTATTCTAGGCACGTAAGCTATATATTTGAAAAGAACACTCGAAGAAAGATTATGAGGCCATCCGGCTCCTCCAAATGTGCGTCGCAACACCCTTTCTTGTGACAGTTCGCAAAACTGGAAAATATTTGGAAAAGAGAATCGGAAGAAAACGTTATTAAACTTCCTCTCCTCGCAGAAGTGCAACCGCTCAATGGCTCACTTTTTCCGCTTTTACTCCAGAGACAAAAGGACTTCAACAATCGATGCCCTTTTCGGAAAAAATGTGAAGAAACCTGACATTGGGTTGGAAGGAAAAAAAACCATAAACAATGGTACCGCTACAGAATACTTGCCAATAAAAAAAGACTTTGATAAAAAAGAGACACAATAGTATTTCGGTATGGAATTTCCGCTTAGAAGTTCCTTGAATCGACACTGAAAATGAATTAAATGATATATATATACCATTTAGGGTATATATCTATATACCGACAGAAAAGAGCGGTATCGATATATCGGAAATAAAAGAAAGGAAACGGGGGTAGAAAGCAGGAAGTGACACTGAGGAAACTGGAAGCAAAAGATACAGATGAAAAAGTAGTTTCGCCAAATTTTCTGCTCGAATATACGCATTGGAAAGAAATTCCCCCTCCAGCTGATGTCTGTAGTATACCAACATGTACATGTATGATATTGGATATAGAATAAAAAAGAAGGAAAGTATGGAATGGAATGTAATAATTTTATTGCATAGAATGGGGTTAAAAAGATACATTGAATATAAAAAGGTTAAAATGTTTTAAACAAGCGTGGAAGAGATGTAATTGATTTCTGAATACTTTAGTAAATGAAGCAGAAATTTATTGTATTGATTTTTTTTTCTTTTTACGTGTTTATTTTTATGGAGAGACATTTATTTGTCCATGTAGTTATTTCCTTTCCAACATTAAATTTGGAGATGTTTTTTATTACTTAAAATTTATTAATATACATACAATTATTTTATAATTATATGTTTATAAACTTATTTTATTAATATATCACTATTTTCCAGCAGTAATATTATTCACATTACTCAATATGCATTTTTATTACTCCATATTTATATAAAATTATTCCTATGCAATTTTACGCGGTATGTTATATGGAGATCACGAATTGCTTTCGCTAACCAATGAAAAAAACGTTTGATAGAAATTCATGGGTTTCACTCTTTAATAAGAATCGATTTTTTCCGCACCCCATATATGACAGGGTGCATGCGGTCTCGCAGACAGCTCAACATGTCCTCACCCCTATTAAATGCTTTTTTGCAATTGAATAGATTCTTCCTCTAGCTTCCTGTTTGTGATCTTGAACCAATTGATTCATCAATCTGATTCTCGTCTTGCGCAACAGTTGTACGGATTTTGTTCAAAGCTCCTACTCATTTGTTCAAAGTTCAATACCCATTCAATAGAATCTTAAATTTCTTCACAGGACTATGATTTCTCTGATCCAGAAGCAGCTAGTAATTTTGTGAAGTACTATTATAAGAAAATCGATTCAAGTGGTCATCCGTTGAAACGTTAGAACAATAGCTCACAAAATATTAAAACTTTCTTTTACTAAGAACTTACGGAAAATTTGAAAATGCAAATCCAAAAATAGTATGGGAACCAGTTTCTACTGATTAACCCTTTCGCCTAATTGGTAACTGGATAAATTTAAGGATTGAAAGAAAAAAAAAATACCTATCATCCAATTAAAGGTAAAATTGACCACACCAGCATTGATGAATTGACAACACTTTTAGATTTCATATCAATCAATCTGAAATCCAATCATGATGATATTAAATGTTTCTTTTCTACTGAAATGTTTCAAATTTTTACTTTTCAATTTTTATTTGATAATCGAGATGAACAAAAGAAGTGTGATTGATATTGTGAGATAGTGATAGTTCAATTTTTCTGT
Source organism: Caerostris darwini (assembly GCA_021605075.1). Classification (NCBI taxonomy): domain Eukaryota; kingdom Metazoa; phylum Arthropoda; class Arachnida; order Araneae; family Araneidae; genus Caerostris; species Caerostris darwini. The sequence goes on from BPLQ01007602.1 coordinate 566,755, forward strand.
ATTGAGCTAAATTGAATTTTCTCCGATTGGAATTTGCTTTATATATTAAGCAAATAAAAGACAATAATTCATATATAATATATTTGTTTTTTATTAATTTTATGAAATTTATGAAATTTACTGTACCGTATGGTTTTTCGTCAAAAAATCTATGGCTTTCACAAAATTTTCTCAAAAAATTTTATTCCACTTTAAAATATAAAAACAAATTTTCTGACAGTTATATGTCCTACAATTTCGCCTGCCCTGTTACATGTTAAGCACGGTGTGGGAATTCTACACTACATACACATTGTGCTATTGTAGTTTGTAATGACCAGTTGGAATTTATACTTTCCTCAGCTATTCTTGGAAAGATTGTTCAGCTTATAAGGCATTGTCGGTAGAGACGTGGAATCTCTCGAACGTCAATATGCCAAGGAAAGCCATATTTCCTACCAAGCTCATTGAGTGCAAAGCTTCCAATGCACTATTCACAAGGCTCAAATGAATTATCTTAGGAAATATAAAACTGGTACATCGAAATTTAGAATTGGAAAAATGTTACACTCTATAGTAAAATGACTCGTTGTTTTGATAAAATGTAATGCTAGAAATTTTTACGAAAGCTACTGCATTATATTTTTCTGGAACTTTCTGTTAAATAGGAATCTCATATAAACTCACATTTTTGGGAACAAACTCATTGGATATCTCCTTAGTGCATGTATAATCAAGACTTAATAGCAACTACTTGTAATTTATCAGTACAACCCTTCAGCATGGGACAACATTGCGACAAACAGATCGTATTATTCTTATTCGATGCCAGCACGAATCATTAGATGTCTCTGTAGAATAGCAATACTTGGAGAACAATTGATTTTTCTTAATTACTTCAATAAAACTAGCTATTAAATCTTTCTGGCATAGAATGTCTTCTGCTGCGGATTGAGAATAACTACATTTATACAGCATTTATACAGCATTTGAAATTTAATGCTTATTTTATTCGTAGATTTAAATCTTATATCCAGGACTTTAAAAAAAAAAAATTTAAGTTTATAGATTATTTATCGTAGAATGAATGCATTTTATCTACTTTACTGGTATTTGCAGAATTTAGAATATAATATATTTTAGTTTATAAACACTATACGAAAGTATTGCTACTAACTCATTATTTTTGCCTTTTTGAAACTACCGAAATAAGACAAAGCCAAAATTTTTTTTTTTTTTTTTTATTTTTTTTTTACAGTCCCTAGAGAATAAAATCTCCGTATATGTGTTTACATAATCAAGAATATTGAAGATTAAAATTTAGATAGATAAAAAATAAATTTGAAGTATGTTATTATATAAATGAAATCAAAAAATATTATTTCAAATGTCTTTCTAGTTTTGCTTATTGCGCCATGTAAGCTAAAATTTTTTTTTTTTTTTTTTCATTTTCAAAGTGTTAAAAGTGTCATCAAACAAAATGTTTACCAAGCATCATGCCCCAGAGTACTAGTCATTCGGCTATCAGGCACAAGTTCATTGTTATAATTTCTAGTTTATACTAAACATATATAAACCAGTATACAGGGCCTGAATGGCCGAGTGTCTGGCGCTCTGGCACTCGGTGCCACAGGTTACAGGTTATGTCCCGGCAGTGCCATGGATATTTGTAATGGTTCGGAATCAACTTTACGCCGTAGGTCCCTATCTCATTTTGACTGTGATCTCATTTTGGCTCCATCACAACAGAAGCTGTCCCCCTTTCCCTCCATCCATGAGTAGATTATTCATGGGTTGTCCATTCCGCACTGCAGGAACACTGATGATTCTTCACAACATTAGTACAGAATTAAAACAATTTTTCAGAAAATATTTAGTGTTACAATTTAAATTTCTAATTTCAGTGTAAATTATAGTCTTAACATAAATATGAAATTACTTTAGATTATAAGAAACATAGTGAAATTTACTTCCTTTTTTTCACTTGAAATCAAAATGGTTTGAAACTATTGTTTGCTCAAAAATGTTATTGCAGGGAAATATAAAAGAAATAAAAGATTATTTTAATTTCAGAGTAATATCATAAAATATAGAAATTAAATAAATAGAAATAAAAAAAAATACATGACTGAAATTAAATTAATTATAATTCAAGACACCAGCTTTCACACACACAATTGAATTCCTTTGAAATCCATAGCCGGAGTCTAATAATTAGAAAGGCAAAACGAACTTTAGCAATTCTCTCTTGTGAGGGTCATTTTGTTACTCAGATAAACGAAATGGAGTTATTTTATTTATTGGGAAAGTTGTCCCAAATGGCAGCATTCCTTCTTCCGACCCATACATCACGTAGCAATTTTAATTATAATCACCGCCTGAGGCGTGTTCTTCTAGAAATTCTAATTTATTGCAGAGACTATTTTTACTTCAGCGGAAGTTAGTTGAAAAATGCCGACATTTCAGGTGGAGCCCGCAAGTGAGGAAAGCAATTTCGCCAAATGTTGCAGTACAAGTTTATGTAAGCAAAAATAAACCATTTCCTCTGAAGGTTCGACAACTTCAATTAGAAGCTCCACCTTTCACAGTAACACTTGAATTAAAGGAACAATTAGCGTCCTTTGTAGCATGGTTCTGTTTCCATTTTATATATTGTTCGCCATACGCGTGTTATTTTATTAGAATAGCTAAGAGGTGCATTTACGAATAGTTATTGTCAATTAGTCCAATTCTGGTTCACTTTGTTGCAGAGATGAAAATATTGGAAATTTAACGACGTCGCCAGTCTGGCTAATAAGCAAAATGCATATATTTCATTGATTAGATTAAGCAGAACAGGTATTGGGGAAGTAGAAACTAAAGTGGTTGTCTTGAATAAGCAGAGTAACGATGTAAAATATACTAGTAATTTATGAAGACTTTCATCCTATATATATAGACATTTAAATTTAAATTGTAATTTTATATAATCTCTGGTTACTGAATGCTTACAGAAAATTTAATTAAACAACTGGTTAATCAATAATTTATTTTGATTTTCTTTGTGACTGTTGTTCTGAAAGTCACTGGCATTGTTTTATTACAATTATAGCTAACATTATAGATAACATTTTATTTTTAAAAAAATGCTTATTTTGAAATTTGATTATAAAAAAATCTCAAAATTATCAAAAGTAATTTGATTGGAATAAGGCAGTGTACATTATTTCAATACATTTACAGTATTGACATATTTGTAGAAAAGTGCAAACTTAAGATTTTTAAAATGTTACATATAAAGTTAATTTATAGATTATTTTTTAAATTGTCAAAAATTTATTAAGTAAGAAAGACAAATACGTTTTTGTATAAATTACACAATGTTGCATTAATTCAGTAGTTATTTTAAGTAAAGTAAAAGTAGTTTTTAGTTAGTAGTTTAAAGAAAATTAATGCCAAATATGAAGAATTGGATTATGCAAAGAAAATGTATTTTTTAAACATTATAATCTTGAAATAAACTGTAAAAAGTGTTTTATGAATTTTTTTTTTTAATATATAAGCAATAATTTAGTCTGTATATCTTATGAACTATGTTATTTAAAATTATCCAGCATTATGGAAAACCTAATTAGCACAAACAAAATATAACAGTAAAATATTATCAATTTCACAATGAATTTGGGCAATACGCTTACAAATAATGCAATGAATTTGGTAAATTAAAAAAAAAAATGTTTAATTAGATCAATTTTATTATCCATAAAATCTTAATGGTAATTAATGAAGTATGCTTATGCCATGGAGCAATAAATGTGTATGCATAATGTCCGTGACGTATTTTACTTTTTGTTTTAAATTATTTAATTTAAATACAGAAATTTAATTTAAATTAATTATGTTATAAGTTTAAAATTAATTATGTTATAAGTATAAAATTAATTATGCTAAATATTTTTTTTAAATTAATGAAATAATAGTAAATTGTTTAAATTAATGAAATTATTTTAAATTAAGTATGAATTAATTGAATTATAAGTTAATTGTAATTTAACTTTTAAGTTATTTAAATTAAACATCGAAGTGTTTCTGCTGCCATAATATGACAAAAATAATTATATGACTTATGAGTTATTTATTAAAAGCACAAATTGCATTGAGTAATAAAAATTACTTAACTCAAGGTTACTACGAATAAAATTGGAAATAAAATTATAAATTCAAAATAATAAAACAAGTTAGAAAAGCATGTTCAAAAAATAAAAATATAAATTATTGAATTCTTCAAAATAATTTTCTAATAATTTTTACCATGAATGAACATTTAGCTGCCTTTTGAATAGCATGATATAATTGCATTTATTTCTTCATAAAATGTAGAATAATTACTGTCTCAAGGCAATATTAACATAATGTCTATTATGAATTCAAAGGCTTTGTATCCGGATTTCTATGAATTCGTTATATTTTCTATTAAGCATGAAACTTCAAACGAATTATATTATTAGAAATTTACTTCCAGTTAAATTTCAATCTACCTTATTAATAGATTCAAAAACTATAATTTCGTGGAATTTCAATCTAAATATTTTTAACTTAAAGAGCTTTTAATTATATTCTCTGCCGAAAGTAAAATCTAATTTATTTCACTTTCTCATTCATGCACATTACATCGTGCAAAATTATCTGGAGGCATAATACATAAGGGGAATTTCACTTGAAAAAAGTTGAAAGTTCAGTTGACATATTTTTGAAAAAGAGAGACTGAACAGTTGCTTTACTAAAATAACTAAATTTGCTTGAATGCAGAGAATTTATTCTTATTATTTATATTATCAATATAAATATACATTTGTTATCGGCTTTACTATACAGTTACTTTGGATTTTATTGCTTACTCACATTTATTAGGATGTTATTTCTTTTGTAGTTGAAATTCACTTGATGAGAAATTACAATGTTATGATGAAGATAATATATATATATACCATTTTCCCGTTTATTATTTTATCATTTGAAGAGACGATACACTATAAATGCTTACATGGAATAACATTTTATTCAACAAATAAAGGAATATTACGTAGTATCAAAGAATGACTGAATTCAGAAATTAAACATTTAAATGATATAATTTTTAAAAGTTTCCATTAACGAAGGAGGGATGGACAAAACTCAGTGAACTCCTTATTTAAAATTTATGTTTTTAAAGCTTAACTTTAAGGCTCAAGGAAGACAGTATGAAGGAATAAAAGTTCGTAATAATACCAATAGTATATTTTATGCAAACTGTATTTTTTAAAATAAAATAATTGAATCATTGAGTTTTTAGTTCTGTATTAACGAGAAACTGCATACTAATATATCTGAACAGTTGTCTTGAAATGATAACGTATATTTACACCGCCCGGAATAGAAAATTCGACCATATACATATGCAAATTTCGTGATCAGATTATCTAAATTATTTACATTTAAGATGATCTGAAATGAAAGCTTGTTACAAAAGTATATAGGGGAAAGAGAAGCAAACGGCTTGCCAATCACAGCCGCTACTCTATGCCTCCTATGATATCCAGAATTTCCAAAAGTTATAAGTTTCAGAATACAAGAGTGAGTTAAGAGATACCTGAAGATGACACCAAAAGCAGTTCTGTCACTCAGATTATTTTACGAGGTTTAAAATTGTAGAGTCATGAACAGCTGATTGGTCTTGCAGCCTTGTCATTTCTAAAACGCGCATGTCCACTGTGCATAGAGTTTAACAGATGGATCGATAACCGAAGTGTGAATATTTGCAAAAGAACATGTACACAAATGGACACATCCAATGAGATGAGGTAATGCCACAAAAATCAACTAATATCTACATTCTGTGGAATTTCATTTAATTTTGGATGCTCCAATATCTTGGAGGATAGTTTCATAACGGGTGGCTGAAAGCGACTTGGACACAAGCCAGTCGTTGCAAGGACTACCATTGACGCCTCACCACCCATTACAAGTCTACCATTGAAGCCTAGCCACCATCTTGAAAGATTACGATGGTGCCGGAAGCGAATCACTTGAAAGCAAGAATGACACAATGTCGGGGACTAGTCTCGGCTGTGTTTGTCTTATACTAGACGCCGACTGAGAGCCCAGAAGCATCGGGAAGATTGATCTAAACCAGTCACAATGACTGCCTAGCATGAAATAATGGTTTGAAGCACAATCAAACACGTTAGCAGGTGCCACCTGGTACTAATCAAAGGGACATAGATGACACGACGATATATTGATTATATATTGTAGCCGATACAGCTACCTTACATGTAGCTGTTACAAATGTGTACTTTTCAGTATGACCACGTGAGAATGCACATATTCATCAGCAGTCAAATATTGCAGAATGTCCAGTTGGCTTCTTGTCATGCAATGTCTACGAGAATTTTAAAAATAATTTCCTAACTACACATAATTATAAAGAAAGTGGTAGATTTTCTGATATAAAAAAAATAAGTAGTAAAATAATGGAATTTTTTTAACATTAGTTTAACGAAGTTTCTATTCAAAATTACTTATTTGCATACTTATTAAACAAATAGCTATAGTTTTAAGAGAATAAAATAAATAAAAATCAACAGCACTTTATATTACTTTAAAATTAATAGGAATATAATTAATTTAAGTATAAATATAAACTACCTTCCAAAACATAAATGAAGTAAAACCAAAATTTATCTGAATATTTATTTACTTATCATATGAAAGACAGATCTTAATTTTATGTTAATTTCAGATGAGTTTTTGATATGTCTTTCCACATTTTGTTAAACTCCTCAACTACTTGCATCTATTAAATGTACACAGATATCAATACAAAGCATTAAAACGAAAAAACTAAATCAGTAGACATTGTTTCAAGCCAAATGGAGAAAATCGGCAACAGCTGCAAAATAATAATAATAATTAATATAAATTTAAAAATCAAACAATGACAGACAATATCAACAATTGCTCTCAAAATCAATTTTCTTATAAAATTCTCTTTTGGTTTTAACTTAGTTGGAAATAATTTATTGAACCTTTTTGTAAAGCAATAGTCTCTTTGAATTGCAAAAAATCCAACCTTTGCTCCATAAAGAATGTTAGTTATTTCATTTCTGTTACTCTACGAATCCAGCGCAAACTGGGAAGTTCCAAGGAATATCTTTAGATGTGTGTATTTAGATATCATTTGCAGTTTATTATTCTTTAATAATAACACACATTAATTTACCCTTAACTGTGATCTTTGCAATTTAGACCAATTATAAATATGGTAGTAAATTTCTATGTTGTAAATTTGCATTGTTAGTATTTTTTTTTTAATTTTAAATTTTGACTTTACAAGTAGCAATTTTTTCCACCGTGGTGTTTCTTTTTTTATTTTAATCGTTTTTTTTTATTAAATCTATGCTCATACGGGAATAACATTTACAAAAATTATAAAAAAATAATATTATACGAAATAATATCAATTTTTTTTTCCCAGAGGCCAATCATGAAATTCATTCACTTGTAATAAATTTATGTTATTTGCCGAATGACACAAGTATTAACTAACTATTTTCAATCAATCCATGATAACTTTTATACCAAATTGTTATTTTATTTTAAATGTAAATAATAGAAAGCCTACTTTTTGAACCTGTGAACAAGAATTAAACTTCCAACACTCTACATTATTCGTTAATACAAAAGCATTATAAAATATCTAAATATATAATTAATGTTTATGCTCAACTTAGAGCTTTGTGATAAAATACTAACTGTAGTTAAATTTTTGTTTTTCGTGGTACTGCACTGCTTTTAAATTTTAAAATATTAGTAAGTAGATCAATCAAAAATAATTGTAAGTAGCTCAATCAAAAATAATTGTAAGCAGTTCAATAAAAATTATTGTAAGTAGTTCAGTTAAAAATAATTGTAAGTAGCTCAATCAAAAATTATTGCAATTAATTCAATTAAAAATAGTTGTAAGTAGTTCAATTAAGGAAGTTTTAATCATAATTTTAGAGAATTTCCACAGGCGTTTACACCAGCTAGATATTTTTTTTTTCGTTTTTTTTGTAAAATTCCCTCTTTAATAAATAAATAATGAATAAGATTAGTAATTAGTTAGTAGTTTTAAATAATATGATGAATAAGTTTAGGACAGTAATAGTTTTGTAGCGAGAATTTTATAAATAGCAACGATCAAAAGTTCTAATAAATTTAATTATTAAAGAGATTCGCTTCATTTTGTTGCTCAGTCAATACCTCGAAATAATCAAATCTAAAAGCATGGAAAGTAATCACTTTTTTCTCCAAACTGCTATCAGTTTTATATAGAGGAATTCAATTAGATGACAAATTCCTTAGGTGATAAAATAGATTTTGCTTAAATGGAAATTTTTATCTCTTTCAAAGGACATCTCATTTTTATTTCTTACTTTCTTTATTTTCGACTTCGTCTTTTTTTGTTTTTCAGTGTTATGTATCATAATTTCGACTTGCATTATTTTTCCAATTTAAAATTCTTGAATCTGATTCTATTTTTGATTTTCTAATATGAATTTTTCTCTCATTTCTCAGATACGTAATTAAATTTCAGCAATTTTAATAAACTTCCCAATTTCGCTCTGTATTTCTTTGTATTTGATTTATGTACTTAACTGAAAATTTATTCCGGCTTTCATTATATTTTTCAGACAGTATAATGTGATGCCACAAAAAAAGAATGACAGGATAAAAGAAGTAGGAAAAGAAACGACTTGGCACCACACCATAGTTTTTATTGAAGGCATTGCAAAGACAATAAAGTAAATAAAATTAATACAAACAACAAAAAACGAAATTCATTCGAACATTCATCGACTCAAACATAACTACAGAAATAAAAAAAAAAATCCTTATCTCATGACACCGCATAGGTACAATTCCATTAAAGAGTTTATTAAGAGAGAGGTGATATTTGAGGCTAGCTAGCTGCCTAGAAAAAAAATCGCTGACTTTGCAATTCTGACCTTTCAACTATTTATTTTCAAAATACTGTCAATCTGATGAAATATAATATTACCCAGTTATGCTTGATTGTCATATTGCCCGATAAACCAGTCATATTGCATGACTACAGAAAATCAAACTCTTTTAGTTTTCATCCGTGGAATTAAAATTTTTATGAACAGGACTGAATAAAATGAACATCATAAAATTATAACTCTTTATTTTTGTATTGATTTCCATTTTTTCATAAACACTTTGATGAAAAATAAGTTAATGAGAATTGTTTTTTCATACTTTTTGCATTTCAGTTGTGATACATTTTATTAGGAAGAAATATTAATGAAACCACAAAGGAATCAAGAATTTCTCTCAAATACCATTGCACAACATTAATAATGATTATAAATTATGGTTCGCCAAGTTTTGAACAATACTTTATTGTAAATAATTATTTCTGAATAAAAAACATTAAAAAAGTGAAATATAAACATGCTTATGTAATAGAATACTTGAAATAAACAAAATATATATTTAAAAATACAATCCCATAAGCTTCAAAAATAAAATGTTTAAAATAATTCAATTAAGTTCAAGCAATTATTTTTATTTAAAATTTTGGACGTTTGACTTGTATATAAAAACTGAACGTACATTTGACTTACATATAAAACTAAAATTTTACCACTATACTTTACCAAGCGTGTTTGGCAAAAAAAAAATATTTGGTTTTTAGTTAAAAAAAATATAATAAATTTATAATTTTTCGTTTGCATACTAATTTAGAGAATTATAACTTACTAATATAGAGAATTATAACTTAGAAAAAGTAGAATACTACGCGTTATAGTTTCTGAGTTACAATGGAGGCGGTACATACAAACTTTTATTTTATTATTCAATGTGAAGAAACAAATTTTAAATAATGACAATGAGCGACTGGTTACACATAAATGTTGTCATGTTGTAAATTAGTCATATTTCTGAAGATTAGCAACTTATTTAGTAACTAACAATTAAGCTTTTTTCGAAACATGATTTCGAAATAATATTTTTTATTTAACTATTGGGAATAAATGACAGATCGGATATTTTTATAAGACCCATAAAATAAAAAATAAAAAATATTCGAGGTGCATAAGATATATATTTGAAAAGAACACTTGAGGAAATATTATGAGGCAACTCTTCTGCAATGGATCCGCCGCAAAAGAATAAAATTGTGACGCAGTATCTCTATAGTGTCACATTATAAATCTAAAAAACAATAATTAATAATTAAACAATTGCAATAATCAATAATAATAATTATTTTAAGCTCGAAAAGTCATCTAAATTATCGAATTACATAAATATAGCCATTTTAAGTTAGAAAATTAGAAACTATATGGTCTATGTTAACAAATCAGGCAATGTTAAAAATAAAGCATTTTTCTTAAGATTTATAACTTTACTTTCAATTAAATTTTTATGGTACCTTTTATTTTGCTTTGAAACATATTTTTTTTATTTAACTAATGGGGCACAACGACTTATCGGATATTATTATAAAAAAAAAAAACTATACAAGGCCATTACATTATCAATCGAAGAAAAATAATTAATAAACATACAAAAACAATTACAATTTTAAATTAGAAAAAATTAGAAAAATTATCTGAGTAATCAAATTAAACTTATTTTCTATGTTAACAAATCACACAGCGTTGCAAATTAGACATTTTTTCTAAAGATTAGTATTTTATTTAGTTACTTATACTTTCATTTAAATCTTTATGGTACCGTTTATCTTGTTTTGAAATTTTTTTTTCTATTTAACTATTGGAGGAAAACGACTTATCGGTTATTTTAATAAAACCCATAAAATAAAATAAAAAACTTAGTCAAGGCACATAAGATATATATTTGAAAAGAGCACTTAAAGGAAAGATTATGAGGCAATTTTTTGTGCAATGGATCCATCCGGCTCCACCAAATGTGCGTCGCAACACCCTTTCTTGTGACAGTTCACAAAACTAGAAAAAAATTGGAAAAGAAAATCGGAAGAAAACGTTATTAAACTTCCTCTCTCCTCGCAGAAGTGCAACCGCTCAATGGCGCACTTTTTCCGCTTTTACTCCAGAGACAAAAGGACTTCGACAATCGATGCCCTTTTCGGAAAAATATGTGAAGAAACCTGACATTGTGTTGGAAGTAAAAAAAACCATAAGCAATGACACAGCTACAGAGTACTTGTCGATAAAAAAAGAATTTCCTAAAAAAAAGGCACAATAGTATTCCGCCATGAAATTTCCGCTTAGAAGTTTCTTGAATCGAAACTGAAAATCAATTAAATGCTCTCTCTCTCTCTATATATATATATATTTATACCATTTAGGGTATATATCTATATACCGAAAGAAAAGAGCGGTATCGATATATCGGAAATAAAAGAAAGGAAACGGGGGTAGAAAGCAGGAAGTGACGCTGAGGAAACTGGAAGAAAAAGATACAGATGAAAAAAGAAGTTCTCCAAATTTTCTGCTCGAATATGCACATTGTGAAGACATTGTGACCTCCCCCCTTAGCTGATGCCTATAGTATACCGACATGTACATGTACGATATTGGATATAAAATAAGAAAGAACGAAAAAGTAAGGAATGAAATGTAATAATCTTATTGCAAAGATGCATTAAACAGAATGAGGTTAAAAAGTTTTAAACAAAGCGTATGTAATTGATTTCTGAATAATTTAGTAAATGAGGTAGGAATTTATTGTATTGATTTTTTGATTTTTACTTGTTTATTTTTATGCCATCACATATGCCTATATTGCTATGTCCTTTTCGAAATTAAATTTGGACACTTTTTCATTATTATTTAAAAGTTATTAAGAGACATACATCTTTCTTTTGTTTTTATTTGTATATATAAACCTATTTTTTTTATATTTGGGAAATAATGTTATATCAACAATGTTATACAACAACATTATCAATCAAAAAGACAATAGTTAATAACTAAACAAGTCAATAACCAAAAACTTTGTAGTTTTAAGTTAAATAACATTAGGAAATTTATCTAAGTTATCAAATTAAAAAAAATAATATTATCATTTTAGAAATCCTACGGTCCATGATTTCATGATCAATCTATTGACAGTCTATGATTAATCTATTTTCTTTAAAAGATTAATAATTCACTCAATAGCTTTCTAAAAAGAGTAGATTTGATGGAATTTGTGACAAACTATCTCCAATAACTGAATATTACTAAAATCATTCATAAATATAGGCATCAACAACAAACAGTATTAATACACATTTTCAATTCAAAAAACAATAATTACTAACTAAGCAATAACCAATAATAAAAATAATTTTAAGCAATAAAAATCATCTAAGTTATCAAATTAAAAAATATTGCCATTTTAAGTTAGCAAATTAGAAAACGTATTATCTCTGTTAACAAATCATAAAGTGTTTCAAATTAGCCATTTTTCTTAATATTTGTAACTTATATTTTCAATTAAATATTTATGATATATTTTATCTTGTTTTGATTTTTTTTTTATTTAACTAGTATTGAAAATTACTTATCGGATATGTTTATAAAACCCATAAAAAAAAATAACTATTCGTGACACGTAAGATATATATTTGAAAAGAACACTCGAGGAAAGATTACGAGGCAACTTTTTCTGCAATGGATCCATCCGGCTCCTCCAAATATGCGTCGCAACACCCTTTTTTGCGACAGTTCGCAAAACTAGAAAAGAATTGGGAAGAAAATGTTATTAGACTTCCTCTCTCCTCGCAGAAGTGCAACCGTACAATGCCTCCCTTTTTCCGCTTTTACTCCAGAGACAAAGGGACGTCAACAATCGATGCCCTTTTCGGAAAAAATTTGAAGAAACCTGACATTGGCTTGGAAGGGAAAAAACCATAAACAATGGTACCGAGTACTTGCTAATAAAAAAAGACTTTGATAAAGACACAATAGCATACCGCCATGAAATTTCCGCGTAGAAGTTTCTTGAATCGAAAGTGAAAATGAATTAAATGAAATAAACATACCATTATTTGGTATATATCTATATACCAAAGGAAAAGAGCGGTATCTATATGACGGAAATAAAAGAAAGGAAACGGGGGTCGAAAGCAGGAAGTGACACCGAGGAAACTGAAAGCAAAAGATACGGATAAAAAAAAAGTCCTCCAAATTTTCTGCTCGAATATGCACATTGGAAAGAAATTCCCCCTCTTCAACTGATATCTATAGTATACTAACATGTGCATGCGTGATATTGGATATAGAATAAGAAAGAACAAAAAAGTGTGGAATATAGTGTAATAATCTTATTGCAAAGTTGCATTGAATTGAATGAGGTTAAAAAGTTTTAAACAAGCATGCAAGAGATGTAATTGATTTTTGAATTCTTTTGTAAATGAGGAAAAATTTATTGTATTGATTTTTTTTCTTTGTTTTTTAAGTGTTTATTTTTAGGCAGACACATTTTTCTATATAGTTAGCTCCTTTTTCAAATTAAATTTGAAGTCTATTTTTATTATTTAAAAATTATTAAGGGACATAATTTTTTAATATTTATTTGTATATACACTTATCAAAATTTTAATATTTTTGAACATGAATATTCTTTGATTGAATTCTTATATTGAACACATATATTCAATATAATATTATTCAACATATTAAAACATTTATTATACATTTAATTATCAATTATCAATCAATATCAATATCAATTTCAATATCGTTATCAATTATTTGTATTTTTATACTTAGGATACATAAATAATTATCATTATTGAAAAAATAATTTTAAAACAACCTACAAAGCATTATATTCTGATAATTTCATATTTATTTAAAATTATGCTAATGTATTTTTAAGCAATAAGTTATTAGGAAATTAATTTTAAATTGTGAAACTCTTGACAAATATTATTTTGTAAATAATACAGAAAAAAAATCATTATATAGAAAAATAATATTCATGAAATATAATTTAAATTAATAGTTTTTGTCTACATAGTCAATTTAAAAAATGTAAATTTAAGCTTCATTTTGAAGATAAGCATATAATCACCACAATATTCTTAGTTATTTCAATATTTATGTATAAAAATTTTTATATTATTAAAATAAAACTTCTAGTACATAAATACGAAAAAAGAAATTAAAACATTTTGTATTATGTTTACTTTCATCATATTCATAACAAAAATGAATTTTGCAAATAGATGAATGAAAAAAATTCAAATTATGAAACTAAATTAAAAATTGGATTCATATTTTAATTATAAAATGTTTTAAATCGAATGAGATATTGTTTTCAAAGGCCAAGTTGTATGTCATTGTAACAGCAGATATTTAGAAGTTTCAACATTAATACGAAGGACTATATACTTCTACACTACAAATCCATTGTGTTACTGCAGTTTGGAATGACCAGTTGGAATTTTCAAATTCCTCCGATCATCTTGAAAAGAATTTTCAGTTTATATGGACACGGTGATTCTTAAATGGAAAAATGTCATAGAAAGTCATATTTCCAACCAAACCCATGAGTATCAAGCTTTCAATGCACTATTCACTAGGCTGCTCCAGGTTCAAATGAATTATGGCTGGAAATATACCACTAGAATTGGAAAAATGTTCCACTCTATTATAAAATGACTCGCTGTTTCGATAAAATGTAATACTAGATTCTACATTATACTTTTCTGGAACTTCAAGTAAAACAGGAATCTCATATAAGCTCAAATTTTTTAGAACAAACTCATTGCATATAGCCTCAAAGCATGTATAATCAAGACTTAATAGCAACTACTTGTAATTCATCAGTACAACCATTCAGCATGGGACAACATTGCGAGACACAGATCGTAACATTCTTATTCCATGCGAGCACGAATCATTAGATGTCTCTGAAGAATAACAATACTTGGTGAATAATTCATTTTTCTTAATTACTTCAATAAAGCGCAGCTGTTAAATCTTTCTGGCGCATAATGTCTTCTACTACAGATTACAAATTGAGAATAACTGCTGAAGCATTTGTACAGCTACTTTCATTTCCTGGCTTTAATACTGAAGTTAGCGCCTAATTTATTTGTAGAGTTAAATCTTATCAAGGACTTTTTTTAAGAAAGTGTAAGTAGATAGATAGTTTATCAAAGAATGTAGGCATTTTCTTTACTTTACTTGTATTTTTAAAATACAGAATATAATATATTTTAGTTTATTAGCATTGTACAGTAAGGAATGCTACAAATTCATTATTCTTTTTGAAACTATTGAATTAAGACATATTACTGTATGAACGAAAATAAAAAAACATTTTTATTTGATTAATTAAAATAGTATACCTATTCAACTAAAAAAATACATTTCTTTTTTATTACAATGTCTGATTTTCCAAAAGAAACAAAAAGTTTAGTTATTGTATTTTCATAAAATGCCTAGATCATGTATATTTTATTCATATAATGCTCAACCATTACATACAATGAAATGCGAGAATATATTAAAAGGATTTAAATATTTCAAACTTTTCACAATAAAGATATTTACTTCATTATATACATGCATTATTCACACTATATACATATATCATAATGCTATAGGCCTATGTGAAATATTAATGATAACATATAATTGATTGGCATGAGTAAAACTTGTAAAACCATGCAGTTCGCCAAAAAAACAAGGGACAGCACTAATAAATCTGGTAATCATCATTAGATATTCACATAAGTGGTATCTTTGGAAATGGTTTGAAAGAAATTAACCTATTGTGTTAGATAATTGATTAACAAAATTTATAACATGATTAATATACCCCTAACTTTTCTATTACGGAATCTGAGACTTTCAAAACAATCTATTCAGGGTGTAAAAAAATTATGAGCTCATCAATTTTTATTAAAAATGTCCCTGACTTTTAAAATTACTGAAAACGGTTGGTATATAATACTAGATTCGTTTATTTATTAACTGAATAATATCATACCAATTTTGTCTTTCACTAAGTAAAAAGCAAGAAAAATGTACTTGATGTCATTGAAAATAGCTTGTAAGCAATAAAAATAATTGAAATTGTTTATTTAAATAATAGTAATAAATACACAACTTTATTATTTTATCGCAATTATACCATTTAGAGTTAATGAAATTGTCAGATCAAGTTAGATTAAGAAAGCATCGAATGATTAAAATGCTCTATAAGATCGTCCAAGAAAATTATATTTTTTGTAGGCTTCCTATATATATATCCTAAGGGTTGACATCACTAGAAAATCAACCGCATAAAAATTTTAATATGCTATAATTAATTTTTTTGAAGCAGGTATTACATATTCCTATTTTTAAATATGTTATATAAATATATTATTCTAAATATTTCCAAAAATTTCAATAAAACTCTTTTTAATTTTGGAAAATTTCTTAATAAATATTAATTACAACGCTAGATATAGTTCATTAAGTGAAAATTTCATTTGACATTGTGAAATTCAATTTTTGGTTTTCTATAATTACAAAGCTTTTCATGAGGTACGAAATATTATCATTCATTGATTTCATCATGCTGAATTAATTGCGTTAAAAATGTCAGGTTCCGCAACGGAAAAATCTTGATGCAATGGTTAATTAACCATGTTAATTAATTATGTTAATCAGTATTGAAAAATAAGTTATTTTCGAGCTGTGTCTAACGTTATTACTTATGCAAAGATCTAAAAACAAATACAAAAATAATTATGTCTGTGAAATTTGTCTTTTGGCCAACTGTACAAGTAAATGATGTTTATTTTATTCCGTTGTTTCTTTTGAGTGCTTTTTTCGATTTACATTTTGGAAACTAAAACGACTTCAAATTTTTTTTCTTTAATTTATTCTTAGGTGAACACGTGGTAAAACAATTAATGAAAAATATTGAGGAAGAATAAATAACCCATTTAGGTAATTAAATTAGTGTAACTTTCTTTAAAACGAGAACTTATACAATGTTGTGGTTCATAAATTTAATTAAATTTTAAAAAGTTACAGAAAAACAGAAGTTTGTTCGCAGTATAAGAAATTCACCACACATTTCTTTATTAATTTTATTAGGATACTGATAATTAAAAAAATGCAAAAATGAATGGCAGTTTTAATCTTATTGAATGCTGCTCTAAGACATTATCTTTAAACTTTTTAATTTAAGTTTTATAATTAAATTTGCAATAAATCAATATTTTAAATTCCTACTAGTATTTTAATATTAATATTAAACGACCAATGCATGGGCATTAAAATATGAAAACACATTTTTTATTATTTTTTTTAATCTGACATAAATTATTTATTATTATAGATTTATTCAATAATCATGAAAATTTAAAATACATGCTTCATCATTGCTTAAATACCAATACTAACAATGTATGTTTTACCAAAAATTTTAAAGAACTTTTTAAAAAAATTTGAAAAAAACCAAATTTATTTTTACAATTAAATGTATAGTATGTATTTAATTCATGCTTATTTTCTACAAATAATAAGCTAATTAAAATAAGTACTAATAGATAAGCATATTATATTTCCACTTCCATAATTTGAATATTTTTTTTCGAATTCGCCTATAATGCTTCATTCTGGCAATGAATGAAATTCATTGCGAACAGATCAATATCTGTAGTTTTGACCAACGATTGCGTGGGAAATTGATAAATGGCTAATTCTGACAGATTCAATCCATGCAGTAGCAGTAAAATTGAGATGAGATCCCCCCCCTATTCTAAAGGAAAAAGAAAGTTGGGACTAACATCTACTATCATTTTTGTACAAGAGTTGGCGCTTTATCACCGTTTGGCTTCTTTTCCCTGGGGCATTTATTTAGGAAGCGTAAACATGTTACAAAACGTTTCTGAAAATATCGAGAAATGTCTGAAATTCTTCTTTTCAAGCCCTGCATTTATAGGCAACTATGTGCTTATTAGAAATAAGTAGATAAAAGAAATGTTATTTAGTTTATAATTCTGGTCATTTTGTATGAAATTTAATAAAACATTACAAAAATTTCAGTTAAATGAATATTTTATTTTTTCAATCATTTTGGAGGGAAAATGTTACTGAAGAAATTTTATTAATAAAATATAAATGATAAATATTTAGAAAAATAAAATTTTCATTTATTTAAAGCTTAAAAATTTAAAATTGGCCAATATTAAAGATTGTTTCCAAAAATTAGTAAGTTATCATCGAAAGACTTATACTACAAAGTAAAAGTCACGTGTGGGGTATCATCACGTGATAAGTACCCTGGTGTCCAAAAGTTAAGCATAAATCGTAAAATGCGAGAAACATGGAGTCTCGTAAAATTCGTAAAATTATTCCAAATTTCTTGCGGATATTAATTGGGTGAAGAAGAAACATTGAGTTTATGCAAAACTTTTCAGTCGACTACGTCCTGCTCGAAACACCTGCGCATGTCGGAACGCAGAGAAACCGATTCACGTAGCATAGGCAGTTCAGACAAGTTTCGTACAACTGCTGTGCGAAGGAACGTTGTTAACCATCAAACAAGGTGAATGATGGCACAAAGACGCCAACTGGACATGTTTGCGAACGGAAGAATCGTTGGAATGCTGGAATCCGGACGATCACAAACCGAAGTGTCTCGAATTTTGAATGTGGACCAATCTGTGATCTCAAGACTGTGGTAGAGGTTCAAAGAACGTTAGATGTTACCCGACAACCAGTATCAGGTTGACCAAGAGTCACAACCCCTAGCCAAGACCGATATCTGGTAATAAGTGCGGGGCGTCAGAGGGACAGTACTGCCAGAGCACTGGGTTCGGCGCTCACAGTCGCCACAGGAATAAGAATTTCGAGACAAACTGTTTACAGGAGACTCAATCATGCTGGACTGTATGCCAGAAGACTAGAAGTTTGCATTCGTTTGAACTGGAGTTTGAAACATCAACATTGGAGTGTGGGAGAGTGGGCCAATGTGATGTTCAGTGACGAGTCCCGGTTTAGTCTGAGTAGTGATTCTGGTTGGGTAACGATATGGAGAGAATGTGGAACACGTTTTGAACCAAGATACATAACGGAAAGACATAAGGAGTAATGGTATGGGCAGACATCATGATGGACGACCGCACAGACCTCCATTTCTTTGACACGGGGTCTGTGACTGGTCACAGATACAGAGACGAAGTTCTTGAGCCTTATGTTCACTTGTTTCGATGTGCTGTCGGTCCTGAATTCATATTCATGGATAATAATGAGTCATGTCACCGATCGGTGCTGGTTGATGACTTTCTTGAAACGGAAAACATCCAGCGCTTGTCGTGGCCTGCGAACTCGCCTGATTTAAATCCTATCGAGCATGTATGGGAGACAAATTGCAGCCCTTTCGCACCCACCAAGCTCCGTTACAGAACAGAAGAGAGCTCTCCAAGAAGCTTGGAACCGTTTGAGCCCACAACTCATTCATCATCTCATAGCAAGTATTTTAAATCACTGTGCAGCGTGCCTGCCTGTCAGAGGTGACCACACGCCTTATTAAACTGCAGCATCAGTATTTTATTTAATGTTTTCTTTTATTTTTACTTTAAAGTGTAAACCCATGCTATGCTCAGTTTTCTTTCAAACTGCTACTTTGGATAATAAAATTAGTTATTATCGTTCTTTTGATTTGCTTTCTTATTTTATAACCATTTTACACTCGCCTGCCATTCTGATTTACAGTTCCTTCTTTATTCACATAATTATCAAATATGCTTAACTTTTGGACACCAGTGTATGTTTGCCTCAAACTGAAAACTCTGAACTGTTAGATTACTTATCTATGATTCATTGACAACGACGTAATATGAAGAAAGCTATTTTCGCATATGTATTTCTTTTGAAGTTGTTGTTGTATATAATTCTTAATGTTCTGCAGTGCGGAATGGATATCCCCTGATTATCTACTCATTGATGAAGGGGAAGCTTCTGTTGTGATGGAGCCCTATAGGTAGAAGTTTGACTTTTTTTCCATGTTTCTGAAGAAGGGGGAATGCTGAACATCACAAACGGCATCAAGTCTCCTCGTATTTTTAAGACAGGTTCTACAACCAAGCATCCAGTGAATTGAACCTCAGCACTAATTCGCACCAGTTGCACACGTTGCCACTGAGCCAAGTGTCAGGTAAACCAAATCGGTATTATTTCTATTTGAAATTTTTATTCTATGCTCATGAGTGTAAATTTCTGTACATTGTTACGTTGTAATTAGATATCTATAAAAATATCTGGAATTTGTAAATTATATTTTTACTCAACTTGCTTTACAAAACATATATCTTATTAGAAACATTGACAAGTAACCGAACCATCAATTTTGCGTTTAAAATACTTACTATTCAACATGATCGAACTATATCAATGTATATTTTCCTTGAAAAGAGAAATAAAATTAAATTACCTTATAGATTAATATTTTAAATAAATTAATAATTACCTTCTAGATTAATATTTTAAGTAAAGTATTGATCTAGAAAGTAATTTAATTTTTCTTCTCTTTTCAAAGAATATATATATATTGATATAGTTCGACCATGTTTAACCGCTATTACATATTTAAAATAATAGCGTTGTCACAATTGTAAATTAGTTTCAATAAGTTAATACGTTAGTTAGAGCTGTTACATATTTAACATCATAAATACCCATTTCATTAACTACTTGAATGCTAATAAATATTTACACTTATCCTCCAATTAAACGCTAGACACCCAATTTCATTTCTGTTCGCCTTTTTCATTCATCGTATTAGGCAAACATTCATTAAATATAATTAAAGTAACTGATCAAACATCGTTACAATTTTAAGGAATATATTAATTAACAACGAGCGCTCCCAAAATTTAAAATATATGCTTTCTCTTCCGGATGCATTCTGTACAAGAAACAAATCAAAATCTCTGCCAACACACACCAAGCAAAACGTGCTCTAGCAATATAAGGCAATGAAATTAACCACAACCTGCAGTGACAGTCTTATAAATTAACCGCAACCCCCATCCAATTTCTCACGAAAGAAGACAGTCCAGACTTGGTGAAACCCTTTCTCCAGAAGCTAATAAATCAAGCCCGGTCCCGAACTCGACGATTTAATTTCGGTGCTCGACTCTGAAAGTGTGTGCTCGATTCTCGCTTCTCTTAACGGTTCCAGTTAAATGTGATGTATAGTTCAACCTCCTTTCTGTGTTATAAAGCGTTCTGCACCAAAACTCGTATTTCATAAAGTCGCGAGATCTTGTTAAGAAGTTGGCGTTGGCGTAGACTGGAATAAATAATAATACCAGGGACTGGACACGAAAAATTTAAGTGTTGTTCCCAGGATATATGTCCGTTGAAATTATGTATAAATGAATCTTGAGTTAAGGCCATGTAGTGGTATTTGCGATAACCAGCTCGTTAAAAAAGATTTTATTGGATGACATGTATTTTGAAATAAATTTTGCTTTTAAGGGAACATATATACTATTTAATAACTAAGGCATAAATAAAAATCAGGTAATCTGCTTTTATTTTAAGGCGCTCTTGGTTAAAACCTTTCATTTATAACAATTTATGTAACAAACTAGTTAGACGAAACATAGTAATATATTATGTACATGAAACAATGTATCAATTTATTATTTTTGTTTTCTTTTAAAATATTTGTAAAAGATTTTTTTTTCTTTTATGCCTATTACTGTTAACTATATTAATATATTTTTTATGATATAGAGGCTTGCTTTCCTATTCGCAGTAAAAGGGGGCCTGATGGACGAGTGATTAGCGCACGGGGCCACAGGTTTCTGGTTCGATTGATATGTGATATGACAATGGGAAGCATGCATTAGAATAATTTTCTAACAACCAGGCAAACAAGTTCTCTAATTAATTCTCTTTTAACTTTTGTAATTCTAGATTCAGCGATTACATAAATAAATTATTGATGCAGTTGGTACTTATCTAAAATAGGAAGAAACTTGTTCAGATCATTAAGACAATTATTCTTTGATCGTCAAGACATTGTTTTTAAGGGCACGTAGATAATTTTCAATAGAAAATGAAAAGTCTGAAAATATAAAGGACTACATAGATCTATTAAGAGAAAGAATCGACGACTGTGACGTAGTTTCAATAATTTATTTTCGCTATGCTGCCAAAAATTCTAGCTCTATTAATTGGACATTCTAAATCAAATAGCTTGTAATAAACTAATTCTACGACAGATACTGTCAACCATAAATATTATTTTGAATAATTTTAAATAATAGTTTATAAAACCTGTGATATATCGAGAAAATAATAATGTTTTTGATATTCATGACAAAGAAAACAAAATATCATCTCATTCATCCTCTTAAGTAAAATCTCATTAAATATAATTAAATGAACTACTAAGCCTCGTTACAATTTTAAGGAAGATATTAATTAACAACGAGCGTTCTGAAAATTTAAAATTTATGCTTTATCTCCCGGAGGCATTCTGTACTAGAAACGAATCAAAGTCCCTGCCAACACACAAGCAGCAAAACGTGCTTTAGCAATATAAGGCAACGAAATTAACCACAATCTGCAGTGACACTCTTATAAATTAACCGCAACCCCCATCCAATTTCTCACG
Source organism: Caerostris darwini (assembly GCA_021605075.1). Taxonomy (NCBI): domain Eukaryota; kingdom Metazoa; phylum Arthropoda; class Arachnida; order Araneae; family Araneidae; genus Caerostris; species Caerostris darwini. The sequence continues at coordinate 589,375 of BPLQ01007602.1, forward strand.
GAAGAAGACAGTCCAGACTTGGTGAAACCCTTTTCCCAGAAGCTAATAAATCAAGCTCGGTCCCGAACTCAACGATTTAATTTCGGTGCTCGACTCCGAAAGTCTGTGCTTAATTCTCGCTTCCCTTTACGGTTCCAGTTAAATTTGATGTATAGTCCAACCTCCGTTCTGTGTTATAAAGCGCTCTGCACCAAACTCGTATTTCATAAAGTCGCGAGATCTTGTTAAAAAGTTGGCGATGGCGTAGACTGGAATAAATAATAATACCAGGGACTGGCTTGTGTTCCAGGCGGAAAATTTAAGTGTTTTTCGCAGGATATATGTCTCTCGAAATTATGTACAAATGAATCTTGAGTTAAATTGGAGTTGAGACCGCGTAGTGATATTTGCAATAACCAGCTAGTTAAAAAAGTTTTATTGGATGAAATGTATTTTAGGGATAAATTTTTCTTTTAAATGAACTGATATATAGTTTAATATGTAAGGCATAAGTAATGTCCTTTTATTTTAAGGCTCTCTGGTTAAACCCTTTCAATTATTTCAATTCAATGTAACAAAATGCTGTATCAAACAATGTAACAAAATGTTTATATCAGAAAATGTAACAAAATGCTTTATCAAACAATGTAACAAAATGTTTAATCAAAATGTAACTTTATCAAACAATGTAACAAAATGTTTATATCAGAAAATGTAACAAAATGCTTTATCAAACAATGTAACAAAATGTTTATATCAGAAAATGTAACAAAATGGGTATATCAAACAATGTAATATATTATTTATATCAAAAAAAGTATTAATATGACAATGTTTTTTTATTTTCTTTTAAAATATTTGTAATTTTTTTTTCTTTTATGCTTATTACTGCTACTGATATTAATATATTTTTTTATGATATAGAGGCCTGCTTTCCTATTCCCAGTAAAAGTGGGCCTGATGGACGAGTGATTAGCGCTCTTGGCCACAGGTTTCGGGTTCGACTGATATGCGATATGACAGTTGGAAACATGCATTAGAATAATTTTCTAAGAACCAGGCAAACAAGTTCTCGAATTAATTGTCTTTCAACTTTTGTAATTCTTGATTCAAGGAAAACAGTAAAGAAATTTTTATGTAGTTGATAGATATCTAAAACTTGTTCAAATCATTAAGACAATTATTCTTTGATCGTCAAGACATTGTTTTAAGGGCACGTAGATAATTTTCAATAGAAAATTAAAAGTCTGAAAATATAAAGGACTACATAGATCTATTAAGTGAAAGAATCGACGACTGTGATGTAGTTTTAATAATTCATTTTCCGCTATGCTGCCAAAAATTCTAGCTGTATTAATTGAATATTCTAAATCAAATAGCTTGTAATAAACTAATTCTACGACAGATACTGTCAAACATAAATATTTTTCGAATAAATTTATATACTAGCTGATAAAACCTGTGATATTATCTAGAACTGAATAATATTTTTGGTATTAATGACAAAGGAAACAATCTATACGAACCATTTTTACAGTTTCTACCAGATTCAAATAGCAGAGGACAAACTTTGGCACAGGCAATGATTGACTGCTTTAAAAATTACAAAATAGATTAATGATTTTTAAATGGATCATCATCATCATCTCTAAATTATATCTTCTATGACGATAGTAATCTAATATCGCCACCTATTTTATCTCTACCAGTTCGAATTCAGCAATAGGAAATGCTGTTGAGAATACTACATAAATGTTTGCCGTCTCGAACGTAATTAACGCTCTACAAACATGTTAGACCGGGATCTACGGTTTAATGTGGATTCCGAACCACTAAAGCATCCATGGCACCGCCAGTACTCGAACTCGAAACCTGTGGTACCGAGCGCCAGAGCGCTAGCCACTCGGTGGTGCAATGGATATTTTTAATGGTTTGGAATCCACATTAAAACGTAGGTCCCGGTCTTATATGATTGTAGAGCGTTGTGAGATTAGTGCTACTCAAGTACACAACATATCTGCAAGCCACACGTGGCACCTTGTTAGCGTTAAATGAGTAATTTCGGTGAAACCTTTGCTTACGGCAAAATGATAACTGCTTAAATATTTGCCAGCTGTATTAGAAAAAAAAATTTTTCGTTACATTTGCATATCTATAATAGTTGCTGATATTTCTATAGTACATTTATAAACAATATGCTTTATAAAGCATATATCTGATTAGTAAGAAAAATAATTAAATTACGTACTAGAATAATTCTTTACATGATTAACATAGTAATATTCAATTTCCTTAACTATTTGAAAAATCATAAATATTTACACCTGTCCTCCAAATAAATGTTAATACAAACAATTTCATTTCTGATCATCTTTTTTATTCATCAGCTTAAATAGACATTCATTAAATATAATTAAATTAACTTAATAAACCTCGTTACAATTTTAAGGCATATATTAATTAACAACGAGAAATTTAAAATATATGCTTTATCTCTCGGATGCATTCTGTACTAGAAACGAATCAGAATCCCTGACAACACACACCCAGCAAAACGTGCTTTAGCAATATAAGGCAATGAAATTAACCACAACCTGCAGCGACACTCTTATAAATTAACCGCAACCCCCATCCAATTTCTCACGGAAGAAGACAGTCCAGACTTGGCGAAACCCTTTTCCCAGAAGCAAATAAATCAAGCCCGGTCCCGAACTCGACGATTTAATTCCGGTGCTCGACTCCGAAAGTTTGTGCTTGATTCTCGCTTCCCTTAACGGTTCCAGTTAAATTTGATGTATAGTTCAACCTCCTTTCTGTGTTATAAAGCGTTCTGCATCAAACTCGTATTTCATAATGTCGCGAGACCTTGTTAAGAAGTTGGCGTTGGCGTAGGCTGGAATAAATAATAATACCAGGGACTAGCCTGTGCGCCACGCGGAAAATTTAAAAGTTATTCCCAGGATATATGTCCCTCGAAATTATGTATAAATGAATCTTGAGTTAAATTAGAGTTAAGGCCGTGTAGTGATGTTTGCGATAACCAGCTCGTTAAAAAATGTTGTATTGGATGAAATGTATTTTCGGTATAGATTTTGCTTTTAGGGGGACTGATATACAGTTCATATGTAGACATAAATAAAAGCCAAGTAACATGCTTTTATTTTAAGACGTCCTAGTTAAAAAATGTCAGTTATATCAGTTCATGTTATATCAATCAATGTAGTATATTATTTATATCAAACAATGTAAAAAAGATTTATTATTTTTACTCTTGTCTGTTGAAGTATTTTAATGTCTTTCTTCTTTCTTTTATGCTTAATATCTCTAATTATATAAAAAAAATTATATTATATTTAGTGTTGCTTTGCTATTCCCGATAATAACTCATTTGAAATATTAAATTAATAAATATTTGCTCAATATAAAAAATGTATTTTTATTTTCAGATTTATTATTATATTATTGATGTTGTTGTTGATGTGGTATAACCTGAAATGTACAAGTAAATCAATTATAGACATTTCTGGGGGGGTGCAACAGTTGGGTAATCAAAGACGAAGAATACGCAATAAAAAAACAAATATGAAGAATAATCTAGACATCAGGGAATTTGGCACATTTTTGGTATTTTTAGCATCTCTAGAAATTTTCATACATTTGCGGTCCTTCAGCCTTTAACTTGTGAGAGTAGTAGCGGTTTTCGGTCGACCGTCAGTTCCATAATTCGGTATTTAGTTTTGATCTTAAAAGGAATTATAAGTTTAGATTTTGCCAAGGCATTTTCACCTGCAAGGGAAGTAGGAATGACAGTTTGATCGAGATTTCTGGTATTCTTCTCCAAAGAATATGCAATTTCATTCAATTCCAAATCCGCATTAGCAGGGATCCATTGTAGGATACACATTCTGTGAAGCTGTGGATTTGTTCTAAAAGTGATCAAATCCATTATTATATTACTTATAATTATACGCAAAAATTATATTTTTCGTAGAATGGAATAAAAATAAATGAAATTTTAGTGAAGTTATAAAAACTCAATAATACTCACTCAAATTCTCCATTGAGTCATCTCATTTAAAATGACATCTTTCCTTTTATAAATGTGAGGTCTTTAATAGCAATTTTGAGTCAGAAATAATTTTTTCGTTTATGGTCAAAAGGCATTTCTTTGAACAAGAACGTGAAATTTTCTTAGGAAGATATTTATTTACCTTCTTGACAAAGTGCCAAGAAAGTATTGATGTTAAGTATGCTGAAAAAATGTCGCCACATTCACATTAAAGTTGCATGTTGAATTTCTATACGTGTAAGAAACGAATTATGGTTTATTATAAATGTTCCTCAATTCAAATGCAATTTTAATTATTATCAGGCATGAAATGCAGTTGTATCTTGGCCATCATTATTTATATTCCAATACTTATATTGGATATGTAGGAATGCTTTAACAGAAATGATTAATTTGTTCTAAAATTAATGTAAAATTACTGCTTCTAATACAAGAATACATTTTTCGTTTCTTTTAGCAAATTTTGAAAGATTGTGACGTGGAAAATTCTTTTTATGAAAGTACAGAAACCATAATATACATTTATAGAGTGAAGATACGAATAAATCTATAACTGTTTACATAAATACTACAAATCTTATCTTATTGAATATTTTAATATCATGTTTATTTAAACAGTGTTATAGAAATGTTCTATTAAAATTTGTGTTGCAAATAATAAAGATCTATAATTCTTAGTCAGTAATTTGCTTTGCATTAGACGGCAGGTATTTACAATTTGATAACAAAACTTTTTACATGAAACACCATACATATTTAACATTTAATTGAATTTTTGCACTATAGCTTTTATTTTAGTTGTTGAAATATTAATAGATTGAAACGAATATTTTCATAAAAAATGCTCAAACGTTAATGTATAACTGCTATAAATCATAATGATCTGTAATCCTTTGAAATTTATTTTGCAGTAAACACCATTTATTATTTTTATATTCTGATAATAAAATATTTTACGCAGAGTACTGTAAATAGTTAACTTTTAACTGATTTTTAATACTATTTCTTCAAATTTCATTGCTTGAAATATTAATGGAACATACGAATTAAAATATTTTTATGAAAAATACATAAAAGTGTAATGTATAGGTGCTAAAATTTAATGTATAGCTAGCATATATTTTCTATTATGTTTATGTAAACAGTGAAGATGTCATGGAAAAAAAAATTAAAGACCAGTACAGAAACCGTAATATAGTTTTACATAGCGGCGATAAAAAAAAATCTATTAGTGTTTACAAAATATATCAATAATAGTAATAAAAAATTAATAATAAATAACAATAATAAAAAAAAATGTGGCTTCTTTATTCGAAATCTTTTTAATTGTGTTAAAATCATATCTATGAATATTTTTCATAATAAATTTAATAAGTATTACACAAATATTCTATTAGTAGGTCTTGTAATTTTTTTTTTAATTTGCATTTCATAATGTTCTGTAATTCTTAGTAATTTGCTTTGTATTAAACGTAATTTATAACTTTTACATTCTGATAACAAAAGATTTTACATAAAACACTATAAATAGTTAACTGTTAACTGATTTTTAGCACTTTTCATACAAATTTCATAGCTGAAAATATTAACGTAATGTAAAAATAAATAAATTTCTTCAGAAATAAAAATTATATGCAAAATTATTTCTTTTCAATTTGGATTAAAAACGTATTTTTATATGCAGAATTTCGAAAAATTAAAAAAATTAAGAAGTAAATTATGTGTATCTAAATTAATAACAGTACATTGTTGCACAAATTTATGTATTTCATTATAAATTATTTTCATTTTTATTAGCATTAAAATATTCATGAAATTTTCAATATACATTAAATCACTTTTTTATGTGTCTCATCTACTAAGTAATTTATTTATTATTATCTTCATTAAAATCAATCTGGCTTAGTGCCAAAGTAAGAATCATATTGCCAAGAGGTAAATTATTAGCAGGCTTATTTTTTTTTTTTTTTTTTTAGTATTGAGAAAAAAAGAATGAACTGTTAGAAAATATACTCCAACTAACTTCCATTAAAATAAGAAATCATTAATTTCGAAAATATAATAATAGTTTATTTTAATATTCATGTAACAATGCAGTGTGCGCTAATTAGTGCTTGTATTATAAATGGTAAAGCAATATATATATATATATATATATATATATATATATATATATATATATATATATATATTTATTTATTTTTTCCTGATTCAAGAATACAAATTTATACTAGTCAGCCCTGTTTAATGTGCCTGATGGCTGAGTGGTGGTGCCTGTGGCACTCGGTGCCACAGATTTCGTGTTTGAATCCAAATGATGCCATGGATATTTGTAATGGTTTAAATCCAGTTTAAACAGTAGGTCCCTTTCTAATATGATCGTAGAGTGTTGTCCTGAAGTTTAGGCGGTATTCAGCCCTTGTGGTTACTGGCTAAAGTAAAACTGTATATTAGACATAGCCATGGACCTGTCTCTGTGACGGGGTCCATTGAACCTGGTGTAGTCTATCCTCCATCAAGGGAATTAGTAACAACAACTCCTATTCATTAATATATTTTAAAATTTAAAGCTCGACTTTTGGATGAAGGACGATTTTCGCCCCTGGTGAGCATTAGGGTTCAATCTTCTGGAGGCTTTGTTGTTGATAATGTCTCCTTGATACTGCCTCCTCGTTTCGAGGAGACTCCGCTGGCGTTTGTGATTTTTCATATCTTGACTCGTCAGTCAGACTACCAACTGGGATTTTCCTGGTTTTCTCCCCTACGATAAACAAATGCAGAGTAGTTCCCTCAAAAGTCTATTGAGAAGTTATTGCCCCCCTTCTTCAATGACACGAAGCCATGTCAGATGCTTACCTATAGGTGTTCCATCACAACAGAAGCTGTCCCCCTTTCCTTCCTTCCATGAGAACACCCGGGTTCATGGACATAGTCTACATGTTGTTTTCGGCCAAATAGAATAATAAACAACAACAACACAAATTTTAAATAATAGATAAAAATAATTAATGTTAGTAAAAAAATTAAAATTTTTGTAAATATATTTGTCAGTTATTATAATGTTTTTCTTAAATTAAAATCTTTCTTATCTTAGTGCTACGACTTTAAGAACAGTGAAATTATTTTTCATAATTTCTGATAATTATGTACTTTATAATGCTCGATGTTTAACATTTCTGTTCACAAATAACGATATTTAAATATTTAAACTTATTAATATGTCGTAATAATAAAAACTTTTTTCTCTGGTGTTATTATAAAATCTTCCGCTTAAAAATTATCTTCCAAAATGTTTTGTGCTTAGAAGAAAATGCGTTGAGAATGAGGTATAAAAATTAATTTGTTTGAAATATATATAATTAAAAAATTCTTGATATTTTTATTTTATATTTCTTCCTAAATTTATCTAATAAAATATAAATTTCATAAGCAACGGGCAAAATGAAAAATATATTTAAATGGATATGCAATTATTTTTTTTTCATTTAAGATCAAATATACATATTTACATTTTAGTTCGTACGATAGTAAGTGACGATAGGGAATATACAAAACAACACGGAAAAATTATAAAATGTGTTTTACAAATCTTACAAATTACAATTCAAATCACTCTAAATTAGTAACATTGTTACTGTTGTACGAAGATTTCGTCTCTGAACACATAATTTATTTAAATTTCAGTTTATTTTGCTAGCCATGTTTCATTTTAAAATAGTAACGTCTTTCTTAAACGTAAGTTTTAAGTGAAATACCTGAATAAACAATTTTTCCTCGCAAAGGAGGTCATATTTAAAATATGTGCCATCTTTAAACATTGCAAAGCCTCTAACTCAAGACATTTTTTTATTTATCAGTACTTCTACAATTTGTTTATTTACAAATAGTGCCCTAACTACAACGTGCAAAGAGGTTACCTTATCTCATTTCACGGGAAATAAACAGGGGAAAGACAAGAACTTCACAATTTCTTTCAATTACCCGAGTCAGAAAATTTCGTATACCAAGTAAGAGATTTTCATCCGTTTACCCTATTTACTGGAGTGTGATAGCTCTTTTAAACCTTGTGTAATGCTGTTTTATTTCTCTAAATCCCAGAGCTGCATAGTTCTCAAACGAGTTGAAGAGACTTTGCTTGCTACTTGGCCTCCCAGCTGTGAGACAACAAGCCTCTTCTTAAAGCATTCATTTTTCAACTCAGTTGCCAGCATTCAGGGAACTTTCAGCGAACTCTGAAGTGAGAAATAGAAGTAGTTTTAAGTGGTATTTTACTTAGGGAGTGGTATTTCTGTCACTTTTTTATAAGGTCTGTTTAAATTTTAGCAGGTTTATAGGTTTTAAATGTTTTTAAATGTTTTTAAATGCAAATAAAGTGGTTAAATAATTTTTATTTACAGAAAAAAATAAATGTAATTATATATTTTACTCTGAATATGTGGAACATTAATTTACCAGTTAATTAAATGCTAAATAAATTATTTATAAGAAGTTAAAATCCAATGTCAAATGTAATGATAAGCAGAAAATATAAATTAAAAATGTATATTAAATAATATATCATTTCACATCTATTTATTAATGAAATGATACATCATTTGATATCTAATTATTGATAAAGTGATAAATCATTTCACATCTATTTATTAATGAAATGATATATCATTTGATATCTAATCATTTATCAAATTATATATAATTTAATATCTAATAGTTCACAAAATGATATATCATTTGATATCTAATCATTTATCAAATTGTATATCATTTAATATCTAATAATTCACAAAATGATATATCATTTGATATCTAAACAGATCAGATATCAAATGAAGGTTCACAATTACAGAACAAGGCCCAGTGTAATTTAAAATAGTTCATTTCATAGTATGAATATTACTTTTTTATTTTCTTACATTTCTTACATTGCCTGCAGAGTTTTGAAATTAGATGAAGAAATTTCACATGCAAGATGCGAAATTATAATTTTTTAAATCAATTATATTTCCAAGTAAATTTTTCATGCTTGTGAGAGTTTTCAGTAAATGGACAGACAAGAATTGGGAGGAATTTTATGTAATATTTGTCGAAGTAATCTAATTCCAAATATTTATGGTTTTTGTAGGATTTCATAAAAGTAAAAGACTTCTTATAAAAGAAATGATTCTAATATAATATAATTTTTATAATATAATATATATTATAAAAAAATTGTTTATACTAAATTGTTTTTATGTTTGTGAAACAGGGAAAGATGTTCTTAGGTAATTGTTGTAATTTATACCATGTATATTTACGGGATAAACTGTTTATTTAAATTTGGTTACATTAATTTACAGTTTATAAACTAAACCAGAAATTAGGCTTTTGTGCAACTATTTGTAAACTATAAAGAAGGTACGAAATAATATATATTACATTATATATTATATAATTTATTATAATTATTGCAATGTATATTTAATGTAATTTTTTACATTACATAATATATTGCAATATATAATCACATATCATTCGTATTTGGTCTGAAAATATTTTACAGTAAATGTTTATTCTTATTTACATCTAAATAATCAAAGTCAGTAATAATGAAAAAACTTTAGCTTTCTTTCTTTTAATATTTTTACATCCCTTCAATCCCAAATAATTGTAACTAATAAATTGTTTTAGCAATTATGGCACGTACTAAACAAATAGATTTTGCTTGTTGTTTATCGCCGAGCTATAATGCAACATGTTAGCTTGAAAGCAATATTTTTACATGCACCATTTAATTTCATTATAAATTAGATCATGAAATAGAAGAAGTGTTTGAAAAAATTTTTCGTCGAATATTGATCCTTATTTACTGATGAATAAACTTTTACAACAATTTAGCTTTCATTCATTTAATGTAGATTCATTAGACATCAAATAGTGAGAAATAATATTATGTTTCCCAAAGAAATAAACTCTACACGAATAGATTTTATTTTTTTTTTATCTCTAAACTGTAAGAAAATGACACAAATTTTAAAGCACATTTTACACAATTTTACATGTTCCTATAATTTCATTAATCATATATCAATGAGATGGAACTTCATTAAATGGGGATTTAAGTTTATTTGTGAGTGATTCTCTGCAAAAATTCAACTTCCTTCTTATGTAGATCCTCTCATCCTAAAACATGAAGAAAAAAAAAAAACCTTGTTTTTTGTACTTTTGTTAATCGTAACAATCAACATTTTAAAGTAGATTTTGCTTGTACTTTATTTCCAACAAGTTCATTTTGAAAGAAATCCTTTTATATCTATCATTTAATTCCATTTTACATTGTATCATTATGCTAAGATAAAAAAATACAACTTTTTTGTTTAACTTTGTTTGAGAGTGAATTTATGGTTGTTTTGTTTAAAATCCATTAACAAGATAATTAATAAAAAAATATGCCATTAAGTGTAATTGTTCTTAAGCAGTTTGTGTTTAACAATCCAAAAAAAAAACAGTTTAATTTTAATACAAATCTTTATCACTGATGTAATGATTTCTTTTTATATTTAATGAAACAATGTAAGTAATTCTGCCACTTTGAATAAAAATCAATATCAGGTTGCATCATTAGATTTATTTTGATTAAGTTTATTAAACAAAAGCTTTTTTTCAATCCCATTAAAAATATTTTTTTCTACGACTTTCTTATTAATTTCAGAATCTTCTTTAAATATGCTTTGAATATGATCTTTATTAAATTATTTTCAATCGTGAAAGTAATATAATATCATTTCATTATGATGTGTTCTTATAACAATTTCGTAGACTAACGTAAGATTATTTTTATTGAGATTCAAGATCAATAAATTAAAATAATTAACAACTTTCTTTATTAGCGTATTGTTTCTTGTAATCATATTTCAACTAAAAATGATTATTTTTTTTTGAATGAATTTTTATCCATTTAAAAATAAGGGAATCATCTAGAAGTAACAAAAAATACATAAGAACGAAACAATTTTTAAATATTTTTTAGAAAAAGTATATAAATCTATAAATTTGTAAAAAATGCAGCTGTTATTCAGTAGGCCTTAGATTTGAATCATATAGTTATTAATTTATTTGCGCGTAGAATTTGATGGCGGTTAGAATAACGTATTTAAAGAATTTTAAATCGACATCCAGACATCCTCTTGACAGATTTTTCAGTAACTTGACATTGATGTGCGATACATTCTCTTATTGAAATTTATTCCTCTGTAGATCACTTGTCGATAGACTAGTCGTAGAACATGCTATGCCTAAATGGAACAGGTGGCCTAAGAATGTAAAAAGAGAAAGAGAAAGAAAAGTATAGTCTTTGAAATAAATAATTTTAAAAACACCTTTTTGGAGAGAAATATTTTATTGTCATTTTTTGACAAATATAATTTACACTTTCTTAAAAAGAACTAGTGACAGAAAAAGAAATTCGGATTCATGATTGTTTCTAAAGCAGCTAATGATAAAATTATACGATACTTTGACTTATAAAGTCATGATAGTGCTGCCTCTTAAAAGTATTTTAAAGTAATTCGTAAATATTTTCAGACATTTTAAATATGAGATACACTGTTTTAATTTTTAATTATTTTCTTTTAAGTACACTATATTTGTTTTTTAACTACACTGTACAGTTATTTTTCAAAAGACGGGCACTTTGACGTAACATTATCATCACTGGAATGGAAGATATCATTGTCAAATGATATGTTATATGTTTTATAAAACATAATTGTTGTAATAATATTCATTATATGTCAAATGTTATGTTATTTGCTTTATAATCTAACATTGTAGTGATATTATATGCTTTATATCTGCTTTACATATATAAGTAGATAATAATATCGTACTGTATACAAAACGTATATACTATACAAGTCCCCTTCTACCTTAGGCATCTGGTTGATTTGAACTTTTCACTTATTCCATAAACTGAACGCAACTATATTTTGATTTACAGATTTATCGAACTTATCCAATAGTTGATATGGAATCTTTCGATTTTGTTTCTATTATGCGCTCAAACTGTGTCCCATTAGTTTAAAACTCCAACGAACAAACACATAAGCAGTTATAAATTCAGAATTACAATCACTAAATATATAAAATGTAAAAACTGTATTATCAGGAAAAATGCCTCAATATTTGATAATATACTGTGGTTGACATAAATAAAATGAAAAGGTGGGGTTTTTCAATCAATAATTAAATTTTAGAATGAAGTAGATTATAAAATTTTATTGCAAAATATTTCTGACTTATATTTATTTTTATTTTTTAATTATTTTTTAAAATTAAATATCATTTTTCTAATATTAATATTTTATTATTTTTAATTCATTCACTATACATAGAAATGAAAAGATCTCATAGATAATACTACTAAAAAAAGTAAAAATCGAAATATATCATATCTTTTACTAGGGCAAAATTGCTTCATAGATTAATCATACATGAAAATATATTTAAAAAATGCTCCATTGTTTATAAATTTCAAAATGAATTTTATTTTATAAATAAATTATTTTTGTTTCAATTCTGTAAAAAGTTAATATAATAGCACTATTGTTCTTTTAAAAAAAAATATCGTTTTCCCTATGAATATATTTTATGTATACAATAAAAATATTGATTTTTAGATACATTTTAACACTGACTGGTTTAGTTAGAAAAAAAAATTTTGATGTAGAAGTCCAAGATTTAGAAAATAAAAAAAAATATTGCATTGTTGTAAAAGCATTTTAAAAGCATTCAATAAATATTATATAAATATAAATATTAAATAAATATAAAGCATTAAATAAATATAAATGTTAAATATTTAAATTAAATTAAAAATATTTTGAAATATAACTTCTACCTACCTTTACAAATGCATGACGTCTGCAAACATCATACTTTGAATAACACTATTTTATTCATTTTGCGTCAACGGCTATAAAATTAATTTATACATCTTATTAAAATAAATTTATGAACTTGATAATTAAAAATAAGATAAATGCAAAATATTAAAAACAATATATAATTAATTTCAGCTTTATTGAAACCAACCCATAATTTTTAACCATGTTTAAATAACATAATATTATATAGCTTATTTCAATGTAAGAATAACTTTTAATAACTATTAATATGAAAAAGCCAGATTTTGTAAAATTAAAGACACGATTTAAAACACAGTCGTGAAACTGTAATTTACGTTCATACAATACTTAAGACTCCTTTCAGTACTTAACGTTCAATACCTTAAGAAAACATTGATTAAATATAATTAAATGAACTACTAAGCCTCGTTACAATTTTAAGGAATATATTAATTAACAACGAGCGTTCTGAAAATTTAAAATATATGCTTTATCTCCCGGATGCATTCTGTTCCAGAAACGAATCAAAATCCCTGCCAACACACACCAAGCAAAACGTGCTCTAGCAATATAAGGCAACGAAATTAACCACAACCTGCAGTGACACTCTTATAAATTAACCGCAACCCCCATCCAATTTCTCACGGAAGAAGACAGTCCAGACTTGGCGAAACCCTTTTCCCAGAAGCTAATAAATCAAGCCCGGTCCCGAACTAGACGATTTAATTTCGGTGCTCGACTCCGAAAGTTTGTGCTCGATTCTCGCTTCCCTTAACGGTTCCAGTTAAATTTGATGTATAGTTCAACCTCCTTTCTGTGTTATAAAGCGTTCTGCACCAAACTCGTATTTCATAAAGTCGCGAGATCTTGTTAAGAAGTTGGCGTTGGCGTTGGCTGGGATAAATAATAATACCAGGGACTGGCTTGTGTGCCACTCGGAAAATTTAAGTGTTGTTCCCAGGATATATGCCCCTTGAAATTATGTATAAATGAATCTTGAGTTAAGTTGGAGTTGAGGCCGTGTAGTGATATTTGCGATAACCAGCTCGTTAAAAAATTTTTATTGGATGAAATGTATTTTTGGGATAAATTTTGCTTTTAGGGAAACTGATATACAGTTTAATATGTAGGCATAAATAAAAGCGCAAGTATTATGCTATTATTTTAAGGCGATCTTGTTAAAACCTTTCATTTATAACAATTCCATGTAACAAAATGGTTATATCAAACAGAGTAATAATTATTTATATCAAACAATGTTACAAGGATTTATTATTTACTCTTTTCTTTTGAAGTATTTGCAATGGCTTTTTTTTCTTCTATGTTCAATATCGCTACTTATATTAATATATTTTATATATTATATAGGGTGTTGCAGTTATACATGAGAATATTATTCTACACGCAAATTGATGGCGTTTATTATCTTATTTGGCTGGAAAGCCCATTACTGTTTCAATTGAATTGTAAAAATCTCAATTGTTGAAATGGGAGGATTTGTTGCTGCAATATGTCTGTCTAAAGCAGTATTTCCAAGATATTTTGCGCCTTAATGGCCGAGTGGCTAGAGTTCTTTTGGGGTTGCAAAAGGTTTTGGGTTCGAATCATGCCTTTACCATGGATGTTTGTAGTGTTTAGGAATCCATTTTAAACCATACATCCCTGTCTAGTATGATCGTGGAGTTTGCGAGGATAATGTTATTCGCATCCGTAGTATATCTTCAAGCTACACGGGCCCACTGGGTAGGGCTAAATAAGTATCAGCGTTCGTCAGTTCAGCCCACGCAGCATGCCTTCTGCAAGACTAATTTTTATTGGCCTGCTCACAGGGACATTGTCAATATGTCAATACCCCCTATTCTTTGACGCAATTAAAAAGAACAGTCCCAGTAAACACTCATTAGAAATATGAATTGAATAAATATTTATTTGATTTTAAAAAATATGTTTATTTTTGAAATTTCATTTTTAGCACTTCGTCTAATTGCATTGCTTGAATTATCAATGGAATGAAAGATTAAAATTTTTTACTTCTAGAATTGTTTACATATATACTACTAATCTTATTCGATATCCTATTAAAATGTTAATATCATGTTTATTTAATCAGTATTATAGAACTATTATATTAATAGGTTTTGTAATTTTTATGTTGCGAATCATAAAGATCTATAATTCTTAATCAGTCATTTACATTGCATTAGATGACATTTATTAATTTTATACTTTGGAAACAAAACTTTTTGCATAGAACCATAAATGTTTAACATTTAATTGCATTTTTTAATACTATTTCTTCAAATTTCAATGCATGAAATATTAATGGATGGGAGAATAAAAATATTTTTATGAAAAATGCTGAAACTTTAATGTGTAACTTCTGTTTCAAATGTAGGAATATATTTTCGATTATGTTTATGTTAAATATAAAAGAGGGTATCGTGGAAAAAAAAGAATTCGCGACCAGTACAAAAACAATAATATAATTTTACATAAAAATGATAAAAATTAATCTAAAATTGTGGCCAAAAATATCTGCGAATATCAGTAATAAATAAAAATTGGCTCCTTTATTCAAAATCTTATTAAATATGTTAGTATAATATTTATGAATATTTTTCATACTAAATTTATTCAGTATTATATAACTGTTCTATTAGTAGGTCTTGCATTTCTTTTTAATTTGCAAATTATAATGATCTGTAGTTCTCAGTAATTTGCTTTGCATTAAACGTCATTTATTATTTTTATATTCTGATAAAAATATTTCACATAGAGCACCATAAATAGTAATTTTAACACTATTATTTCATATTTCATAACTGAAAATATTAATGAAAGGTAAAAAAAAAGTATATTTCTGGAGAAATAAGAAAAAAAAAATCTATGAAAAATTATTATTAAGTAAAATTAAAAATGTATTTTTATATACAAAATTTCGAAAAATTAAAATATATATATATATATAAAGAAGAAAATTATGTTTATCTACATTAATTATATTTCTTATTTAAAATTTCGGAAACAGCAGATTATGGCACAAATTTATGTATTTCATTATAAAAAGTTTCATATATAATAACATTAAAATATTTCCTTAAGCTATGAATTTTTATGAAATTTTCAATATACATTAAAACACTTTTTATGCGTCTCGTATACTAAGTAGTTTATTGGATACTTCATTAAAATCAATCTGGCTTAGTGCTAAAGGAAGGAGCATATTGCCAAGAGATAAATTATTAGCAGTCTTACTTATTTTTCTTTATTGAAAAAAGAAAATGATCTGTTAGAAAATATGCTCCAACTAATTTTCATTAAAATAAGAAATCATTAACCAAGAAAAATAATAAGTGTTTTACTTTAATATGCATGTAACAATGTAGTGGGTGGTAGTCAAATGTTAAATTATATTATAATGTATTAATTTTATTTTGATTTTACAGAAGTAGTAATTACATTTTCTTTCTGTTAATGGATAGATTGAAAATACAATGAAATACTTTAAAACCATCTAGATACCAAAGAACTTATAATTAGTTCTTGAATTATAAATCATATTATAAATATATATATATATACAAAAAAAATTATCTTATACTAACTAGCTAGTCCCATTCATGGGGCCTGATGGCCGAGTGGCTAGCGCTATGGCGATCGGTAATACATATTTAGGATTCGAATTGCGGTGATGCCATGGATGTTTGTAGTGGTTCGGAATCCAGTTTAAACCGTAGGTCCCGTTCTAATATGATCGTAGAGCTTTGTCCTGAGGCTTAGGCAGTCTTCAGCTCTTTTGGTTTGTCGCTAAAGTGAAGCCGCAAATTACTCATAACCATGGACTAGTCGCCTGTGATGGGGTCCTTTGGACCTGGTGTAAACATGGTAACTTAGTAACAACCACTTTCCATTAATGGTTTTAAAAACTTAGAGCCAACCTCGTGGATCTGTGGCCACGGGGGCCGGTGATGAGCAGTGTGGCTGAGGTTTAATCCACTGACACTGATTTCTCATTTTCGAGGGACTCGGAGGATGTATAGTATCTTGCCTCGTCTGTCGGACTACCCGTTGGGAACTTTCCAGCTTTTCTCCCCCTACGATAACCAAAAAAGTCTAGTTCCCCTTAAAAGTCCTCCTGGAAAGTACTGTCCTTCTTCCGCAGCGACGCAGAACCAGCAGATGTTACCGCACCCCCCTCACAGCAGATGTTACCGTTCCTTCCTTCCATGAGAACACACGACGGGTTCATGGACGTGGTTGCTGTCGACCCGACCGAATGGGATGAGAAATAACAATAGCAACACAAAATTAAAATGATTGATATAAATAATCATTATTATTAAAAAAATTTAAATTTCGGTAGATATATTTGACAGTTATTACCATGCTTTTCTTAAATTGAAATATTTCATATCTTAGTGCTACGACTTTAAAAACAGTGAAATAATAATAATTTCATAATTTCTGATAATTATGTACATTGTAAGGTTCTGAGTTTAATATTAATCAATATGAAATTCCTTTTCAAAAATAAATATATTTAAATATTTAAATTTATTTACTTGAAGTATTAATAAAAACTTTTGCCTTTATTGTCATTTCTATAATGTTCCATCTAAGTTTTATTTTCCAAAATTTCTTGTGCTTATAGAAAAATGATTTTAGAATGGCATATAAATTTTAATTTGTTTAAAATATATGTAATTGAAAAACTACTGATATTTTTTATATTCTTTCCTATACTTATCTGATGTAATATAAATTTCATAATAAGCATCGTACAAAATGAAAAAGGCATTTTAAAGGATATGCAATTATTTTTTTCATTTTGAGTCAAATAAATATATTTTCATTTAGGGTCAAATAAATGTACATATTTTCATTTTAATTCGTATTCATAAAATATTTCAAATAAACATAAATTTTCAAAAAAGGAATTTACGATACAACATAGGAAAACCACAAAATATGTCTTATAAATCTTACAAATTACAATACATTATTTAGAATCTTATTTTTTACCAAAAATTTCATTTTATATCATCTAAAATTAGTAACATTGTTACTGTTGTACAAACATTTCGTCTCTAAAGACATAATTTATTTAAATTTCAGTTTATCTTGCTAGCCATGTTTCATTTTAAAATATTAACGTCTTTCTTAAACGTAAGTTTTAAGTGAAATAACTGAATAAACAATTTTTCTTTGCAAAGGAGGTCTTATTTAAAATATGTGCCATCTTTAAAATATCCTTTAAGCCTTTAACTGAAGATTTTTTTTTTATTTGCTAGTGCTTCTACAATTTGTTTACTTATAAATAGTGCCTTAACTACTACGTGCAAACAGGTTACCTTATCTCATTTCAGGGGTAAATAAGCTGTAGAAAGACAAGAACTTCAGAATTTCCTTCAATTACCCGAGTCAGAAAATTTCGGATACCAAGTATGAGATTTTCATCTGTTTACCCTATTCAACGAGGTGTGATAACTATTTTAAACCTTTTGTAGTGCTGTTTTATTTCTTTAAATCCCAGAGCTGCATAGTTCTGAAACGAGTTGAAGAGAGTTTTCTTGCTACTTCGCCTCCCAGCAGTGAGACAACAAGCCACTTCTTAAAGCATTCATCTTTCAACTTAGTTGCCAGCATTCAGGGAACTTTCAGCGAACTCTGAAGTGAGAAATGGAAGCAGTTTTAAATGGTGTTTTACTTAGGGAGTGGTATTTCTGTCACTTTTCTTTTTACGTCTGTTAAAATTCAGTAGGTTTAAAGTGTTTAGTGTTTATTTAATTTTTATTTACAGAAAAATAAATGTAATTACATATTGTACCTGGTTCCATCTAAATCCCAGAGCTATACAGTTCTGGAACGAGTTGAAGACATTCTGCTTGCTACTTGGCCTCCCATCAATAGTCATGTTTCTTACCCAAAACAATCACTAATTTTAACATGAAATGATTTCTGCTTCTGAAGCCACGTTAAGATTATGATCTCTGAAACTTCTAATGAGTTGATAAACTTCTAGTAGCCCGAGTACCAGTTGCTGCTGGAAATATGCTTGGCACACTTAACGTTTGCTAATGTGTGCCAATCATCAACTTTTACAAATGTATGCCAATTTTCATTATCTTTGTAAATCGTTAAATATTCTTGACGGAAAGTCTTTCGAGATGCTATTGTAAAATGGTTAATCATTAAAACATTTTTTTTTGTTGTTCATATATTTTTAATATGTATCAAAGAGATGTTATATTTTTACTGGGTAGGTTTGTCATCCCTACAATTATATACGATTTATAAAGGATTCCATGCCTCCTCCGGGACACAAACCCAATACAGCCAGATGCCAGAGCACTAGTCACACGACCATCAGACCCATGCTCATTTTAACAATTTCGAAATTATACAGAATAACAATTTTTAAACTAGAACATTATTACAAAAAATTTACAGAAAAACATTTAATGTTACATTTTAAATTCCAAATTTCACTATAAATTATAACTATTTTTACATAAGCTAAAATTAAAAACGAAATTATTTTAGAATATTAGAAACATTAAAGGAGAATTTACTTCAATATTTCATTTATTGATCTAAAATGTTTGAAACTATTGTTTGCTGAAAAATGATATAGCAGTGAACAATAAAAGAAATAAAATAACATTTTAATTTTAGAGTAATATAATAAAATATATAAAATAAATAATAAGAAATAAAAAATAAACAAATGCAATAAAATTAACTGCAATTAAAGATATCAGCTTTCACACAATTGAATTTCTTTGAAATTCACAACGAGAGTCTAATAATTAAATAGAGAAAAAGATACATTACCAATTGTCTCTTGTAAAGGTCATTTTGTTACTCAAATAAACGAAATGAAATTATTTTATTTATTGGGCAACATACCCACAAAATGGCAGGATTCCTTCTTCCGACCCATACATCTTTTAGCAATTTTGATTATAATTACCGCAAGAGGCGTTTTCTTCTAAAAATTCTAATTTATTGCAGAGACTATTTTTAGTTCCGCGGAAGTTAGTCAAAGAATGCCGACATTTTAGGTGGAACCAGCTAGTGAAGAGGGAAACTTGCATAACATTTGCCGAAAGTAATTTCGGCAAATGTTATGCAAGTTTATGTAAGCAAAAAGAAACCATTTCCACTGAAGGGGCGACCACTTCAATTAGAAGCTCCACCGTTCACAGTAACACTTGAATTAAAGAAACAATAAGCGTCCTTTGTAGCATGGTTCTGTTTCCATTTTAGATGCTGTTCGCCATACGCCTGTTGTTTTATTAGAATAGCTCAGAGGTGCATTTGCGATTAGTTGTCGTCAATAAGTCCAATTCTGGTTCACTTTGTTGCAGAGAATTATCAACGGAAATTATCAACGTCCCCAGTCTGGCTAATAAGCAAAATGCATATATTTCAATGATTAGATTAGACGGAACAGGTATTGAGGAAGTAGAAACTGAAGTGGTTGACTTGTATAAGCAGAGTAGAGATGTAAAGAGTAATTTATGAAGACTTTCATCCTTTATATCCAGTGTCTTGAATTTAATCTGTATTTTTATATAATTATTTGTTACTGAACGCTTTCAGAAAATTTAATTCAACATATATATGATGAATAATTTAATTTGATTTGAAAGTATTTAGATTGAATTTCCTGGAAATTATACTTTTTGATTCAATTAAAAGTATAAATTCGAGGAATTTTAATCTCAGTACTTTCAACTGAAAGAACTCTTTAATTATGTTCGTTGAAAAAAAAGAAAAATTTAATTTATTGCATATACTCATACACACTACATTGTAGGAAATTAGCTGGAGGCATGATGCAGAAGGGGATTTCAGTTGACAAAAAGTTGAAAGTTCAGCTGATATAATTTTAGACAAGATAGACTGAAGAGTTACTTCACAAAAATAGCTAAATTTGCTTAAAGAATTTATTCTTATTATTAATATTTTAACTATAAATATACATTTGTTATATGTTTACTATACAGTTAATTTGCATTGTATAGTTTACAAAAATTTATGAGGATGTTATTTCCTTTGTAGTTGAAATTCACTTCATTAGAAATTGCAATACTACGATGAAGAGAATATTTGTATATATGTATATAATTTTCTCTTTTATTATTTCTTCTAAATTGATGAAAGATACGATACTACGTAAATGTTTATATGGGATAACATTTTAATTCAGCGAACAAAGGATTACTACGAAGTTTCTAACAAAGGAATAGTCGTAGAACTCAATTCAGAAATTAAAAAATTAAATAGTAGATTTTATAAAAGTTTTCTTTTCCCATAGAAAGTGTTTGTATAGAAAGAAAGAGCGGATAAACAACAATTTAGTGAAACTCCTATTTAAAATTTATTATTTTAATACTCAACTTTAAGTTCCGCATGAGACAGTATGAAGCAATAAATGTTCATAATAAAAACAAAAGTATATTTTATGCAAATTGTATTTTTTTTAAATAAAATAATTGGAGCATCAAAGTTTTAGTTCTGTGTTAAGGAAAACTGCATACTAATATGTCTGAACAGTTATTTTGAAATGTTAAAGCATAGTTACACTGCCAGATACAGAAAATGCATCACCAGTAATAATCAGGCGTATAAATATGTAAATTTCAGTATCATACGAGCTAAAATATCTTTTATTCAGATGATCTGAAATGCAAGCTGATCATATGATTAATTTAAATATAAAATATTAGTTCAGCAATTTTTTTTTGAAACCGTAAAGAAGAATTAAACTTTCAGAACTCTACCTTATCCATTATTACAGATGCATGAGAAAAAAATTGTATAATAATTAAATATTAGACAAGTTATTTCATATCCAACTTGCTACTATATGGTAAAATATTAATTGTACATAAACTTTTTGTTTTTCACTGTAATGCATTAAATTATAAAATATTAGTTAGTAGTTCTATTAAAAATAGCTGTAAGTAGTTCAATTAAAAGTTATTCTAAGTAGTTTAATTAAAGAAATTTATTCATGAGTTTTGCACGTGCATATTCAAAAATAGATGGACATTTTTATCATTTCTTCATAAAAACCGCTTAATAACATGCTATTATAGTTTTACATGCTATAATGAATTAGATTAGGAAAGTAATAGTTTTGTAGCGATAACTTTATAAATATTCACGATCGGAAGTTCTAATAAATTTAATTATTAAAGATATTCGCTTCAATTTGTTGCTCAGTCAATAGAGCGATATAATAAAATCAAACAAGCATGGAAAGTAATCACTTCTTTCTTTAAACTGCTATCAGTCTCATATAATATGAAGAATTCAATTAAATAACAAATTCCTTAGGTGATAAAACAGATTCTGCTTAAATGGAAACCTTTATCTCTTTCAAAGGACATCTTAATTTTATTCCTTATTTTCTTAATTTTTGACTTTAGTTTCCATGTTTTGCAGTTTTATGAATCATAATTTCGAATTGCATTCTTTTTCTAATTTCCGATTGCAAATTTGCAATTCTTGAAACTGATCCACTTTTAGTTTTCTAATATGAAATTTGCTCTCACGTTTCAAATATACAATTAAATTTCAGTTATATTAATAAACGCTTCCAAATTTATCTCTGTTTTTCATTAAATCTGATTTATGTACTTAACTAGCTGTTTTCTAAGACTATTTCTTTTCCCTATATATTTCAGACAGTATAATGTGATTAGCATCACATTTATGCAAAAAAATAAATGACAGGAGAATATATGTAGTGAAAGGAAATGAGTTGGCAACACACCATAGTTTTCCGGGAAGCCATTGCAAAAACAATAAAGTAAAAAAAAAAACTTATACAATCAACAAAAAAAAGTGAAATTCATTCGAACATTCATTGACTCAAACTGAACTAAAAAAACAAGTATGCCTATCTCATGACACCACATGAGATAGACGGACTAACCCGCTAAAGAGTTATTTATTGAGGAAGGGAATATATTCGGTGCCAGCTAATTTTCTAGAAAGAAAAAAAAATCTTTCGCTCACTTGGCAATGCTGATCTTTGAACTATTTATTTTCAAAATAGCTAACTGGCAATGCAACGAAATGTAACTTGGTCACATTTGACTGTCATATTGCCTGTTAAACTAGTCACATTGCCTGACTACAGAAAATCAAGGGTTTTGGCTGTCACTTGTGGAATTAAAGTATTCATGAATATGACCATCATCTTATAATTATAACTCGCTTTATTTTTCGTATCGATTTCTATTTTTCATAAAAATTTCGATTAAAAAAAAAGTTGATGAGATATATTTTTTTTTTTTTTTTTTTTTTTTTTTTTTTTTTTTTTTTTTTTTTTGAATTTTAGTTGCGATTTAGTATTTATCGAATTTTAGTTGTGGTTTAGTTTTTATCGGATTTTAGTTGTGGTTCAAATTTTATCGAAATTCAGTTTTGTCGAATTTTAGTTTTTATCAAATTATAGTTATGATAAATTTTATCAGAATAAAATATTAGCAAAAAGAAAAAAAAGGAATCAAAAATTAATTTCAAACCCCTTGCACAACGTTGATAATGATTAAGAATTATGGTTCCTCAAATTTTAATGAAAAGATTATTGTGAATAACTATTTATAAATAAAAAAATTGAAAGTAAAATATAAACACACTTATATAATAGATTGTTTGAAAAAAAATGTATTAAAAAAATATAATATCATAAACATAGCAGATTAGCAATTTACTTAGTAACTTTCAATTAAATGTCTATGGTAATTTTTATCTTGTTTCCAAATAATTTTTTTATTTAACTATTGGGAAAAAACGACTTATCTCATATTTTTTATAAAATCCATAAAATAAAAAATAATATTCTGGGCACGTAAGATATATGCTTCAAAAGAACACTCAAGGAAACTTTTTCTGCAATGGATGCATCCGGCTCCTCCAAATGTGCGTCGAAACACCCTTTCCTGTGACAGTTCGCAAAACTAGGAAAGAAGTTGGAGAAGAAAATCGAAAGAAAACGTTATTAAACTTCCTCTCTCCTCGCAGAAGTGCAACCGTTCAATGGCTCACTTTTTCCGCTTTCAATCCAGAGACAAAAGGACTTCAACAATCGATGCCCTCTTCGGAACAATGTGAAGAAACCTGACATTGGGTTGGAATAAAAAAAACCCATAAACTATGGTACCGCTACAGAGTACTTGCCAATAAAAAAACACTTTGATAAAAAAATACACAATAGTATTCCGTTTAGAAGTTTCTTGAATCGAAACTGAAACTGAATTAAATGATATATATATATACCATTTACTGTATATATATATCTATATGCGGAAAGAAAAGACAATTATCGATATATCGGAAATAAAAGAAATGAAACGGCGGTAGAAAGCAGGAAGTGATACTGAGGAAACTGAAAGCAAAAGATACAGATAAAAAAAAGGAGGTCTCCAAATTTTCTGCTCGAATATGCACATTGTAAAGAAATCCCCCTCTTCAGCTTATGTCTATAGTATACTAACATGTACATGTAACATATTGGATTCAGAAAAAGAAAGAACAAAAACTGCATGGAATGGAATGTAATAATATTATTGCAAAGATACATAGACTAGAAAGAGGTTAAAAAGCTTTAAACAAGCGTGGAAGAGATGTAACTGATTTCTGAATATACATATTAAGGCAGAATTTTTTTTGTATTGATTTATTTATTTTTATTTTATTTTTTTTTTACGTGTTTACATTTATGAAGACGTATTTGTGTATGTAGTTATCTCCTTTTCGAAATTAAATTAAGATATATTTTTTATTATGTAAAAAAAAAAAAAATGTAACCTTTTTTATTATTTAAAAAATATTAAGAAACATGTTTTTTTTTATTTATTTGTATACCAACCTAATTTATTAATATTTGAGAAATAAAGTTATGTTAATAATGTTACAACAACAACAAGTTATACGTCAACATTTTCAATAAAAAATCTAATATTTCCTAATTAAAAAATCAGTAACCAATAAACATAATAGTTTTAAGTTAGAAAGAAATATAAAAAATTTATAAGTTATCAAATTAAAAAAAATATTACCATTTTAATCCAGCAAATTAGAAATCCTAGGGTCAATGATTTAAGGATTAATCGATGATCAATATATGTTTTTCTCATAATTAATAATTTAATTAATATCACTCCAAAAAAAGTAGATTTGATAGGAACTGTGACACAATACCTCTAAAATGTACCATATAGCTGAACAGTACTAAGACATTCCCCAAATAAAGGCATTAATACTCATTTTCAAGCCTTAAAAACAGTAAATTTTTACTAAATAAATTAATAATCTATAATAATAATAATTTTAAGCTAGAAAACTCATTGAATTTATTAAATTACAAAAATATTGTATGTTAACAAACAAGACAGTGTTCAAATTAGACATTTTTTCTAAAGATAATTTATTAACTTATACCTCAAACTAAATGTTGATGGTACATTTTATCACGTTTAGAAAAATTTTTTTTTGTTTAAAGGGGAAAAACGACTTGTCGGATGTTTTTATAAAATCCATGAAATAAAACAAGCCATTCAAGGCACATAAGATATATATTTGAAAACAACACTCGAGGAAAGATTACGAGGCAACTTTTTCTGCAATGGATCCATCCGGATCCCCGAAATGTATGTCGAAACACCCTTTCTTGTGACAGTTCGCAGAACTGGAAACAGAGTTGGAAAAGAAAATCGGAAGAAAACGTTATTAAACTTCCTCTCTCCTCGCAGAAGTGCAACCGTTCAATAGCTCACTTTTTCCGCTTTTACTCCAGAGACAAAAGGACTTCAACAATCGATGCCCTTTTCAAAAAATGTAAAGAAACCTGACATTGGGTTGGAAGGAAAAAAAAAACATAAACAATGGTACCACTACAGAGTACTTGCCAATAAAAAAAAAAAAAGAATTTGATAGAAAGAAATATAAAAAGACACAATAGTATTCCGCCATGAAATTTCATCTTAAAAGTTTCTTGAACCGAAACTGAAAAGGAATTAAATGATATATATATATACCATTTTGGGTATATATCTCTATATACCGAAAGAAAATAGCAGTATCGATATATCGGAAATAAAAGAAAAGGAAACGGGGGTAGAAAGCAGGAAGTGACACTGAGGAAACTGAAAGCGAAAGATACAGTTAAAAAAGGAGTTCTCCAAATTTTCTTTCAAACATTGTAAAGAAATCCCCCTCCCCCCCTCCCCTTCAGCTGATGTCTACAGTATACTGACATGTACATGTATGATATTGGATAAAGAATAAGAAAGAAAAAAAAATAATGGAATGTAATGTAATAATCTTATTGAAAAGGCATATATAATACAATGAGGTTACAAAGTTTTACTACTAGTTTACTTTCTAGTAAATTTCTAAAAAATGTAGATTTAAGAGAAATTGTTGCACAATATCTCTTAAATCTACATTTATATAGCTGAACATTACTAAAACCATTGATAAGTAAGAACCTTAATAACAAACAGTATTAATGTACAATATCAATAAAAAAAACTTTAATAATAACTATATTTATTATTGTTAGCATAGTTAAGAATAATAATTTAAAGTAAGAAAATTTTGAAAAATTATATAAGTAATCAAATTACAAAAATTTTAAAAGTTAAAAAATTAAAAACTATTACGCTTTTAAGTTAACAAATTATAAAACGTATGGTCTATGTTAATAAATCAGACAAATCGCAAGACATGTCGTAAATTAGCAATCTTTTTAAAGAATAATATCTTATACTTTCAAGTAAATGTTTATGGTACATTTTATCTTGTTTTGAAATATTTTTTTTTTAAGTAACAGTATTTTTAATAACAAACAGTATTAATACATATTATCAGTCCAAAAATCGATCATTAATAACTAAACAAATTAATAACTAATAACAATAATAATTTTAAGTTGGATAAAGTTATCTAAGTTATCAAAATATAATACTATCTAAGTTATCAAATAATAATATTATCTAAGTTATCAATTACAAAATTTATCAAAGTTACCAAATTATAAAATTATCAAGGATTTCAAAATAAAAGATGTTATCATTTTAAGTTAGCAAATCAGAAATCTTACGGTCAATTTAATAAAACAGACAGTTTTGATAATGAGTCATTTTTTTTTCTAAAGAGTAAACTTTTACTTAGTACCTTGTACTCTAAATGAAATGTTTGTGGTACCTTTAGAAAGTTTTGAAATATTTTTTTTTTATTTAACTACTGAAGAAAAACGACTTATCGGATATTTTTATAAAACCCATAAAACAAAATAAAAAGCTATTTTACGCACGTAATACATATGTTTCAAAAGAACATTCGAGGAAAGAATACGAGACAGCTTTTTCTGCAATGGATCTATCCGGCTCCTCCAAATGTGCGTCGCAACACCCTTTCTTGAGACAGTTCGCAAAACTAGAAACAGAGTTGGAAAAGAAAATTGGAAGAGAACGTTATTAAACTTCCTCTCTCCTCGCGGAAGTGCAACCGTACAATGGCTCACTTTTTCCGCTTTTACTCCAGAGACAAAAGGACTTCAATAATCGATGCCTTTTACGGAAAAAAATTGTGAAGAAACCTGACATAGGGTTGTATAGAAAACCCCCATAAACAATGGTAGAGCTACAGAGTAACTTGAGAATAAAAAAGACTTTGATAGAAATAAATATAAAAAGACACAATAGTATTCCGCCATGAAATTTCCGCTTAGAAGTTTCTTGAATCGAAACTGAAAATGAATTAAATGACATATATATACCGTTTAGTGTATATATCTATATACCGAAAGAAAAGAGCGGCATCGATATATTGGAAATAAAAGAAAGGAAACGGCGGTAGAAAGCAGGAAGTGAGACTGATAAAAAAACAAGTTCTCCAAATTTTCTGCCAGAATATGCACATTGTCAAGAAATTCCAACCATTCAGCTGTTGTCTGTAGTATATCAACAAGTACATGTACGATATTGGATAAAGAATAAGAAAAAGAGAAAAGGATGGAATGGAATGGAATTATCTTATTGCAAAGATGCATTTAATAGAATGAGGTTAAAAAATCTTAAACAAATGTGGAAGAGATGTAATTTATTTCAGAATACTTCAGTAAATGAGGCAGAAATATATTGTATTAATTTTTATTTTTATTTTTACGTGTTTATTTTTGTGCAGATACATTTGCATTACTTAGGATACTTTGTTTATTATTTAAAACATTATTAAGAAACATAAAATGTGTTATGTTTATTTGTATAAACTCTTTTTATTAATATTTTAGAAAGAAAGATATATCAATATTTTTCAACATCAATATATCAATAAACATCAACATTGTGTTAAACAAGGTTAGTATTTAAATTGAATGTTATTCAATATAAATGTTAACCTTAGTCTACATAATAGAACATTTATTATACAATTATATATCTCATTCCAGCCATATCAATTATTTATATGATTATACTCATGATACATAATTAGTTGTAATTATTGTAAAAATAATTTCATAACACCCAACAAAGCATTATATTTTTATAATTTCATATTTATTTAAAATTACGCTAGTGCATTCTTAATCTGTAAGGTGTAAGAAAATTAATTTGACAACAAAAATATAAATGTCCTATTAAATTGTGAAATATTTTCACAAATAATATTTTGTATATAATACGTAAAAGTATCATTACATAGAAAAGTAATAGTTCATAAATATAATTTAAATTGATATAGTTTTTTCCTGCACACTCATCTTAGAAAAAAGTAATTGTAAGCTTCATTTTGAAGATAAGAAAACATCATCATAATATTCTCAGTTATTTCAATATTTATGCATGGAAATTTTGATATTATTAAAATAAAACTAATAGTATTCTGTATGAAAAATTAATTAAAACATTTTGTAATACGTTTACTTTTATCGTATTCATAACAAAAATGAGTTTTGCTAATATATGAATGAATAAAAATTATAAATTATAAAATGAATTGTATTTAGATTTTATGTTATAATATATTTTTAATGAACTGATATGTTGTTTTCAAAAACTAAAAATTTTGTCATTGTAACGGAAAATTTGCGCAAAATTTAACATTAATACTAGTGGACTATACAGAGTGGATATTCTTCTACACTACTAACCTATTGTTTTACTGCAGTTTGAAATGACCAGTTGGACTTTTTCGATCAACTTGGAAAGAATTTTCAATTTACAAGACATCATCGGTAAGGACACAGAAATTCTCGAATGGAAATATGCCAAGAAACGTCATATTTCCAACCAAGTCCCAATCTTTCAATGCTCTATTCACCATGTTGCATCAAGCTCAAATGAATTATCACAGGAAATATACAAATAGTAAATCAAAATTTACAACTGGAAAAATGTTCCATCTACGGTAAAATGACACGTAATGCTAGAAACTTTTACAAGAGCTAATGCATTATATTTTTCTGGAACTTACAGTTAAATAGGAACCTCATATAAGCTCAAATTTTTGAAAACAAACTCATTGCGTATCTCCTTAGAGCATGTATAATCAAGACTTAATAGCAACTACTTGTAATTCCTCAGTACAACCCTTCAGCATGGGACAACATCGCGAGACACAGATCGTAGTATTCTTATTCGATGCGAGCACTAATCATTAGATGTCTCTGGAGAATAGCAATACTTGGTGAATAATTCATTTTTTTTAATTACTTCAATAAAGCGTAGCTGTTAAATCTTTCTGGCACAGGATATCTTCTACTACAGATTACAAATCGAGAATAACTACTGAAGCATTTGCGCAGCTACTTTCATTTCCTGGCTTCAATACTAAAATTAGTGCCTATTTTATTCGTAGATTTAAATCTTATCAAAGTATTTCTTAAAAAAATGTAGCCAATGGATTATATATCTTAGAATTAATGCATTTTTTCTACTGTATTTGTAGAATTCAGAATATAATATATTTTAGCTTATTAACATTATACAAGAAATAATGCAACTAATTCATTATTTTTGTCTTTTTGAAACAATCGAAGTAAGACAAAGTCAAAGCTTTTGTTTTTGTAGAGTAGCTAGAGAATAAAATCTCTGTATCTATATTTACATAATTAAGAATAATAAAATTAAAAAATTATTCCAAAAGGAAATTATAATAAAATAATTTTAAATGAGATAATTTAGGCTGAGTAAATTGCTCAGGAAAAATTTAAAAGATAAAAATTAAAATACTAAATTAAAATTTTAGGCTAGTAGAATATAAAATTTTAATTTAATAATTAAAAGATCAAAATTTAGATAGATATAAAACAAATTTGAAGAATGTTATTATATAAATGAAATCAAAAAATATGATGTCAAATGTCTTTCTAGTTTTGTTTATTGCGCCATGTAAGCTACCATTTTTTTTTCTTTTTTCCTTTTCAATGTGTTAAAAACAAAACGCTTACATCAAACAAAATGTTTACCAAGCACCAAGCGCCAGAGCACTAATCATTCGGCCATCATTCACATGTTCATTGTTATAATTTCTAATTTATGCTAAATACAAATACAGAAACCAAAACATTATTAATAGAAATTTACAGCAAATATTTAATGTTAAAATTAATATTTCTAATTTCAGCCTAAATTATAGTCTTAGCATAAATATGCAATTATTTTATATTATTAGAAGCATAGGGAAATTTTCTTCTTTTTATTCACTTGAAATCAAAACGGTTTGAAATTATTGACTGCTCAAAAATAAAATAAATAAATACCATGTTAATTTCAGGTTAATATAACAAAATATAAAGATAAATAAGAAGAAATTACGAAAATCCGAAAATACACTAATGCAATAAAATAAACTGCAATTATAGACACTAGCTTTCACACACGGAATTGAATTTCTTTGATATTCATAGCCAGAGGCTAATAATTAAATCGAGAAAACGAACTTTAGCAATTATCTTTTGTGAGTATCTATACCTTTTGTTACTCAAATAAACGAAATGGAATTATTTTATTTATTGGGAAAGTCATCCCAAATGGCAGGATTCCTTCTTCCGACCCATACATCACGTAGCAATTTTAATTATAATTACCGCCAGAGGCGTGTTCTTCTAAAAATTCTAATTTATTGCAAATACTATTTTTACTTCCCCAGAAGTTAGTTAAAGAATGCCGACATTTTAGGTAGAGCCCGCAAGTGAGGAAAGCAGTTTCGGCAAATGTTGTACAAGTTTATGTAAGCAAAAGAAACCATTTCCACTGAAGGTTCGACCACTTCAATTAGAAGCTCCACCGTTCACAGTAACACTTGAATTAAAGTAACAATTAGCATCCTTTGTAGCATGGTTTTGTTTCCATTTTAGATGTTGTTCGACACACGCCTGTTATTTTATTAGAATAGCTAAGAGGTCCATTTACGATTAGCTATTGTCAATTAGTCCAATTCTGGTTTACTTTGTTGAAGAGATGAAAATATTGGGAAATTTGCAACGTCGCCAATCTGGCTAATAAGCATAATTCATATGTTTCATTGATTACATTAGGCAGAACAGGTATTGAGGAAGTAGGAATTAAAGTGGTTGGCTTAGATAAGCAGAGTAAAGATGTAAAATATAATTTACGAAGACTTTCCTCCTATATATCCAGGCTATTTGAATTTAAATTGTTATATAATTTTTGCTACTGAATGCGTACAGAAAATTTAATTCAACATCAAGTTTATCAATCATTTATTTTGTTTTATATTATGGGTATATTTCCATAAGTAACGTTTTTAAAGCCACTGATTTTGTTTTTTTACATTTATATCTATTTATTCATCAGTAACATTTTATTCTTTAAAAAAATTCTTATTTTGACATTTGTTTATAAAAAATATTATGATATAAAATCATAAATGGTAAAATAATAGCATATTTTTTAACATACCGCATAAATTTTTAGTATATATTTTCTTATTTGTAAACTTATTACACAAATTGCATTCTGCAATTCTGCAATTGCATTGCAAATTCGGAGAATAAAATAAATAAAAAGCAAGCGCACTATATACTACTTCAAAATTAATAAGAATATAAATAATAAAGATAAATATAAACATGTATTATCCAAAATGTAAAGGAAGTGAAACAAAAATTTGTCTGAATATTTATTTATTTATCATACAAAAGATAGATCTTGATTTCATGTTAATTGCCAAAGAGTTTTTTTTTTTTTATATGCCCTTTCATATTTTGTTAAACTTTTCAATTGCATTGCATGCATTAGATGTACACAGATGTCAATATAAAATATTACAACGAAAAATATGAACCAATAGACAGCGTTTCTAAACAAAATGAGAAATTGAGGAACTGCCGCAAAATATAATTAAAAATATAAATTAAAAAAAAAAAAATAAGACAATGTCAGAGAATTTCAACTAGTTGCTATCAAAGGAAATTTTATTTTAAAATTATCTGCTGGTTTTAAATAATTCGGAAATAATTGGTTTAGCTGCGTTGTAAATCAATAGTATCTTTGAATTGCAAAACATTCAACCTTTTCTTCATAGAGATTGTTGATCCTTTCATTTCGGTAACCCTACAAATCCGCTGCTAATTATAAAGTTCCAAATATATTTATATGAGTGTATTTATATATCCTTTGTAGATTACTATTCTTCAATAATAATACTAAACATACGTTAATTTGCCCATTACTTAGATCTTTGCAATTTCGATCAGATCAATTGTAATTATGGCAGTCAGATTGCTATGTTGTAAATGTTTATTGCTATTATTTTTTAAATTTTAAATTTAGACTTTATAGGTAGAAATTTGTTTTGCTCCGTGGTGCGTCATTTTTATTTTAATTGTTTTTTATTAAACCTATCATTAACTAAAGTTAATAAGTATCTTAACTTTTATTAACCTTTCATTAACTGACCTAACATTAACGGAAATTATATAAAATAATATTATACGAAATAATATCAAATCTGTTTTCCCAAGAGACCAAACATAAAGTTTATTTACCAGTACTTAATTTATATTATTTGCCGAAAGATATGCAAATTCATTTGGTACTTTATAGCTAAATATTCTCAATCAGAATCAGGATAACTTTTATACCAATTTTTAAACTGTTATTTTAATTTAAATATAAAATAATAATTAAATATTTTTTTTTTTTTTGAAACTGAAAAGAATATTTAAACTTATAACACTCTACCTTATTCATTATTACAAAAACATAAAAAAAAAATTATAAAATAATTAAATGCAAGACTAGTAATTTCATTTCCAACTTACAGCTATAGAGTAAAATATTAACTGTGGTTAATTTTTTTTTGTTTTTGTTTTTAACTGTACTACACTTCTTTTAATTTTTTAAAATATTAGTAAGTAGTTCAATTAAAATAATGGAATTAGTTCAATTAAAAATAATTGTAAGTAGTTCAATTAAAAATTGTAATTAGATCTATTAAAAATAATTGTAAGTAGTTCAATTAAAAATAATTGTAAGTAGTTCAATTAAAAATTGTAAGTAGTTCAATTAAAAATAATTGTAAGTAGTTCAATGAAAAATAAAATAGTTCAATGAAAAAATAATTGTAGTTTCAATTAAAAATAATTGTAAGTAGTTCAATTAAAAATCAATTAAAAATTGTAAGTAGTTCAATTAAAAATAATTGTAAGTAGTTCAATTAAAAATAATTGTAAGTAGTTCAATGAAAAATAATTGTAAGTAGTTCAATTAAAAATAACTGTAAATGCAATGAATGAATGAATAAGATAATGATAATGTTGGATAAGATAATGTAATAAGGTATGTAATAATAAAAGAATAAGATAAGTAATGTAATGAATAATATTAGGACTGTAATAGTTTTGCAACAAGAACTTTATAAATATCTACGATCAAAAGTTCTAATAAATTTAATTATTAAAGAGATTGGCCTCATTCTGATGCTCAGCCAATACCTCGATTTAATCAAATCAAACAAGCATGGAAAGTATTCATTTATTTCTTCAAACTACTTTCAATTTCATATAATATGAAGAATTCGATTAAATAACAAATTCCTTAGGCGATAAAATAGATGCTCCCTAAATGGAAATTTTATCTCTTTCAATGGACATCTTATTTTTTTCTTATATTCTTTATTTAAAAATTAAGTTTCCACTTTTTTTCTGCCATATGTATCATAATTTTGAATTGCATTCTTTATTCCGTTTACCGATAGCAAATTTGCAATTCTTGAGTCTTATTATCTTATTATTTTTCTAATATGGATTTTGCTCTCACTTTTCAAATAGATAGTTAAATTTCAATAATTTTAATAAATCCTTCCAAATTTATATATGTTTTACTTTATATGCGATTCATTCACTTAACTGGTTGTTTACTTCGGCTATTTGTTTTCCCTAGTAGTTCAATTAAAATATTTTTTGAGTAATTCACTTAAGAAGTTTTAATCATAATTTTATAAAATTCCCACCTATGTAGTCAACAATATACATTTTTTTTATCATTTATTCATAAAAGCCTCTATAACGCAAATTTTAAATACTGTAATGAATGAGATTAGGACAGTAATAGTTTTGTAGCGAGAAATTTAATTATAAAATAGATTCGTTTCATGTTGTTGCGCAGTCAGTCAATTGCCACGATATAATCAAATTAAACAAGCAGAGGAAGTAATCACTTTTTTCCTAAAACTGGTCTCAATTTCATATATTATGAGGAATTCAATTAGATATTAAATTCCTTAGGTGATAAAACAGATTCTGCTTAAATGTAAATTTTTATCTCTTCCAAAGGACATCTTATTTTTATTCCTTATTTTCTTTATTTTTGACTTTAATTTCTTTGTTTTGCAGTTTTATGTACCATAATTTTAAATTGCTTTTTTTCCAGTAACCAACTGCCAATTTGCAATTCTAGAGTCTGATTCTCTTTTTGTTTTACTAATATGAATTTTGCTCTCACCATTCAAATACACAATTAAATTTCAGTAATGTTAATAAACTTTTCCAAATTTATGTATTTATTTCTTTATATAATTTAGAACTAACTAATTACTAACTGTTTACGAACTAACTGTTATCTAACTAATAAGTAAATGTTATCGGTATTTAACTAACTGTTTACTTCCTCTATTTGTTTTCCCTAAATTCGTCAGGCAATATTTTGTAATTATACAAAAAAATTAATGACAGAAGAATGGATGTAGTGAAAAAAAAATTACTTGGCACCTCACCGTAGTTTTTTTGAAGCCATTGCAAAGACCGTAAAGTTGAAAAAATAAACTTATACAATCAATAAAAAATGAAATTCATTTAAAAAACTCAAACAGAACTGTCAAAAATTCCTCTATCTTATGACACCACATAGTACAATCCAGTTAAAGAGTTATTTATTGATGAAGGGAAGATATTTGGGACTAGCTAGATTCCTAGGAAAAAAAAAATATTTCGCTGACTTTGCGATGCTGACCTTTCAACTATTTATTTTGAAAATAGCTAACTGGAAATCCGGCGAAATATGACCCAGTCA
The DNA here is from genome assembly GCA_021605075.1 of Caerostris darwini. NCBI lineage: Eukaryota > Metazoa > Arthropoda > Arachnida > Araneae > Araneidae > Caerostris > Caerostris darwini. The sequence goes on from BPLQ01007602.1 coordinate 624,867, forward strand.
TATTTGACTGTCATATTGCCTGATAAACAAATAATATTGCCTGACTAAAGAAAATCAAATGTGTTTTATTTTCCTTTGTGGAATTAAAATATTCATGAATATGATCATTTTAAAATTATAACTCCCTTTATTTTTCGTATTGATTTCTATTTTTTTATAAACACTCTGATAAAAAATAAGTTAATGAGAATTTTTTTGAGATTTTATTGAATTTTTGTTGAGGTAAATTTTATCAAGATAAAATATTAGCGAAAAATATAAAGGAATCAACCCCACATTGGTAAGGATTAAGAATTATGGTTTGTCGAATTTAAAAAAAAAAATTATTGTTAATAATTTATAAATAATACACATTTACAAAGTAAATTATAAGTAATCTTACTATATATAATGGAATATTTGAAAGAAACAAAAAAAATATATATATATTAAAAAATAATTCAATCACATTAGCTTTAAAAATCGAATATATAAACAATTAACTGAAATTAAACCAATTTTTTTTTTTTTTTTCAGTTTTTTAATATTTCACGTGAATATAAAAAACTTATCTTAATTTTACTACCAGATTTTACCAATATATATTCTATTGAGTTATGTATACCACTATACTGTATACCACTATATATTCTACAAGAATGAGTGACAAAAAATGGTTTTTGTTTTTATTTTTAAAAAATAGATTAATTCGTAATATTCGACTGCATACAAGTTTAAAGAATTATAACTTAACAGGAAAAAAAAATAGAATACCACTCGTTAATTTTTTTAAGTTGCGAATGGATGCCGTATATACAAGCATTTATTTCATTATACTGGATTATTCAAAATGAAGGAACATAATTTTATTACTTATTTAAAATGAAGCGGACAATGATGAGCCACATGTTGTCGTTAAATAGATAGAGGAAAGTTTAAAGTTATTTTATAGTTAAAAATTATTTTAGACATTCAACGTGAGCATCATTTGTATGCGCAAAAGTAGAATTATACACTTGCTCCTTCATTTTGAATCACCCTGTAGCTTATTTTCTTTTATTTTAAAATTTCATTTATAACCTTTTTTTAAATTTGGAATATCTCTTCTAAACATTTACGTCTCTCATCTCAACAGTTTTACCAAGTTGCTAAGTTATTGTATGGAGTTACTCAAAACTGAAGGAGCAGGTGTACCAATTCTAAATTTGTTACATAACAAGATTTACTCACATTAAATGCGTAAATTAACATTGTACAACAAAAGAACTTTGAAATTTCCTCTATCCATTATTGTGTAACGTACGACCCATCATTGCCCTGTTCTTTTTAAATAGGATCCTTCATTTTTAATAACCATTTAAATGATATAATGTTGATATTGTAATTTTTTAGCGAAAATATTAGAAATTTGAACATAATTGTAGCAAAACCATGTATTTCGTTGTACCTTTATTATTCGAATTTCAGAAGAAGAATAAGTTTTGCCAAGCATTAAATATGCCATATGCTTAAGTATTGTATATTTTTACGACTTAAGATATTTATTTATAATTCTGATTAAGGTTGGAAACATATTCAAAAATAATATAATAATAAGTCTGCTTCCCGTCAACTGTAGTTGCCTTTAAGAGTGTTTTTTTTTTTTTTTTTTTTTTTTTTTTTTTTTTTTTTTGTTGTAGTGTTCACTCAAAGAATTTATGTCATTGACACATTTTTTGGCATTATTATCAAAACATTTGATTGTTTCTAACACTACAACCTCCTCAAAATTTTACACTATAAATAACATTTCATTGAAATTAAAATTTACATATTTATGTATAGCAATCACTAGTATTAATAAAAAAATATCGAGGAAATATTAGTAAGATGGTTAAAGTACAATGTACTATTAAATTACTCCTAATGAAAATGTGAATACATGTGAATGTGAATTAATGAACAAAAATTGTAAAAGTTAATATTAAAAATATTATCGTTTTAAGTTAGCAAATTAGAAATCTTAAGGCCTATGTTAACAAATCAGACAGTGTTGCAAATTAGACATTCTTTCTAAAAATAATTTATTAACTTATATTTCCGATTAAAAGTTTATAGTACATTTTACACTGAAACATAATTTATGGGAAAGCAATATCTTATCAAATTTTCAAAACCCATAAAAAAAACAAAACATTCGCGTAGAACAGATATAAATGCGCAGTGCTTTCGGAGAGCTTTCATTTCTGTTGGAATCCGTTATTCGTGAAGAGGTTTTGACATGATGACCGCACGACGGGAAACAGAGTTTGAAGGCGGAATGTTAATTGGAGCTAGACGCATCGGTCATGCCATTTTTCCGCTTTCATTAGACAAAAGGAATTCAACATTCCCAGATCCACTGTATCAAGACAATGTGAAGAAAGGAAATTTCAGGCAATAAAATCCCATAAACAATGGACAGCGCAGAGTGGTCGACCTTTGTTAAAAAAATAACGATAGACCGGCGACGAATCTGAAAAAAAATGTCGATATATATATACCACAGACAAGTGTATAATATCTATATGCGTCAAATAAAGAGAGTTATCGCAGAAAAATCAAAAGAAATGTGGGGGTACAAGGGAAGTGACACTGAGGAAACTGAAAGCAAAAGATACAGAAATTTTATCTTTCTTGGGCTATGCAGCAGAAGACCGACTCACTTGAGTCCTTTACTAACATGTACGAACATATGGGATACAGAAAAAGAAAGAACAAAAACTGCATGGAATGGAATGTAATATCTTGGTCCAAAGATACATTGAATAGAAAGGAAAAAAGCCAAGGCCTGGTCCGATGAATCACGATTTCAGTATAAATAAGAGCTGATGGAACTATTGTATTGTTTTTTTCTTTTTTGTGTTTATTTTTTGGCAGACACAATCGCGCATATAGTTATATCCTTTTCCAAATTAAATTAAGCACTTTTTTATTTAAAAATGGTGGTGGCTATATATTTTTATATTTATTGGTATATAATCCTAGTTTATTAAAATTTGGCATGGACTTAAATCACTCAATGTTATGGACCGAACATTGACTGGAAATGCTTATGTTCAGCTAAAAAAATAATTAATAACTAAATAAATTCAAAAAGTTAGCTAACTTATCAAATTTAAAAAATATTATCATTTTAAGTTAACAAATTAGAAATCCTAGGCTCTATTATTTAATGATCAATCTATCATTGATCTATGATTAATCTATATTCTTCTAAATATTAATAATTTACTTAATAGCTTTCTAAAAAAATAGGTTTGATGGACATTGTTACACAATGTGTCTAAAGTGCCCCATATAGCTGAACATTTCTAAAATCGTTCACAAATAAAATTATCAATTTATTAACTTATTTGATAAATTATCTAAGTTATCAAATCAAGTTTAAAAAATATTATCATTTTAAATTATAAAATTACAAAACTTATACTCTAGATTAACAAATCTGTCAGTTTGCAAATTAACCATTATCGTTTTACTTAGTAACTTATACATTTAATTAAATGTTTTGATACCTTTTATCTTGTTCTGAATTATTTTTTTTTATTTAACTATTGGGGGAAAATGATTTATCGGATATTTTTATAAAACCCGTAAAGTAAATAAAAACCATTTAAGGCACGTAAGATATATATTTTAAAAGAACACTTGAGAAAAGATTATGAGGCGACTTTTCTGCAATGGATCCGCCTCAAAAGAATAAAATTGTGGCGTAGTATCTCTAAAGTGTCTCATACAGTTGAACATTACTAAATCCATTCAAGAATAAAGGCATTATAAATGGATAGTATTAATAAACATTAACAATCCAAAAAACAATAATTAATAATCAAAAACGCAATAGCCAACAATAGTAGTAGCAACAATAATAGTAAAAAAAAAAATATATCAAAAATCAAATTAAAAAAAATTAATATAAATTTAAGTTATCAAATTAGAAAGCCCTAGTGTCTATGATTTAATGATCAATCTATCATTAGTCTCTGATTAATCTATGTTCTTCTAGAGATTATTAACTTACTGAGTAGCTTACTAAAAAAGTAGATTTGATGGAATTTGTGACACAATATTTTTAAAAAATGCCATATGACTGAACATTTTTAAAATAGTCCAGAAATAAATGCATGGATAAGGACCGCATTAACACTTATTCTCAATCCGAAAAACAATGATAAATAAATAAACAAAAGCAATAACCGATACTAAAACAATTTTAAGTTAGAAAAATCATCTAAGTTATCAACTTACAAAAATATTGTCATTTTAAGTTAGCAAAATATGAAACTTAAGTTCTATGTTAACAAACCAGACAGTGTTGCAAATTAGATATTTTTTATCAAGATAATATATTAACTTATACTTTCAATTAAATGTTGATGGCAGATTTTATTTTGTTCTCAAACATATTTGTTTTATTTAACTATTGGGAACAATGGCTTATCGGATATTTTTATAAAATCCATAAAATAAAATAAAAACTATTCAAGGCACGTAAGATATATATTTGAAAATAACACTTTAGGAGAGATTATGAGACAACTTTTTCTGCAATGGATCCATCCGGCTCAACCAAATGTGCGTCACAACACCTTTTCTTGTGACAGTTCGCAAAACTGGAAAAGAGTTGGAAAAGAAAATCGAAAGAAAACGTTATTAAACTTCCTCTCTCCTCGCAGAAGTGCAACCGTTCAATGGCTCACTTTTTCCACTTTTACTCCTGAGACAAAAAGACTTCAACAGCCGATGCCCTTTTCGGAAAAAAATGTGAAGAAACCTGACATTGGGTTGGAAGAAAAAAACCCATAAACAATGGTACAGCTACAGAATACTTGCCAGTAAAAAAGAATTTGATAAAAAAAAAAATAATAATAATAAAATAATTACAATAGTAGTCCGCCATGAAATTTCCGCTTAGAAGTTTCTTGAATCGAAACTGAAAATGAATTAAATGATATATGTATATATATATATATATATATATACCGTTTAGGGTTATCTATATACCGAAAGAAAAGAGCGGTATCGATATATCGGAAATAAAAGAAAGGAAACGGGGGTAGAAAGCAGGAAGTGACACTGAGGAAACTGAAAGCAAAAGAGACAGATAAGAAAAAGAAGTTCTCCAAATTTTCTGCTCGAATACGCACATTGTATCCCCTTCATTCGATGAATGTAATAATCTTACTGCAAAGGTACGTTGAAAAGAATGAGATTAAAAAGTTTTAAACATGCATGGTAGAGATGTAATTGATTTCTGAATACTTTTGTAAATGAGGCAGAAATTTTTTGTATTGATTTTTTTCTTTTTCTTTTTTTGTACATGTTTACTTTTAGGCTGACACATTTGCTTATATAGTTATTCCCTTTTCGAAATTACATTTGGAGATTTTCTTACTCTATAAAATTTTGCAGGTACATAAAGTTTGTTTTATATATTTTTATTTTATGAATACTATATTAATTATAAATATTAACATTATTCAACATAATAAAATACTTATTATACTGTAACGTCTCGGCCTATACTAAACCAATAACTGCTTCAAGAAGAGGACCAATTTCAGGTTCACACATTTCAATTTTTATTTTTATTATATATAAACATAAATCTTACTTAGTAAAATTTATTATTAAAAAACTGAAAATTAAATATTTAAATTTGATTCATAACTGCAGTTCACCCCAAGGAAGAAGAATTTCATACTTCTCGAGTATACGACAAAACTACAGAACCCTGGTCTTGGGCAGACATTACTTAACAGACGGCGTGATACACGAAAACCAAGAGGCTAACTTTGGAAACAGGCTGAAATTCCGTCCTGTTCAGCCACTTCAGAGAAAAATAGAAAATCAAGAATCTTTGTCAACTCCTCGCAAAACTCTCTTTTCTTCTCAAAACCTACCTTTATGAAAACCGTCAAGGGGGAGGGGGATCAACTTCCCTGACAACACATTGAAGAAAACATTTTCTCAGCTTGTCAGCTCATTTTCTCAGCTCATGGTGTATCACCAATCATGATGAAACAACTCACAGCGTGGTTCATTTTATATCTATAATTATTTCGAACTGTGAAGGTCGCACATACACAAATTTCATGAGTCTCATTATAAAATATTGAGTATTTGCTATCAGATTTAGGTGATAGCTCACAAAATAGTAAAACTACGTGCAATAAGTCCTTACGGAAAAATTGATAATTCACCATTACAAACATCCATGGCACCCTGGGGACTCGTATCCAAAACCCTGTGGTACGAAGTGCTAGAATGCTCCCAATCGGCCATCAGACCCCCTGAACTCTACTTTAAAATATAAAAACATATAATTCTGACAGTTTTACATCCTGCAATTTTACCTCCCCGTTAAAAGCAAATACGAGTAGGTTACACAGTGTGGGAATACTTCTACACTACAAACCAATTGGGGTATTTCAATTTGGAATGACCAGTAGAATTTTCACATTTCTCCGATCTCCATGAAAATAGTTTCCTGTTTATAAGGCATCATCGACAGCGGCATGGAATCTCTCGAATGGAAATATGCCAAGAAAAGCCATATTTCCAACCAAAACCCCAGAGTACAAAGTTTTCAATACACTATTCACCAGACTGCCCCAAGCTGAAATGAATTATCGTAGGAAATATACCACTGGTAGATCGAAATTTAGAATTGGAAAAATATTCCACTCTATAGTAAAATGACATGCTGTTCTGATAAAATGTAATGCTACAAACTGTTACATCAGCTACAGCATTATATTTTTCTGAAACTTTCAGTTAAATAGGAATCTCGCACAAGCTAAAATTTTTGAGAACAAACTCATTGCATATCTCCTTAGAGCATGTATAATCAAGACTTAATAGCAACTACTTGTAATTCATCAGCACAACCATTCAGCATGGGACAACATTGCGAGACACAGATCGTAGTATTCTTATTCGACGCGAGCACGAATCATTAAGTGTCTCTGGGGAACAGCAATACTGGTTGAATAATTCATTTTTCTTAATTACTTCAATAAAGCGTAGCTGTTGAAATCTTTCTGGCACATAATGTCTTCTACTGCAGGTTACAAATTGAGAATAACTATTGAAGCATTTGTACAGCTACTTTCACTTCCTGGTTTTAAAATGGAAGTTAGCTCATTTTATTCGTAGGTTTAAATCTTATCAAGGATTTTTTTTTTTAAATATAGGTCAATAGATTATTTATCAAAGAATGAAGGCAATTTCTTTACTGTACTTGTATTTGTAGAATTCAAAATATAATATATTTTAGTTTATTAAGATTATACAATAAGGACTACTAGAAATTCAGCACATTTGCCTTTTTTGAAGCTATCGAAATAAGACATGTTATTGTATGAAATAAAATAAAAATATTTCAAATATATTTCTAGTTTTGCTTGTTATTAGCTAATATTATAATGTAGCATTATATTTTTTTATAACAAAAATGTTGTAGCAATTTTTATTCCGATGGTTTTAATGTACTAAACTTCCACACAAATCTTTCATGACTTGTATTTTTAAGTAAAGAGCATGTCTGAGCAAAATAAATAAATAAAAATATATAAAGATAAAATTAAAAGGGCTCCTTTCAAAATGCCGTTTTAATATAATTTTATTTTTTAAATTAGTGTAAATACTGGGTAAAATAAATACATTTATTTTGTACTTTTACTGTCTGATTTTGCAAATAAAAAAATGTCTTTGTATTTTCATACCTTTCTAATATTCATATATTGCTTAATCATTGCAGGCAATGAATGCAAGATTATAAGATATATTAAAATGATATAAATATTTGAAACTTATCCTAATGATGTATTTAGTGTGTTATTTACATACATTAATCACATTATAGTCAATGAACACAATATTATATGCTTATATCAAGCATTTATCATAAAATATAATTGATTAGTATCTATTTTCTTATCAAAACTTGTAAGTCGATAGACCATCCTAACCATCCTAATTCATTAGATATTCACATAAGTGGTATCGTTGGAAATTGTTTGAAGGAAACTAATTATTGCGCAATGCAATTGTTTAACAAAAAATTATAATATAATTAATCAACCGCTAATTCTTCTATCTAACTCTAACCCGAACGTTTCAACGCAAAGGAAAGGGGGAAACTTCTGTTGTTGATGCAGCACCCGTGGGTAGAAGTCTGATTTAACTCCGCGACGCTGAAGAAGGAGGCCAGTGTCTTCCGGGAGGACATTTAGTGGTAACTACTGCGAACTTGCGAATCGTATGGGAGAAATCCCCGAATGCTTCCACCAAACTAACCAGGCAAGATGCTGAGAATCACAAAACCCATCGTGTATCCTCGTTTTCTTAAAACAGTGTCTAGAAATAAGCTGCTAGCGTAATGAATCTCAGCCATAATGCACATCGGTGGCCTTCGTTGCCACCAGTTGTGTAAACAAAATCGTTTTATTTAATTTCAAATTTTTATTCTGTATTGGATGGCTATGAAATTTTTCACTTTGCATCGATATGTTTACATATCCATAATAGGTTCTGAAATTTGTTAATTATATTTATGAGCAATTTGCTTTGCAAGGCTTATATCTGATTAGCAACCTTAACAAATAATCGAACCATCCATTTTTGTTTTTCAAATGCTTACAGTACAAAATGGTCCAACTATATCAATGTCTATTTTCCTTGCAAAGAGAAGTAAAATTAAATTACATTCTGAAATAATACTTTTAATATTTAACGAAATAAAATTCAATTTCATTAACTACTTGAATAGCAATAAATATTTACACTTATCCTCCAAATAAGTGCTAGACATACAATTTCATTTCAGTTTAATCTTTTTTATTCACCACTTTAAGTAAACATTCATTAAATATAATTAAATGAACTACTAAACCTCGTTACCATTTTAAGGAATATATTAATTAACAGAGAGCGTTCTCCAAATTTAAAATATATCTCATGAGTGCATTCTGTGCTAGAAACGAATCAAAATCCCTGCCAACATACACCAAGCAAAACGTGCTCTAGCAATATAAGGCAACGAAATTAACCACAACCTATAGTGACACTCTTATAAATTAACCGCACCCCCATCCAATTTCTCACGGACGAAGACAGTCCAGACTTGGTGAAACCCTTTCCCCAGAAGCTAATAAATCAAGCCCGGTCCCCGTGCTCGACTCCGAAATTTTGTGCTTGATTCTCGCTTCCCTTAACGGTTCCAGTTAAATTTGATGTATAGTGCAACCTCCTTTCTGTGTTATAAAGCGTTCTGCACCAAACTCGTATTTCATAAAGTCGCGAGATCTTGTTAAGAAGTTGGCGTTGGCGTAGACTGGAATAAATAATAATACCAGGGACTAGCTTGTGTGCCACGCGGAAAATTTAAGTGTTGTTCCCAGGATATATGTCCCTGGAAATTATGTATAAATGAATCTTGAGTTAAATTGGAGTTGAGGCCGTATAGTGATATCTGCGATAACCAGCTCGTTAAAAAAGTTTTATTGGATGAAATTTATTTTTGGGATAAATTTTGCTGTTAGGGAAACTGATATATAGTTTAATATATAGGCATAAATAAAAGCCAAGCAATAGGCCTTTATTTTAAGGCGCTGTTTTTAAAATATTTCGTTTATACCAATTCATTGTAACAAAATGATTAGATCAAACAATGTAATTTATACCATACAATGAAACAATGTAACAATGCTTTATTATTTTTAAAGTTTTCGTTTGCAGTATTTGTAAATGTTTTTTTTTTTTTTATTTGTATTACTGATAATTATATTAATATATTTTATATTATATAGAGTGTTGCTTTTCTATTCCCAATAACTCATTTGAAATATTAAATGAAAAAATATTTGTTCAATTCAGAAAAATATTTTTATTTTCAGATTTATTATTATATTATTAATGTTGTTGTTGCTGTGGTCTAACCTGAAATGTACAAGTAAATCAAATATCGCGGTGCTCCCGAATAGTAATGTCTATGTTGGTTGTCAGGTCGGAGTATAACTCCTCTTCCGAGAGATGGTTTAGACATTGCATTGTGGCTGCAACAGTTGGGCAATCAAATACGAAGAATACGCAATAAGAAATCAAGGATGAAGAATAATCTAGACATCAGGGAATTTGCCGCATTTTTGATATTTTTAGCATCTCTAGAAATTTTCATATTTTTGTGGTCCTTCAGCCTTAATCTTGTGAGGGTAGTAGCGGTTTTCGCGTCGACCGTCAGTTCCATAATTCGATATTTAGTTTTGATCTTAACAGGAAATTATAAGTTTAGATTTTGCAAAGGCATTTCCATCTGCAAGGGAAGTAGGAATGACAGTCTGATCGAGATTTCTGTTATTCTTCTTCAAAGAATCTGCAATTTCATTCAATTCCGAATCCGCATGAGCAGGCATCCATTGTAGGATACACATTCTGTGAAGCAGGGGATTTGTTCTAAAAGTGATCGTATATACAGAGTGAAAGATATAGATATATGTATTCTTTTATTATCGTATTCATTATTATATTACTTATAATTATACGTAAAAATGATATTTTTCGTAGAATATACTATAAAGAAATGAAATTTTAGTTAAGTTACAAAAATTCAATAATACGCACTCTAATTCACCATTGAATCCTCTCAATTTAAAATTCACTCTTTTCTTTTATAAATGTCAGGTCTTCAACCGTAAATTAGAGTTAGAATTAATTTTGTTGTTTATGTTCAAAAGACATTTCTTTGAACGAAAACGCGAAATTTCCTCAGGAAGATATTTATTTACCTTTTTGACAAAGTGCCAAGAAAGTATTGATGATCTGTATAATAAATATGTCGCCACATTCACTTTAAACTTGCATGTTGAATCTTTATGTGTCTAAGAATTGTATTTTGGTTTTTCATAAATGTTTCACAATTCAAATGTAATTTTAATAATTATCAGGCACGAAATGTAGTTGTATCTTGGGCATCATTATTTATGTTACAATACTTATATTGGATATGTAGAAATGTTTTAACATAAATGACTTATTTGCTCAAATATTTAATGTAAAACTGCTGTATCTAATGTAAGAAAATATTTTTTGGTTTCTGTAAGCAAATTTTGAAAGAAGGTAATGTGGAAAACTGGCTTAAACGCAAGTACAGAAACCATAATATAATTATATATTATATTTGAAGATAAAAATAAGTTATTCGTTTACTTAAATACTATCAATGTTATTCGAAATCCTATTAAATATGTTAATACCTTGCTTATTTTATCAGTATTATAAAACTGCACTATTAATAGGTCTTGTAAATTTTATTTTGCAAATCACAAAAATCTGTAATTATTAGTTAGTAATTTGCTTTGCATTAGATGGCATATTTAAATTTATTCTTTGGTAATAAAATATTTTATATAGATTACCATAAGTATTTAACACTTAATTGTATTTTAGAACTATTTCTTTTAATTTAATTGCCAGAATTATTAATGGAATATAAGAATAAAATTGTTAGTTCTAGAATTTTTACATACAAACCAACAATTTTATTCCAAATCTTATTAAATATATTAATATCATGTTTATTCAATCACCATTATAGAACTCTCCTATTAGTAAGTCTTATAATTTTTACGTTGCAAATCATAAAGATTTATAATTCTTTATCAATCATGTGCTTTATATTACACGACATTTAATAATTTTATATCTAAGCAACAAAACATTTTACATGGAATACCATAAATATTTAACATTTAATTGCTTTTTGGAACTATTTCTTCTAATTTTATAATTTGATATAATAAAAGAAGAAAATTATTTTCATGAAAAATGCTCAAATGTTTATGTATAACAACTGCTTATAATGCAAGAATATATTTTCGATTACATAATTTTCTATTGAATTGTAAAATAAGGTATCGTGAAAAAAAGAATTAGGGACCACTATAGAAATTATTACGCCATTGATTACTTTTATATTCTGGTAACAAAATGTTTACACTGAACATCATAAATTGCTATCTGTTCACTGATTTTTAATACTATTTTTTTTTCAAATTTAAATCTATAAATTTAAAAAACAACTATAAATTAATAAAAAAATAAATCTGTAAATTATGTTTATCTATAATTAATTATATATCTAATCGTTAACAAAAATAACTTTTTACTATCAATAATAAGAAAATTGACTGCTTATTCAAACTCTTATTAAATATGTTAATATCATATTTATGAATTTTTCATACTACATTTAATCAGTATCATAGAACTGTTCTATTACTAGATCTTGTATTTTTTTTTTCATTTACAAATCATAATGATCTACAATTCTTTGTAATTTGCTTTGCATTTAACGACATTTATTATTTTTATATTTTAATAACAAAATATTTTACATAGGACACCATAAGTATCTTACATTTAACTAAATGTTAACTATATATCTTCAAATTTCGTATGATGAAAATATTAATAGAATATAAAAATAAATAAATTTCTTAAGAAAAAAGGAAAAAAAAATATGCAAAAATATTTCTTATCCAGGTACATTAAAATTGTATTTTTATAAACAAAATTTCGAAAAAATTAAAAAAAAAAAAAAAAAAAAAATGAAGAAAATTATCTAATCTGAAATTATGTTTATCTAAATTAATTATATTTTTATTTGAAATTTCGGAAACAGTAGAGGATTAAACACAAATTTATGTATTTCAATCTAAAAAGTTTCATATAAATTAATATCAAAATTTTTCCTTATCCTAAGACTTTTCATGAATTTTTCAATAAGCATTAAAACACTTTTTATGCGTCTCATATATTAAGTAGTTTGTTGTGTACTTCATTAAAATCAATCTGGCTTAGTGCCAAAGGAAGGACCCTATTGCCAAGAGGTAAATTATTAGCAGGCTTACTTATTTTTTATTATTGATAAAAAGAAAATGAAATGTTAGAAAATGTGCTCCAACTAACTTTTATTAAAATAAGAAATCATTAACTTAGAAAATATAATAAGAGTTTTATTTTAATACGCATGTAACAAAGCTGTGGGTGGTATTCATCAACTTGTTTAAAAATTTCTTACGCATTGATATTTATTAAAAAAATTAATATTAAATTATAGTATAAAAAATTAAGTATTATTTCGATTTTACAAAAGTGATTAGTATATTTTCCCTCTGTTAATGAATAGGTTGAAAATAAAAATAAAATACTTTAAAACCGTCTAGACGCGAAACTTATAATTACTACTTGTATTGTAAATGATTAAAAATATATATATTTATTTTTCCTGTCCGAGTATAAAAAAATACTCGCAACTTGCCTCGTCATTTGGACTACCATGTGGGATTTTTTTAATTTTTCTCCCCTATGATATGAAAATAAGTTCAGGGTTTAAGTTTTAGAGTAGTTCACCATAAAAGTCCTTCGGGAAGGCACTGTCAAAACAAAGACGACGTGAAACTTATAATTATTTCCTGCATTATAAATGATTAAAAAATATATATATATTTATTTTTCCTGGTCCAAGTATAAAAAATTATCATATACTGATTACTACTGTTCATTAAAGGTTTTAAAAATTTAAAGCGCAATTCGTGGCTCAGTAACAACGTGCTCCGCTGGTGAATATTAGGGCTGAGGTTCAATCCGCTGGTGGCTTTGTTAAAGAAACTGTTCCACTGGTACTGCCTCCTTGCTTTCGAGGAGACATGATGCCTTTTTTGATGTTCAGCAAATTGTCTCGTCAGTTGGACTACCAGGTGGGATTTTTCTGTTTTCTCCTCTACGATATGAAATTACCTCTTTAACCATAAAAGTCCCCCCCGGAAGACACTGCCCTCCTTCTTTAGCAATGGGGAGTCAAGTCACACTTCTACCTATAATTAGTACTGCTTCACATAACCTATAATTAGTGCTCCTGGGTGCTCCTTTCCAACAGGAGCTGTACCCCATCATTTTCCCTCCTTCTATGAGAATCCAAGTGTTCACATGGAAAGAGGTAAATGGGGAACAGCTTCATGAGACACACATATACATTTCACATGATAACCTACGGGTTCATGGATTTCTACATGTTGCTGTCTATCAAGTGATATAAGAAACAACACCAAAAACCAGAAAAATTTAAAATGATAGATAAAAATAATCAATATTACTAAAATATTAAAATTTATTTAAAAATATTTGCCAGTTATTACCCTGTTTTTCTTAAATTGAAATCTTGCTAATCATAGACGACTTTAAGAACAGTGGAATGATTTTCAATAATTTTTGATAATTATGTACTTTGTAAAGATCAGAGTTCAAAATTTCGTAAAATGAAATTTCTTCTCAAATATAAATATATTTAAATACTTAAACTTATTTACCTGAAGTATTAATAAAAATATTTTTCTTTTGTAATTTTTATAATCTTCCATCTAAATTTTCTGTTCCAAAATGACTTGTGCATAGAGGAAATTATATTTAGAATGAAGTATAAAAATTAATTTGTTTGAAAATTTGAAATTCAAAAATTATTGATATTTTTTACATTCCTTCTTAAATTTTTCCAATAAAATATAAATTTCATAACAGACATTGAACAAAATGAAAACTGTATCTTAAAAGATACATACTTATTATATTCATTTAAGGTCAAGAATGCATATTTTAATTTTAATTCGTGTCCACAAAATAGTTTAGATAAGCATGAATTGAGAACAAAGAATATACAAAATAACATGGGAAAACTATAAAATATATTTGACAAATATTACAAATTCCAATATATTATTTGGATTCTTATTTTTAAATAAAAAAAGCAATTTATATTATTAGAATTTAATAACATTGTTACTGTTGAACAAACATTTCGTTTCTAAACACATAACTTATTTAAATTTCAGTTTATCTTGCTAGCCATGTCTCATTTTAAAATATTGCCATCTTTCTAAAACATAAGTTTTAAGTGAAATAACTGAATAAACATTTTTTCCTCTCAAAGGAGGTTATATTTAAAATGTGTGTCATCTTTAAAGATTGTAAAGCCTTTAACTCAAGACTTTTTTATTTACAAGTACTTCTACAATTTCTTTACTTATAAATAGTGCCCTAACTATTAGGTGCTACCTTATCTCCTTTAATGGGAAATAAGCTGGAGAAAGACAAGAACTTCACAATTTCCTTCAATTACCCGAGTCAGAAAATTTCGAAAACCAAGTATGAGATTTTCATCCGTTTACCCTATTTACCGAAGTGTGATAACTCTTTTAAACCTTGTGTAGTGCTGTTTTATTTCTTTAAATCCCAGAGCTCCACAATTCTGAAACGAGTGGAAAAGATTTTGCTTGCTACTTGGCCTCCCAGCAGTGAGACAACAGCCACTTCTTAAAGCATTCATTTTTCAACTCAGTTGCCAGCGTTCAGGGAACTTTCAGCGAACACTGAAGTGAGAAATGGAAGTAGTTTTAAATGGCATTTTACTTAGGAGTGGTATATCTGTCACTTTTTTTTTAAGGTCAGTTTAAAATTTAGCAGTTTTAAAGGTTTTAAATGTTTTTAAATACTATTAAAGTGTTATATTTGACACTTTTCTATTAAAGAATGTTTAAAGCTTAACAGGTTTACAGATTTTAATTGTTTGTAAATGTTATTAGTGTAATATATCTGTCACTTTTCCTACAAGGTCTATTTAAAATTTGACAGGTGTAAAGATATTATTTTTTTAAATATTTATAAAGCTGTATTTCTGTTACTTTTCTTTTAAGGCCTGTTTAAAATTTAGTAAGTTTAAAGATTGTAAATGCTTTTAAATACTAATTAAGCTGTTGCATAGTTTCATTTTAAAAAATAAATAAATTTATATATTATAATCAGATTTTTATATATGTTTCATCTTCAGTGACTGTAATGCCTTTAACTCAATATTTTTTTTTATTTATAAGTATCTTACTAGCTATTTACTCATTTTAATATTACTTTCTTAAACATAAGGTTTGAGCTAAAGGGGATCATATTTTAAATATGTTCCATCTTTAAACCTTTTAAAGCCTTTAAAGCAAGACTTTGTTTTATTTATGAGTACTTCTACAGTTTGTTTACTTATAAATAGTACCCTAACTACTAAGTGGAAAGAGGTTAACTCACGGGAAATAAGCAGGAGTAAGACAAGAGCTTCACAATTTCCTTCAATTACCCAAGTCAGAAAATTTCGGGTACCGACTAAGAGATTTTCATCCGTTTACCCTATTTACTGAGGTGTGATAACTATTTTAAACCTTGTGTAATGCTGTTTTATTTCTCTAAATCCCAGAGCTATACAATTCTGAAACAAGTTGAAGATATTTTGCTTGCTACTTGGCCTCCCAGCTGTGAGACAACAAGCCATTTCTTATAGCATTCTTTTTTCAAGTCGGTTGCCAGCGTTCAGGGAACTTTCAGCGAACGCTGAAGTGAGAAGTGGAAGAAGTTTTAAGTGGTATTTTACTTAGGGAGTGGTATTTCTGCCAAAATTATTTTAAGGTATGTTAGAAAATGTAACATTTTTAAGGATTTAAATGATTTTAAATGCTTTTAAAGTGGTTAAAAAAATTTTAGTTAGAAAAAAATAAATGTAATTATATATTGTACTCTGTATATTTTAAAAATATTATTCACCAGTTAATTAAATTACAAATAAATTATTTATATTAATTTAAAATCAAAAGTCACATGTAACGCTAATCAGAAAATTGAAATTATAAACATATATGAAATTATATATCATTTGATATCTAATGATTGATTAAATTCTATACCATTTGATATCTAATCATTGATGAAATGATATATCAAATGATATATCAATATATATATATCTAACGATGGATCAAATGATATATCATTTGATATGAAATGACTGGTCAAATGTTCAAATTCCATTTGATATCGAAACAGATCAGATGTCAGATCATTTGATATATGTTTTTATTGAAATTATTGAATATTTGATTTATTGAATACTAATATTTTATTATTGAATGAATATTGAATATTTTTATTGATTTTATTGAATATATCAAATGAAGATTCACAATTACAATGATCAGTGTCCCATAAAATAGTTCATTTTATAATATAAATAGTAGTTTCTAATTTTCTTACAATTGCCATTGATACAACATAAAGTTTTGAAATTAGATGAAAAAATGTCTTATATTAGCTGCAAAATAATAAATTTTTAAATCTATTACTTTTCCAAGTCAATTTTCCATGACTCTAAAAGTTTTCAGTAAATAGGCAGGTAAGTATTGGAAGTAGTTTTATGTAGTATTTCTGGAAGTATTCTAATTTCAAATATTTATGGTTTTTGGAGGATTTCATAAAAATAAAAGAATAAATTGTTTTGATTGTTTATGAAATCAGGAAAGATGTTTATAGCTTATAATTATTATTTATACCATGCATATTTACTGGATAAATTATTGATTTAAATTTGATTACATACAATAATTAACAGTTTATAAACTAAAATGTTACTATAAAGGATTGTAGATTAACTTAATTATAAAAAATACATATATTACATTATATATCATTATGATATATTACATAAATATTATGTAATGCATTATAATATATGTAATATATTACATTACATTATACATACGTTATGCATCATTCGTACATAGAATGATTTGAAAAATATTTGGAAGTAAATGTTTATTCTTATTGACAAGTAAATAATCATCTACAAATATTTAGCTTTCAATTCCTTTAATAATTTTTATATCCCTTCAACCTCAAATAATTAGACAAAAAGATTTTTCTTGTTGTTTATATCCGAGCTATAATACAATGTGTTAGTTTAAAAGCAATATTTTTACACGCACCATTTAATTTAATTTTAAATTAGAACATATAGAAGAAGTTTTCAAGAAATTCGTTATCAACTATTGATCTTTATTTACTGATGAGTAATTCTTTATGAAAATGTGTCTTTCCATCTTTTAGTGTAGATTCATTAGACATTAAATAGTGAGAAATAATAATTAATTTCCCAAAAATATAGCTATACAAGAATATATTTTATTTTTTATCTCTAAACTGTAAGGAAACGATACAAATTTTAAAGCAACAATTTTATATTTTCCATTTAATTTAATTTTAAATTAGATAAAAATGAGATGCAGCAATTAAAAAAATTCTTTAGTAAATATGGATTTGAATTTATTTGTAAATGATTCTCTACAAAAATTCAACTATCTTCTTTTAATGTAGATCCTCTCCTCTTCAAATAGGGATGTAAAATATTTTGTTTTTGTATTTTTTGACATCCAAACAAAGTAAATTTTAAAATAGATTTTGCTTGTAATTTATCTCCAAAACATAAAACAACAAATTAGTTTTGGAAGAAATCATTTTATAAATATCATTTAATTTAATTTTACATTGTATCATTGTGCTAAGATAAATAAATTCAACTTTGTTCTTTAACTTTGACAGTTAATTTATGTTTCCTTGTAACTTGTTATGATTGTTTGCAATTTGTTATTTATTGCTGTGCATAACAAGATAATTAATAAAAATTTATTCCATTAAGTGTAATTGTTCTCAAACAGTATGCGTTTAACAATCTTAAAAAATAGTTTAATATTAATACAAATGTTTATCATTGATGAAATATTTGTTTTCCTATTTAATGAAACAATGCAAGTAAATCTAAAAAAAAAAAAGCAATATCAAGTTACATCATTAGATTTATTTTGATTATGTTTATTGAACGAAAACTTTTTTTCGATCGCATTAAAAACATTTGTTTCTTCTACGTTTTTTTATTAATTTGAAAATCTTCTTAATGTAGTCTTAAAATACGTTTTAAACATGATATTTGATTAAATATTACGAAAACGTGAAAGTAATGTAATATCATTTCATTATGATGTATTTTTATAAAAATTTATGTGTCCAAACATCAGATTATTTTTTCATTAAATTTCAAGATCAATTTAAAATAATTAACAACTTTCTTCATTGTTTTCAACTTTCATATTTTTCTTATAATCACATTTCAATTAAGGTTATTTTTTCTGAATCCATTTTTATCCAAGTAAAAATAAGTGCATCATTTATAAGTAACAAAACAATAAATTAGTAATTGTCTTTTTTATAAATATTTTTTTAGAAAATGGAAATATATAAATTCATAATTTTTTAAAAAATGCATCTGTTATTCAGTATGGCTTAGATTTGAATAATGTCGTTAGTAATTTATTAACGAGGAGGACTTGATAGGGAATTAGAATAAGGTATTTAAAGAATCTTTTAATCGACAGCCAGACAGACTCATGACAAATTTTTCAGTAACTCAGCATTGAAATGCGAGACATTCTTTTATTGAAATTTATTCCGCAAAACAATGCTGTAGATCACTTGTCGATAGACTTGTCGCAGTGTTCACCTGTCCAGCCACCTGTTCCCCTTGTCGCATGCTGTGCTTAAGGGGAACAGGTGGTCAACGTCTGTAAAAAAGAGAAAGAGGGAGATAAAACTGTAGGCTTTGAAATAAATAATTTTAAAAACGAGCTTTAGGGGGAGAAATTCCTTATCGTCATTTTTTTGGGGGAGGGGGGGCAAATAAAATTTATAATTTCTGAAAATGCCCTAGTGGCAGAAAAATGAATTCGTATTCATGGTATCTCCTTCTAACGCAACTCGGGACCTAGCGGCCGAATGTCTAGCTTTTGGCGCATGCTGCCACGTGTTTCGGGTTCTAGTCCTAGCAGTGCCATGGATGTTTGTAGGGGTTCAGAAACTATTACCGTACTTTAAACCGTAGGTTCCGGGCTAATAGGGTAGTAGATCGTTGTCTTCAGGTTTAATCAGCCCTCAGTCTTCGCGATTTCTCTTTAAAAGTGAAGTTGCATACTACCCTTAGCCATGGATTTCGGCTGTGACGGGGTCCTTTGGACTTGGTGTAGTCCTGGATTAGGACTTTACCTGGGGATTAGTAATAATTAAAAAAACAGCTAATGATAAAATTATACGATTCTCTGACTTATAAAGTCATGATTCTGTTGTTTCTTAAATATGTTTCAAAACATTTCTTCAATACGGTCAACATTTTAATCACCCAATAATTTTTTCTTAATTTTTCATTAATTTAATTTAAATTAGAGTTAACTGCACTGTTATGATATTGATTATAATGTGAAAATGCCGGCATTGTCAAAAAACTACTTTGACAATGTTATTTGCTTTATATCTAACATTCCAATTATCTGTTTATATCTGCTATACTTCGGGTACTACAACCACACAAGCATTCCTCCTCCCCTGGGCATCTAGTTGATTTAAACTTGACACTTATTCTGTAAACCAAACACAAGGATATTTTGACTCCTGGATGTATAGAACTTATCCAATAGTTGATATGGAATCTTTCGATTTGGTTTCTTGTAAGATTTCTAACTTCCATTAATTTAAAATTCCAACGAACAAATATATAAGCAGTTACAAGTTTTGAATTACAAACACTAAATACATAAAATGATTAAATTGTATTATCATAAAACAAAGCTTTAATATCTGTTAAAAACTGCCATTGACATGAATAAAATGAAAAGCTATGTTTTTATTTAGTCACATATAATTAATTTTTAGAATGGAGTAGATTAAAAAATTTTATTGCAAAATATTTCTGACTTATTTTTATGTGTTTTTTATTTTTTTAAAATTAAATACAATTTTTTTAATATTAATATTTTATTATTTTTAATTCATTCGTTATGTACAGAATACTAAAAGATGTTATAGATAATACTACTAGATTAAAAAGAAAAAATATATCTTATCGTCTACTAGAGCAAAATTGCTTCATAGACTAATCATACAGAAAATTATTTAAAAAATGCTCCATTGTTTATAAATTTCTAAAGGAATTTTGATTTTATAATTGAATTACTTTTTTGTTTTAGTTCTTTTGAAAATTAATATAATAGCACTATCTCATTTTTTGAAAAATAAAAACCGTTTTCCTTTGAATCATTTTTTTTTAAATAAAAAATAAAAATATTGATTTTCAGATACCTTTTCACACTGAACTGTTTAGTTGGCAAAATTATTTTTTGATGTAGAAATCAAAGATTTATAAAATAAAAAAATATGTCGTTTTCTTTGTAAAAGCATTTTAGTTATTATAATTATAAAATTAGTTATTTTAAATAAAGATAAATGTAAAATATTTAAATTAAAATAAAATATTTTGAAATATAACTTCTACCTTTACAATGTCTGCCTGATGAATGATGTCTTTACAATAATGCCTTAAATGCATGATGTCTGCAAATGTTATACTTTGAATCACACCATTGTATTCCTTTTACGTGAACGTCTATAAAATTAATTTATACAACTCATTAAATTAAATTTATGAATTTGATAATTAAAAATAAGGGTCAATGCAAAATATTAAAAACAATATATAATTAATTTTAACTTTATTGAAACCAACCCATAATGTTTTAACGATGTTTAAATAACTTAATATTTAAATAACTTATTCTAAAGTAGGAAAAAACAAAGTAGTTCACATTGATACAATACTTAAGATTCATTTCAATACTTGCCTGCCCATTTATTGAAAAACTCTTACAACCATGGAAAATTGACTTCGTAACTTAACTGATTTAAAAACTTATTATTTTGCAATTAAAACATGAAATTTCTTCATCAAATTTCTAAACTGTACAGTTCTATCAATGGTAATTGTGAGAAAATTTGAAAGTACTATTCCTACTTTGAAATGAACTATTTTAAAGGACAAGGGGCTTTGGGCTTTTATTGAAATTAAAAACATATATCATTTGATATCTGAACTGTTTTGATATCAAATGATATATCATTTAATGGTATCAAATGATATATCATTTAACGATATCAAATGATATATCATCTGATATATGTTTTTAATTTAGATTCTCTGCTAAGTATTACATGCGACTTTTGATTTTAAATTGTTATAAATAATTTAGTTAGATTTTAATTAACTGGTAAATAATCTTCCAAATAATCAGAATATGATACATACTTATAATCATTTTTTTTCTCTGTGGATAAAAACTACATAACCACTTCATTAGTATTCAAAAACTTTTAAAATCTTTAAAACTGGTAAATTTTAAACAGATCTTAAAAGAAAAGTGACATAAATTACACTTTATTAGTAATTAAAAATATTTAAAATCCTAAATCCTAGTAAATTTTAAACTGACCTTAAAAGAAAAGTCACAAAAATACCACTCCCTAAGTAAAATACCACTTAAAACTACTTCCATTTCTCACTTCAGAGTTCGCTGAAAGTTCTCTGAATCATGGCAACTGAGTTGAAAAATGAATGCTTTAAGAAGTGCCTTGTTGTCTCACAGCTGGGAAGCCAAGTAGCAAGCAAAATCACTTCAGAACTGTGTAGCTCTGAGATTTAGAGAAATAAAACAGCACTACACAAAGTTTAAAAGAGTTATCACACCTCGCTAAATAGGCTAAACGGAAGAAAATCTCTTACTTGGTATACGAAATTTTCTGACTCCGGTAATTGAAGGAAATTGAGAAGTTCTTGTCTTTCTCCAGCTTATTTCCCGTGAAATGAGATAAAGGTAACCTCTTTGCACATAGTAGTTAGGCCATTATTTATAAGTAAACAAAGTCTAGAAATACTTGTAAATAAAAAAAAGGTCTTGAGTTAAAGGCTTTGCAATCTTTAAAGATTCCACACATTTTAAATAGGACCTCCTTTGCGAGGAAAAATTGTTTATTCAGTTATTTCACTTAAAAATTATGTTTAAGAAAGACGTTAATAGTTTAAAATGAAACATGGCTAGCAAGATAAACTGAAATTTAAATAAATTATGTGTTTAGTGACAAAATGTTTGTACAACAGTAACAATGTTACTAATTTCGTGTGATATGAATTGCATTTTTTGGTAAAAAATATGATTATAAATAATGTTGTAAATTTGTAAGATTTGTAAGACATAGTTTATAGTTTTGCCATGTTGTGTGTATATTCATTACAACTACTTTATGCTTATTTAAACTATTTTATGGATTCGAAATAAAATGAAAATATGTATACTTGAACTTAAATGAAAAGAATAATTGCATGTTCTTTAAAATGTATTTTCATTTTGTACAATGCTTATATAGCATAGATAACATAAGATATATATAATTACATTTTTTTCTGTATATAAAAACTACATAACCACTAAAATATTATTTCAAAGCATTTAAAATCTTTAAATCTGTTAAATTATAAACAGACCTTAAAATAAAAGTGGCAGAAATACCACTCCCAAAGTAAAATACCACTTAAAACAACTTCCATTTCTCACTTCAGCGGTCGCTGAAAGTTCCCTGAACGCTGGCAACCGACTTGAAAAATGAATGCTTTAAGAAATGGGCAATTGAAGGAAATTGTGAAGCTCTTGTCTTACTCCTGCTTATTTCCCGTGAAGTGAGATAAGTTAACCTCTTTGCACATAGTAGTTAAGGCACTATTTATAAGTAAACAAATTGTAGAAGTATTCATTAATAAAAAAAAAGTCTTGAGTTAACGGCTTTAGAAGGTTTAAAGATGGAACATGTTTAAAATATGATCTCCTTTAGCTCAAAACTTATTGTTTAAGAAAGACGGTAATATTTTTAAATGAGACATAGCTAGTAAGATACTTATAAATAAAAAAATATATATATTGAGTTAAAGGCATTACAGTCACTGAAGATGGAACATATCTAAAAATCTGATTAGAATGTATAATTATATTTATTTTTTAAAATGAAACTATGCAACCGATTAATTGGTATTTAAAAGCATTTACAATCTTTAAACTTATTAAATTTTAAACAGACCTTAAAAGAAAAGTAACAGAAATACAGCTTTATTAGTATTAAAAAAAAAATATCTTTAAACCTGACAAATTTTAAATAGACCTTGTAAGAAAAGTGACAGATATATTACACTGATAACATTTACAAACAATTAAAATCTGTAAACCTGTTAAGCTTTAAACATTCTTTAATAGAAAAATGTCAAAAATAACACTTTAATAGTATTTAAAAGCATTTAAAACCTTTAAAACTGCTAAATTTTAAATTGACCTTAAAATAAAAGTGACAGATATACCACTCCTAAGTAAAATACCACTTAAAACTACTTCCATTTCTCACTTCAGGGTTCGCTGAAAGTTCTCTGAACGCTGGCAACTGAGTTGAAAAATGAATGCTTTAAGAAGTGGCTGTTGTCTCACTGCTGGGAGGCCAAGTAGCAAGCAAAATCTTTTCCACTCGTTTCAGAATTGTGGAGCTCTGGGATTTAAAGAAATAAAACAGCACTACACAAGGTTTAAAAGAGTTATCACACCTCGGTAAATAGGGTAAACGGATGAAAATCTCTTACTTGGTTTTCGAAATTTTCTGACTCGGGTAATTGAAGGAAATTGTGAAGTTCTTGTCTTTCTCCAGCCTATTTCCCATTAAAGGAGATAAGGTAGCACCTAATAGTTAGGGCATTATTTATAAGTAAAGAAATTGTAGAAGTACTTGTAAATAAAAAAAGTCTTGAGCTAAAGACTTTACACTCTTTAAAGATGACACACATTTTAAATATAACCTCCTTTGAGAGGAAAAAATGTTTATTCAGTTATTTCACTTAAAACTTATGTTTTAGAAAGATGGTAATATTTTAAAATGAGACATGGCTAGCAAGATAAACTGAAATTTAAATAAGTTATGTGTTTAGAAACGTAATGTTTGTACAACAGTAACAATGTTACTAAATTCTAATGATATAAATTGTACTTTTTGGTTAAAAATAAGATTCCAAATAATATATTGGAATTTGTAATATTTGTCAAACATATTTTATAGTTTTCCCATGTTATTTTGTATATTCTTTATTCTCAATTCATGTTTATCTAAACTATTTTATGGACACGAATTAAAATTAAAATATGTATTCTTGTCCTTGAATGAATATAATAAGTATGTATCTTTTAAAATACAGTTTTCATTTTGTACAATGTTTGTTATGAAATTTATATTTTATTGGAAAAATTTAAGAAGGAATATAAAAATTTTCAATAATTTTTGAATTACATATTTTAAAACAAATTAATTTTTATACTTCATTCTAAATATAATTTCCTCTATGCACAAGACATTTTGGAAGAGGAAATTTAGATGGAAGATTATAAAAATTACAAAAGATAAAATATTTGTATTAATACTTCAGATAAATAAGTTTAAATCAATACGGTAAATGTTTAAAAATAATATACACTGGTAATCCATAATGCCAATCCAATTTACTTTCGATAATTTAATGATTTTCTTTTATAAATAAACGTCAAAATAAACATTTTATTATTGCAAAAAATTTGAAGAATAAATAGATAAAAATGTATTAAAACAAAACCAGTAGTTTTAAGAATAGCAGTTATGGAACTATACTCAAAGTACTATATATACACTACTATACTATACTCTATAATCTCTATCTATTTCTTACTATACCCTATACCCTATATCTTACAATTCTCTAGTATTAAATTATACTTACAGTAAAGTACTAAATTATTGCTTACGCAAAAAAAAAATCGTAAAAGCATGCAATGCTATCGTTGTAGTTCATTACAAATTTATAAAGCTTAAAAATATTTTATTTTTTCATATATAAATTCTTCATACTTAAATCATATTCATAAGTAAAAATAAATTACATAAATAATAATTCATAACTTACATGCTGAATTAAAATTTCTGTACACGTTCAGTAATCAAAGATTATATAAAAGAACAGTTTCAATTCAAACAGCCTGGACATATAAGATGGAAGTCTTCATAAATTATATTTTACACCTTTACTCTGCTTATTCAAGTCAACCACTTTAGATTCTGCTTCCTCAATACCTGTTCTGTCTAATCCAATCAATAAAATATATGCATTTTGTTTATGAGGCAGACTGTCGACGTTGATAATTTCCCAATCTTTTCGTCTCTGCAACAAAGTGAACCTGAATTGGACTAATTGACAACAACTAATCGTAAATGCACCTCTTAGCTATTCTAATAAAATAAACAGGCGTATGGCGAACAATATCTAAAATGGAAACAGAACCATGCTACAAAGGACGCTAATTGTTCCTTTAATTCAAGTGTTGGTGAGAACGGTGGAGCTTCTAATTGAAGTGGTCGAACCTTAAGAGGAATGGTTTCTTTTTGCTTACATAAACGTGTAAAACATTTGCCGAAATTACTTTCCTCACTTGCGGGCTCCACCTAAAATGTCGGCATTCTTTAACTAACTTCCGGAGAAGTAAAAAGAGTATCTGCAATAAATTAGAATTTTTAGAAGAACACTCCTCTGGTGGTAATTATGATTAAAATTGATATGTGATGTATGGGTCGGAAGAAGGAATGCTGCCATTTGGGACAACTTTAACCAATAAATAAAATAATTCCATTTTGTTTATATGAGTAACAAAATGATCCTCACAAGAGAGAATTTCTAAAGTTCGTTTTCTCTATTTAATTATTAGACTCCAGGTGTGGATTTCAAAGAAATTCAATTGTGTGTGTGAAAGCTGGTGTCTATAATTGCAGTTAATTTTATTTCATTCGTGCATTTTCTTAATTTCTTGCTATTTATTTCTATATCTTATTATATTACTCGGGAATCAAAAGGGTCTTTTATTTCTTTTATTGCTCACTGCAATATTATTTTTGAACAAACAATAGTTTCAAAACATTTTGATTTCAAGTGAGGAAAGGAAGTAAATTTCACCTTGTTTCTAATAATCTAAAATAATTTCATATTTATGTTAAGACTATAATTTACACTGGAATTAGAAATTTAAATTCCAACAATAAAAAAAATTGTTAATTCTAAATTTGTAGTAATAATATACTGGTTTATATATTTGTATTTAGTATAAGTTAGAAATTGTAACAATGAACATGAGTCTGATGGCCAAATGACAAGTGCTCTGGTGATTGGTTCGTGATAAACATTTTGTTTATGACACTTTTAACACTTTGTTATGAATACAGTGTTAGCTTACATGTAGCAATAAGCAAAACTTGAAAGGCATTTCAAATAGTATTTTTTAATTTCATTGATATAGTAACACAATTCCAATTTATATGTATCTAAATTTTGATCTTTTTATTATTACATTTAAAGTTTATATTTTACTAACCTAAAACTTTTAGTTTAGTATTTTAATTTTTATCTTTTAAATTTTTTGCTGTGCAAGTTACTCAGCCTAATTTATTCTCTCTTAAATTCTTTTATTATAATTTCCATTTTTAATAAATTTTTAATTTTAATATTCTGAATTAGGTACGGAGATTTAATCCTCTAGGCATTTAACAAAAACAAAACATTTGTGTTTGTCTTATTTCAGTAGTTTCAAAAAGACAAAAATAATGAATTTCTAGCATTACTTCGCGTATAATGTTAATAAGTTAAAATATGTTATATTCTGAATTCCACAATTACAAATACAGTAGATAAAACGCTTTTATTTTTCCAGACATAATCTATTGACCTATATTTTTTTAAGAAAGTGTTTGATAAGATTTATATCTACGAATAAAATAGGCGCTAACTTCAGTATTAAAGCGAGGAAATGAAAGTAGCTGTACAAAGTTATTCGGTAGTTATTCTCAATTTGCAATCTGCAGTGGAAACATTCTGTGCCAGAAAGATTTAACAGCTACGCTGTATTAAAATTAATTAAGAAAAATGAATTATTCACCAAGTATTGCTATTCTCGAGAGACATTTAATGATTCGTGCTCGCGTCGTAAAAGAATACTACGATTTGAGTCTCGCAATGTTGTCCCATGCTGAATGGTTGTACTGATGAATTACAAGTAGTTGCTATTAAGTCTTGATTATACATGCACTAAGGAGATTTGCACTGAGTTTGTTCTCAAATATGTGAGCTTGTATGAGATTCCTATTTAACAGAAAGTTCCAGAAAAATATAATGTAGAACCTCTTGTAAAAGTTTCCAGCATTACAATTTATCCAAATAGCGTGTCATTTTACTATAGAGTGGAATATTTTTCCAATTCTAAACTTTAATGTACCAGAGGTATATTTCCTACTATAATTCATTTGAGGCTGTATCCACCAGTGAATAGTGTATTTCAAATTTTTACTCGGGGAGTTTGGTTGAAAATATGACTTTTCTTGGCATATTTCCATTTGAGAAATTACACTTTCTTACGTATGTTGCCTTATAAACAGAAAAATCTTTCCAAGAAGGTCGGATAAATGTAAATATTTCAATTGGTCATCCCAAACTTCAGACAGATCTACAGATTGACAGATTTCAGGTCCCTACCGACGATGCCTTGTAAACTGAGAATTATTTCCAAGAAGATAGTAGGAACGTAAAAATTCCAACTTTTCATTCCAAACTGCAATAGTGCAATGTGTGTGTAGTGTAGAATTCATTGTGTTTAACTTGTAACAGGGTAGGTGAAATTGTAGAACATATAACTGTCAGAAAAATATGTTTTTACATTTTCAAAGTGGAATAAAAATATTTTGAGAAAAATTTGCAAGGATCAAAGATTTTTCTGTAAAATTCATATAATGCTGTAAATTTTATAAAATTAATTATAAAAACGAGTCTATTATATATTACTTATTGTCTTTTATTTGTTTAATATACAAAGCAATTTGAAATCGAAGAAAAGTAATTATAGTACACTATAGAACACATTTTGACAGTACTTGAAATATCAGTATCTCACAGTGTGGATAATGTGGATAATCCGAACAGTGTGGATAATCGAATAGCAAATTTAAATTTAAAATTTGAAGCATCTAACTGCCATCACTTCACAAAAATATATCGGGATCAGTTTCATCTGTGGGGGAAAATAAAAAAAAAAACATTTAATATCTTCATAATTATTGATTAGAATATTGATATGTATATGAACAGATCCAAAAATGCTTTCAATTCATCAATGCTGATGTGATGAACTTCATCTTTAATTGGATGGCAAGTATTTTTTCTATTTAGTTAAATTCTTAAAACTGTCCATTTCCCATTTATGAGAAAAAGTTCATCAGTAAAAACTAGTTCTGTATATTTTTTGGATTTGGATTATCAATTTTTCCGTAAGGTCTTAATAAAGTAAGTTTTAATATTTTGTGAGGTACAGTTCTAACGATTCAACGGATGGCCATTTGAAACCATATTCAAATTCATTCATAATAATTCATTTTTCCCATAGTAGTATTTTACATAATTACTAGCTGTTTCTCAATCAGAGAAATGTCATGTGAAATAGTAAGTCTTGTGAATAAATTACAGTAATAATGTAAGTTATAGTCTTGTGAAGAAATTTCAGAGTTTGTCGAGTGGGAACTTTGATAGTCAACTTTGAAGAAAAATCTTCTTAACTAAAATCACGTCCAACTTCATCCTTTACAGTTTTCCGCATGACGAGGATCAGATTTATGAATCAATTTCCTCGAACTAAATACAGAACTAAGCGTAATACTGTCAAAAATTGTAATTCTGAAAGGGAGGTCAGCACAGATCTCTGCTATGGAACTCTATGCTATTTCTACCTGATGCAAGGGCCAAAGCAATGTGATAACAGAGGGTTGTGTTCAAGTTTACAAAACAGGAAACTCATGAGATATGTAATTGTACATTAAAAAGTGTTTTAATCTGTTGAATAATATTAATACTTTGATTGAGTAATGTTATATATTGATAAACCTTTTTTTTTCCCAAACGTTAATAAAATAAGTGTATATACAAATAAATATAAAAACTTTTTAATTTTTTAAATAATAATAGAAGTGTCTAAATTTAATGCCAAAAACGAAATAATTATATAGGCAAATGTGTCTGCCTAAAAGTAAGCATGTAAAAATAAAAATAAATAAAAAATATCAATACAATAAATTTCTGCCTCATTTACTAAAGTATTCAGAGATCAATTACATCTCTTCCACGCTTCTTTAAAACTTTTTAACCTCATTCTATACAATGTATCTTTGCAATAAGATTATTCCCTTCCGTTCCATCCTTTTTTGTTCTTTCTTATTCTATATCCAATATCATACATGTAGATGTTGGTATACTATAGACATGAACTGAAGGGGGGAATTTCTTTACAATGTGCATATTCGAGCAGAAAATTTGGAGAACTTTTTTATCTGTATATTTTGCTTTCAGTTTCCTCAGTGTCACTTCCTGCTTTCTACCCAAGTTTCCTTTCTTCTATTTCCGATATATCGATACTGCTAATTTCTTTCGGTATATAGATATATACCCTAAATGGTATATATATATATCATTTCATTCATTTTCAGTTTCGATTCAAGAAACTTCTAAGCGGAAATTTCATGGTGGAACACTATTGTGCCTTTTTTTTATCAAAGTTTTTTTTTATTGGCAAGTACTCTGTAGCGGTACCATTGTTTATGAGGTTTTTTTCCCCTTTAACCCAATGTCAGGTTTCTCCACATTTTTTTTCCGAAAAGGGTATCGATTGTTGAAGTCCTTTTGTCTCTGGAGTAAAAGCGGAGAAACTGAGCCATTGAACGGTTGCACTTCTGCGAGGAGAGAGGAAGTTTAATAACGTTTTCTTCCGATTTTCTTTTCCAACTCTGTTTCTAGTTTTGCGAACTGTCACAAGAAAGGGTGTTGAGACGCACATTTGGAGGAGCCGGAGGGATCCATTGCAGAAAAAGTTGCCTCATATTCTTTTCTCGAGTATTCTTTTCAAACATATATCTTACGTGTGTCGAATATTTTTATTCATTATTTTTATTATTATTTTTTTTTAGTTTTATAAAAATATCCGATAAGTCGTTTTTCCCCAATAGTTAAATAAAAAAACTAGTTTAAATTCATAAACATTTGATTGAAAGTATACGTTATTAATCTTTAGAAAAAATGGCTAATTTGCAACAATGCCTGATTTGTTAACATAAACCTATATGGAATAATAAAACTGTAATGCTTTGTATGTTGTTATGAAATTATTTTAAAATAATGACAATTAATTATGTATCATACGTATAATCATACAAATAATTGATATTGCGACTTTCTAAGTATTTGCCACCTGCATTTGAAGAAAAAATGAGAAGAATAGTAACATAAATTCCTGCCTCATTTACTAAAGTATTCAGAAATCAATTACATCTTTTGAGGCGGATCCATTGCAGAAAAATTGATTTATAATATATCCAGGTGTTATTTTCAAATATATATCTTACGTTTATTATTTTTTTATTTTATGTGTTTTATAAAAATATCCAGTAAGTCATTTTCCCCCAATGTTTAAATAAAATAAAATATTTCAAAACAAGATAAAAGTTTAGTTGTTATTCTTTAGAAAAACGGATAATTTGTTTCTGTCTGATTTGTTATCATAGACCAAAAGTTTTCTAATTTGTTAATTTAATACTATATTATTTTTGATTTTCATAACTTAGATACATTTTCTAATTTTCACTAACTTTTTCTCTTTTTCTTTCTAATCATGTATATAACTTACGTACCTTAAATAATTTTTTTTTTTAATTTTATTTTGTGAGTTTTATAAAAATAGCCGTTAAGTCGTTTTTCACCAATAATTAAACAAAAAAATGTGTTTCAAAACAAGATAAAAGGTTAGTTGTTAGTATAAGTTACTAAATACGTTGCTAATCGTGTGTAAATTTGCTAATTTTCAGCACTGACTGATTGGTTAACTTAGACGATAAGTTTAGTAATTTGCTAATTCAAAATGATATTATTTTTAATTTTGATAATAATATAAATTTTCTAATTTTTTCTAACTTAAAATTATTATAGTTTTTGTTTGGTTATTAATTTTTATTATCTGGCTGTCGATTTAAGATACTTTAAATACGTTATTCAAACTGCCATCAAGTTCTCCGAGTTAACAAATTAATAATTACATTATCCGAATAACAGCTGCAATTTTTTATAAATTTAATTATTTATACCTTTCCATTTTCTAAAAAAATATTTATAAAATAGTCACTTTCTTATTTATTTTTTTTTGTTTCTTATAAATGATACAATGATAAAAATGCATTCAGAAAAAACCCCACTTCTTAATTGAAACGTGATTACAAGAAACATCATACTAATGAAGGAAGTTGTTAATTATTTTAATTTATTGATCTTAAAATTCAAAGAAAAAATAATATTATGTTAGACTAGAGAAATTTTATAAAAATACATCATAATAAAATGATATTATATTACCTTCGCTATTTGTAATAATTTAACAAATATCATATTCAAAGTATATTTTATGACCACATTAAGAAAACTCTCAAATTAATAAAAAGGACGCAGAAAAAAATATTTTTTAATGGAAAAGAAAAAAAAAAAGTTTTTGTTTGATAAACATAATCAAAATAAATCTAATGAAGTAGCTTGATATTTTATTTTATTCTGAGTAGAAGAATTACTTACATTTTATTAAATATGAAAAGAAATCATTACATTAATGATAAACAGTTGTATTAAAATTAAACTGCTTTTTTTTTAAGATTATTCAACACAAACTGCTTAAGATCAATTACATTTAATGGCATAATTTTTTTATTAATTATCTTGTTATACACTTGAAACGAAACAACCATAAATTAACTGTCAAGCCAAGTTAAAGGAAAACAATTGTATTTCTTTATCTTAGCATAATGATACAATGTAAAATGGAATTAAATCATATTTATAAAAATGATTTCTTCCAAAATGAACTTGTTGTTGGAAATAAACTACAAGCAAAATCTACTTTAAAATTTAGATTGATGCGATTAAAAAAAGTACAAATTTTTTTTTTTCGTATTTTAGGATGAGAGGATCTACATTAAAAAAAGGAAGTTGAATTTTTGTAGAGGATCACTCACAAATAAACTCGAATCCACATTTAATAAAACTCCGTCCTCATTCATATCTAATTCAAAATTCAATTAAATGGAGAATATAAAATCATTGCTTTAAAATTTATGTCATTTCCTTACAGTTTTGAGACAAAAAAAAAATGAAATCTATACGTGTAGAGTTTATATATTTGGGAAGCAAAATATTCTTTCTCACTATTTGATATCTAATGAATCTACACACAAAAAAAAGATCTAAAAGGAATGAAAGCTAAATTTTTATAAAGGGTCACTCGCCAGTAAATAAGGATGAATATTTGATGCCGAATTTTTCAAACGCTTCTTCTATATGTTCTGATTTATAATGAAATTAAATTCTAATTTATAATGAAATTAAAAGTATTGCTTTCCAACTAACATGTTGTATTATAGCTAACAGCAACAACATAAATAAAGAACATAGATTAACAACAAGAAAAATCTATTTCTTTAGATCTTAAATCGATGGGCTGTCATAAGTGCAAAAACAGTTCATTATTTATAATTATTTGTGGTTGAAGGGATATACAAATTATCGAAAGAATGAAACCTAAATTTTTGCAGTGATTATTTACATGTAAATAAGAATAAGCATTTACTGTCAAATATTTTTCGTACTAAGTACGAATGATATATAATGTATATATAATGCAGTATATTATTTAATGTAATAAATTTGATTATATATAATATAATATACATACTTTTTTATAATTATGCTATTTACACCATTCCTTTATAGTTTGGAAAGGGTTGTAGAAAAGTATAATTACTTGTTTAGTTTATAAACTTTTCTATTTTTTAAATTAAGGAATGCAAACA
Source organism: Caerostris darwini (assembly GCA_021605075.1). Taxonomy (NCBI): domain Eukaryota; kingdom Metazoa; phylum Arthropoda; class Arachnida; order Araneae; family Araneidae; genus Caerostris; species Caerostris darwini. Next base: position 658,629 of record BPLQ01007602.1, read on the forward strand.
AATTAAATAAATAATTAATCCAGTAAATATACTTGGTATTAATTATAACTTTAAACTAGAATAAATTTTCTGGTTTCACGTACAATAAAAAAAATTATCTAATTATTTTTGAAATACTACAAAAACCATAAATATTTGAAATTGGATTACTTTGAAAAATGCTACTTAAAACTCCTTCTAATACTTGCTTTCCCAATTGCTGAAAATACTTTCACACATGGAAAATCAACTTGGAAAAATAATTGATTAAAAATTTATTATCTTAGAGCGCACAAGTGAAATTTCTTCATCTAATTTCAAAACTTTATAGTTTTATCAATGGATGTTGTAAGAAGATTAAAAAGTACTATTCATACTTTGAAAAGAATAAAATAGTTTATTTCAAAGTAGGAATACTACTTTTATTAATAGTTAATGATATAATAGCAATTCATTAAATATCCATTTATTCATTCATAATTCATTAATTAATAGAATATGATATGAATAGGTTTATTTATGACCCTGGGCTATGATCTATAATTGTGAACTTTCATTTGATATATGGATTTCCTAATTAGCATTATATGTCACTTTGAAATTCAAATTTTTATCAATAATGTAGTTAGCGTTTATTTAACTAGCAAATAATGTTTCAAATATTCAGAGTACATTATATAATTACATTTATTATTTGAAGTAAATATAAAATAAATAACTACTTTATTGGTACTTAAAAATATTTAAAATCTTTAAGCCTGTTAAATTTTAAACAGACCTTAAAAGAAAAGTGACAGAAATAAGACTCCCTAAGTAAAATACCACTTAAAACTACTTCCATTTCACACTACAGAGTTCGCTGAAAGCTCTCTGAATGCTGGCAACTTAGTTTAAAACTGAATGTTTTAAGAAGTAGCTTATTGTCTCACAGCTGGGAGACCCAGTAGCAAGCAAAATCTCTTCAATTCGTTTCAGAACTGTATAGCTCTGGGATTTAGAGAAATAAAACAGCACTACACAAGGTTTAAAAGGGTTATTACACCTCGGTAAATAGGGTAAACGGATGAAAATCTCTTACTTGGTTTTCGAAATTTTCTGACTCGGGTACTTGAAGGAAATTGTGAAGTTCTTGTCTTTCTCCAGCTTATTTCCCGTGAAATGAGATAAGGTAACCTCTTTGCACGCAGTAGTTATGGCACTATTTATAAGTAAACAAATTGTAGAAGACCTCATAAATAAAAATGAAAAAGTCTCTGAGTTAAAGGCTTTAGAAGTTTTAAAGATGGAACATATTTAAAATATTCCTTTCTTTCTCTCAAAACTTATGTTTAAAAATGACAGTAATATTTTAAAATGAGACATGGCTAGTAAAATAAACTGAAATTTCACTAAATTATGTCTTTAGAGACAAAATGTTCATACAACAGTAACAATGTTACTAATTTCGAGTGAAATGAATTGCACTTTTTGTTAAAAATATTCTAAATAATGCTTTGTAATTTGTAAGATTTGTAAGATATATTTTATGGTTTTTCCATGTTGTTTTGTTTATTATTTATCACCACTTTATGTTTATTTAAACTATCAATCTATTCATTAACCGAGTGAAAATATATTAATCACATGTGCGAAATCGAAATAATACTTAACCCTACATAATATAATTTAACATTATTGTTTTAATAAACATCAATACATATGTGATTTTTAAACAAATTGATGACTACCACCAAAAAGCATTCTTACATGCATATTAAAATAAAACTCTTATTATATTTTCTAAGTTAATGATTTCTTATTTTAATGGAAGTTAGTTCGAGTATATTTTCTGACAGTTGATTATCTTTGTTCAATAATAAAAAATAAGTATGCCTGCTAAGAAGCACATTTTCTAAAAGTTTATTTATTTTCTTTTTTCAAAAATAAAAAAAAAAGTAAGCCTGCTAATAATTTACCTCTTGGCACTATGCTCCTTCCTTTGGCATTAAGCCGGATTGATTTTAAGGAAGTATCCAGTAAACTACTTAGTATATGAGGAGCATAAAAAGTGCTTTAATGTATACTGAAAATTTCATAAAAATTCTGACGTTAGGAAAAACATTTTAATGCTAATATATATGAAACTTTTTATAATGAAATACATAAATTTTTGCAATAATCTCTGTTTCCAAAATTTCAAATAAGAAATAGACTTAATTTAGATGAACAGAATTTTCTTCTTCATTTTTTTAATATTTGGAAATTTTGTAATTAAAATATATTTTTAATGTACCTTGATAAAAAAAAAATATTTTTGCATAATTTTTTTTTATTTCTCAAGAAATAGATTTTTTATAATATGACATTAAAATTTTAATCAATGAAATTTGAAAAAATAGTGCTAAAAATCAGTTAAAAGTTAACTATTTGGTAATCTATGTAAAAACTTTTGATATGCGCGCCATGATTGCCATGATTCGAACCTGACACCTGTGGCACTGAGTGCTAATCAGTCGTCCATCAGGCCCCCTTTTACAGGAAATAGGACAGTAAATCTCTATGTAATATAAAATACATTATAATTAGCAGTTATTAAGCATAAAAGAAAAAAAAGCCATTACAAAAACTTCAAAAGCAGTAAACATATTAAATCACTTATAATAATCATGATAATTGATTGATCATAAAAATAATATGTCACATTGTTTGATATAAATGATACATTGCATTGCTTTATATAACCATTTTGTTACATTGAATTGATATAAATGAAATGTTTTATCCAGAGTGCCTTAAAATAAAAGGATATTATTTGGACTTTATTTATGCATACCTATTAAACTATATATCAGTTCCCCTAAAAGCAAAATGTGTCCCTAACATAGATTTCATCCAATAAAACTTTTTTAAAGAGCTGGTTATCCCAAATATCACTACACGGCCTCACTCCAATTTAACTCAAGATTCATTTGTACATAATTTCAAGGGACATATAACCTCAGGAACAACACTTAAATTTCCACGTGGCTCACAAGCCAGCCCCTGGTATTATTATTTATTTCCAGTCTACTCAAACGCCAAATTCTTAACAAGATCTCACGACATTATGAAATACGAATTTGGTGCAGAACCCTTTATAACACAGAAACGAGGTTGAACTATACATCAAATTTAACTGGAACCGTTAAGGGAAGCGAGAATCGAGCACAAACTTTCCGAATAGAGCACCAAAATTAAATCGTCGAGTTCGGGACCGGGCTTGATTTATTGGCTTCTGGGAAAACAGTTTCACCAAACCTGGACTGTCTTCTTCCGTGAGAAATTGGATGGGGGTTGCGGTTAATTTATAAGAGTGTCACTGCAGGTTGTGGTTAATTTCGTTGCCTTATTTTCATAAAGCATGTTTTGCTTGGTGTGTGTTGGCAAGGATTTTGATTCGTTTCTTGTACAGAATGCATCCGAGAGATAAAGCATGTATCTTAAATTTTGAGAACGCTCGTTTTTAATTAATATATTCCTTAAAATTTTAACGAGGCTTAGTAGTTCATTTAATTATATTTAATAAATGTTTACTCATGGTGATGATTAAAAGAGACGAACAGAAATGAAATTGTGTTTCCAGCTTTTTTATTGCTCTTCTAGTAGTTAATGAAATGGAATTTTAGTATGTTAAGTATGTAAAATATTAATGTAGAATGTAATTTAATTTTACTTCTCTTTTCAAGGAAAATATATATTAATATAGTTCAACCACGTTGAATAGTAAGCGTTTTAAAAGCAAAAATTTATGGCTCGATTTCTTGTTAAGTTCTTAATCATATATATGCTTTGTAAAGCAAATTGTTTTAAATATAATAAAGAAATACCAGAAAATATTATATATATATAAATATAACGAAACAAAGTTTTTTTTTCCTAATACAGCTGGAAAATATGTAGACAGTTATATTTATGCCATAAGCAAGGACTGCACCGACACTACTCATTTAGCACTAACCGGCGACACGTGTAGCTTGAAAAATAGTGCTACGGACGCGTGTTAACTTATCCCCGCAATGCTCCACGTTCATATTGGACTGGGATTTATGGTTTTAAAGTAATTCCGAACCCCTACAAACGTCACTGGCAACGTCATAACTTCAACCCGAAAACTGCACCGAGCGCTAATCACTCGCCCATCAGGATCCTTTTTAATGAGAAAAAGAAAGCAATTCTATATATAATATATTAATATAATTAGCAGTATTAAGCATAAAAGAAAAAAAAACAATATAAATACTTTAAAAGAAAAGAATAATAAATAATAAACCTTTGTTACATGTTTGCATTGTTTGATATAACCATTTTGTACTTTCGAATTTATATAAATGAAAGGCTTTAACCAAGAGCGCCTTAAAACAAAAGAATATTACTTGGACTTTATTTATGTCAACATATTAAAATGTATATCAGTTCTTAAGAGCAAAATTTATCCCCAAAATACATTTCATAAAAAAACATTTCTTAACGAGCTGGTTATTGCAAATATCACTACACGGCCTCAACTCCAATTTAACTCAAGATTCATTTATACATAATTTCAAGGGACATATATTCTGGGAACAACACTTAAATTTCCGCCTGGCACACAAGCCAGTCCCTGGTATTATTATTTATTCCAGTCTACGCCAACGCCAACTTCTTAACAAGATCTCGCGACTTTATGAAATACGAGTTTGGTGCAGAACGCTTTATAACACAGAAAAGAGGTTGAACTATACATCAAATTTAACTGGAACCGCTAAGGGAAGCGAGAATCGAGCACAAACTTTCGGAATCGAGCACCGAAATTAAATCGTCGAATTCGTGACCGGGCTTGATTTATTGGTTTCTGGGAAAAGAGTTTCACCAAGTCTGGACTGTCTTCTTCCGTGAGAAATTGGATGGGGGTTCCGATTAATTTATAAGAGTGTCACTGCAGGTTGTGGTTAATTTCGTTGCCTTATATTGCTAAAGCACGTTTTGCTGCTTGTGTGTTGGCAGGGATTTTGATTCGTTTCTAGTACAGAATGCATCCGGGAAATAAAACATATATCTTAAATTTTGCGAACGCTCGTTGTTAATTAATATATTTTTTTAAATTTTAACGAGGTTTTTAGTTCATTTAATTATATTTAATGAATGTTTAATTAATATGATGAATAAAAATGACGAACGGAAATGAAATTGTATGTTTAGCATTTATTTGGAGGATTAGTGTAAATATTTATTGCTATTCAAGTAGTTAATGAAATGGAATTTTATTATGTTAAATATGTAACAGCTGTGACTAACTTATTTACTGATTGTAACTAACTTACAACTGTAACAACTTTATTTTGTTAAATATGCAATTGCTGTTCAACATGATCGAACTACGTCAATATATATTTTACTTTGAAAAAGAAGAAAAATTAAATTACCTTATAGTTAATATTTTACTTAAAATATTAATCTAGAAGGTAATTAATACTTTACTTAAAATATTAATTTAGAAAGCAATTTAATTTTACTTCTAGTTTCAAGGAAAATATATATTGATGTAGTTCGGCCATGCTGAATAGTAAGCATTTTAAAAGCAAAATTGGTGGTTCAATTACTTGTCAAAGTTCCTATTGAGATATATGCGTTGTAAAGCAAGTTGTGTAAAAATATAATTTACAAATTCCAGATATTTTTATAGATATCTAAATATAACGTAACACAAATTCACACTCATGAACATAGAATAAAAATTAAAAATAAAAATAATACCGATTTGGTTTGCCTGACACTGGGCTCAATGGCAACGTGTGCGACAGGTGAGAATTAGGGCTGAGGTTCAATTCACTGGATGCTTTGTTTTAGAAACTGTCTTGAAAATACTAGGAGAAATGATGCCGTTTGTTATATTCAGCATATTGCCTCGTTAGTCTAATTGCCTGGTGTTAGTTTTCCTGCATTCTCTCAAGTGGGGGAGTAGTTGCCACTAAAACTCCTCCCTGAAGGCACTGCCCTCCTTCTTCAGAAACACGGAAAAAAGTCAAACTTCTACCTATGGGACTCCATCACCAGAGAAGCTGCCTCTTCCCTTTCACCAATGGATAGATAATCAGGGGATATCCATTCCGCACTGCAGAACATTAAGAATTATATACAACAACAACTACAAAAAAATGCATCTGCGAAAATAGCTTTCTTCCTATTACGCCGTTGTCAATGAATCATAGATAAGTAATATAAAATAGATCAGAGTTTTCAGTTTGAGGCAAACATACTTCTCACGTGATGATACTCCATACGTGACTTTCACTTTGTAGTATAAGACTTTCGATGATAACTTACTATTTTTTGGAAAGAATCTTTAATATTGGCCAATTTTACTCTATGCTCTTGAGGTCTAAAAAGGTGTTGTCCCATGTTAAAAAGGTAAAAGTCTACATCTAGGTGTCCTCTATGCTAAAAAAGGTCTTGTACCATACAATGATTTTGCAAATAATTGGTTCAATTTTTAAGCTTTAAATAAATGTCCATTTATTTTTTTCTAAATATTTGTCTTTTATATTTTATTAATGAATTTTCTTGTATAATATTTTCCCTCCAAACTGATTGAAAAAATAAAGTATTATTGTAACTGAAATTTTTGTAATGTTTTATTATATTTCATACAAAATGACCAGAGTTATAAATTAAATAATATTTCTTTTTATTTATTAAATAATATCTCTAATAAGCACATATTTGCCTATAAATGCAGGGCTTGAAAAGAAGAATTGCAGGCATTTCTCGGTATTTTCAGAAACGCTTTGTAACATGTTTAAGGTTTCTAAGTAAATGCCTCAGGGAAAAGAAGCCAAACGATGATACAGCGCCAACTCTAGTACAAAAAGGACAGTAGATGTTAGTCTCAACGCTCTTTTTCCTTTAGAATTGGCGGATGAGCTCAATTTTATTACAACTCTATGGATTGAATGTGTCAGATTTAGGCATTTGTCAATTTCCCTCACAATCGCCAGTCTAACTACAGATATTGATCTGTTCGCAAGGAATTTACTTCGTTGCTTAGAATGAAGCATAAGAGTTAATCCCTAAAAAAAGTTATTCAAGTTATTGAAGTGAAAATATAATATGATTAGCTATTAGTACTTATTTTAATTAGCTTAGCATTTGAAGAAAGAAAAGATAAGTATGAATTAAATAGCTTATTATAGATTTATTTGAAAAACTAAATTTGATTTTGTATACTTTTTTACCTTTAAAATAAACCTCGTTTACTTGCACAGTTGGAAAAAAAAAATTTGACATTCATAATTTTTTTTTGAATTTATTTATAGATCTTTGTATAAGAGATAACATGAGAAAAAGCTCGAAAGTAACTTATCGTACAATGTAGTTGATTAACAAAAAATTATTAACTCGGTTATATAACCATTACCTCAATATATTTCCGTTACGAAACACGAGAATTTAAACGCAATCGATTCAGAATACTAAAATTAATGGATGATAATTTTTCGTAAAGATCTGGTGAAACGTTTTGTAATTATAGGAGACCAAACATTGAATTTCACAGCTTGATATATGCCTATAGCATTATGATCATTGTCTGTAGTTTGATAAATGTATGTATACAACCAAATAAATACTTTCATTATGAAAAGTTTTAAATATTTATATCATATTAATATAATTTATATTCTCGCATTCGTTGTCTGCAATAGTTAAACATTATATGAAAAAATATAGTATATTTTCAAAGCAAAGTATGAAAATACAGTCTCAAAAGAATTTTTGTTTTTTGCAAAACCAAATAATCAAATATATATATGTATATATATTTGTATAGACTTGCCTTTTACACAAAAAATTGTATGAAGGTCATGTAAAAACCGTCGAAATATAAACTGTTATAACATTTTGCTATGAAAAAATAACGCTAACTTACATGTCGCAACAAGCGAAACTAGTAAGACATTTTATATAATAATTTTTCTTTTTTATTCATACAGTAACATGCCTTGCTTCAATAGTTTCGAAATGACCTCATTCTATTCAATGCATCTTTGCAATAAGATTATTACATTCCATGACATACTTTTTTGTTCTTTCTTATTCTACATCCGATATCGTACATGCGCATGTTAGTATACTATAGGTATCAGCTGAAGGGGGGTACTTTTTTCAATGTGCATATTCGAGCAGAAAATTTGGACAACTTCTTTTTTATCTGTATCTTTTGCTTTCAGTTTCCTCAGTGTCACTTCTTGCTTTCTAACCCCGTTTCCTTTCTTTTATTTCCGATATATCGATACCGCTCTTTCTTTCGGTATATAGATATGTACCCTAAATGGTATATATATATATATATATATCATTTAATTCATTTTCAGTTTCAATTCAAGAAACTTCTAAGCGGAAATTTCATGGTGAAATACTATTGTGCCTTTTTTTTTATCGAAGTCTTTTTTATTGGCAAGCAACCCTGTAGCGGTACCATTGTTTATAGTTTTTTTCCTTCCAACCCAAAGTGAGGTTTCTTCAAATCTTTTCCGAAGAGAGCATCGATTGTTGAAGTCCTTTTGTCTCTGTAGTAAAAGCGGAAAAAGTGAGCCATTGAACGGTTGCACTTCTGCGAGGAGAGAGGAAGTTTAATAACGTTTTTTTCCGATTTTCTTTTTCAACTTCTTTTCCAGTTTCTGCGAACTGTCACAAGAAATGGGGTTGAGACGCGCATTTGGAGGAGCCGGATGGATCCATTGCAGAAAAAGTTGTGTCATAATCTCTCCTCAACTGTTCTTTTCAAATATATGTCTTACGTGCCTTGAATGGTTTTTGTTTTATTTTATGGTTTTTATAAAAATATCCGATAAGTCGTTTTTCTCCAATAGTTAAATAAAAAAAATATGTTTCAAAGCAAGATAAAATTTACCATTAGCAGTTCATTGAAAGTATAAGTTACTAAGTAAGATGCTAATATCCTAATTATATGAAATTGTATTCTTTTTTAATATATTTTTTTCAAACAATCTATTATATAAGTGTGTTTATCCTTAACTTTCTAAACTTTTTTATTTATAAATAGTTATTCACAATAATTTTTTCTTTAAAATTTGAGGAATCGTAATTTTTTATCATTATCCACGTTGTGCAAGGGCGATTGAAATTAATTTTTGATTCTTTTCTATTTTTTGGAAATATTTTATCATGATAAAATTTACCATAAATAAAATTCGATAAATTTAAAATCCATAAAAAAAACTAAACCACAAATAAAATTCAAAAACAAAAAATTCTCTAAACTCATGATTGCATATCTTTAATTAATTGAACTACTTAAAATTATTTTTAATTCAACTACTTACAATTATTTTTAATTCAACTATTTATAATTATTTTTAAATCAACTACACACTAATATTTTGAAATTTAGTAATGGTAGAGTGCTGAAAGTTTAATTATTCTTTACTGTTTCAAAAAAAAATTGCTTAACTATGATTTTATATTTAAATTAATCATCTGATCAGCTTGCATTTCAGATCATCTAAAATGCAGATATTTTAGTTCATGTGATACTGAAATTTACATATTTATAAGGTTGAATATTACTGGTGATGCATTTTCCGTATCTTTCAGTGTAACTATGCAATATCATTTGAAGGCAACTAATTCAGACATATTAGTATGCAGTTTCTCCTTAATACAGAACTAAAACTCTGATGCTCCAATTATTTTATTTAAAAAAAAATACAATTTGCATAAAATTTACTTTTGTTTTTATTCTGAACATTTATTGCTTCAACTGTCTCATGGGGAACTTAAAGTAGAGTTTTAAAATAATAAATTTTAAATAGGGGATTCACTAAATGTTGTTTATCTGTTCCTTCATTCTAAACAAGCATTTTCAATGGGAAAGTTTTAAAGAAAACTTTTTTAAATTCTACTATTTAAATTTTTAATTTTTGAATTGAGTTCCCTAGTATTCCTTTGTTCGCTAAATTAAAATGTTATCAGATGTAAACATTTACATACTATCGTATCTTTCATCAATTTAGAAGAAATAATAAACGAGAAAATTATGTACATATATAAATAATATCTACATAGTAACATTGCAATTTCTAATGAAGTGAATTTCAACTACAAAGGAAATAACATCCTAATAAATTTGAGTAAACTATACATTGCAAATTAACTGTATAGTAAACATATAAAAATATATATTTATAGGTAAAATATTAATAATAAGAATAAATTCTTTAAGCAAGTTTAGGTATTTTAGTAAAGTAACTCTTCAGTCTATCTTGTTTAAAATTATTTCAGCTGAACTTTCAACTTTTTTCAACTGAAATTCCCCTTCTGCATCATGCCCCCAGCTAATTACCTACAATATAGTGTGTATGAGAATATGGAATAAATTAAATTTTTATTTTGGCCGCGAACATAATTAAAGAGTTCTTTCAGTTGAAAGTACTGAGTTTAAAATTCCTCAAAATTATACTTTTAATAGAATCAAAAAGTATAATTTCTAGGAATTTCAATCTAAACACTTTCAAATCAAAATAAATTATTCATTAAATATATGATGAATTAAATTTTCACTAAGCGTTCAGTAACAAATGATTATATAAAAGTACAGATTGAATTCAAAGAGCCTGGATATATAACATGGAATTCTCCATAAATTATATTTTGCATCTTTACTGTACATGTTTAAGCCAACCACATTTGTTTCTACTTCCATCAATACCTTTTCTGTCTAATCTAATCAATGAAATACATGCATTTTGCTTATTAGTCAGACTGGCGACGTTACTAATTTCCCAATCTTTTCATCTCAGCAAAAGAGTGAACCAGAATTCGACTAATTGACAACAACTAATCGTAAATGCCCCTCTTAGCTATTCTAATAAAATAACAGGCGTATGGCGAACAACATATAAAATGGAAACAGAACCATGCTACAAAGGAAGCTAATTGTTTCTTTAATTCAAGTGTTGCTGTGAACGGTGGAGCTTCTAATTGAAGTGGTCGAGCCTTTAGTGGAAATTGTTTCTTTTTGCTTACATAAACGTGCACAACATTTGCCGAAATTTCTTTTCTCACTTGCGGGCTCCACCTAAAATGTCGGCATTCTTTAACTAACTTCCGGGGAAGTAAAAATAGTCTCTGCAATAAATTAGAATTTCTAGAAGAACACGCCTCTGGCGGTGATTATAATTAAAATTGCAACGTGATGTATTGGTCGGAAGAATGAATGTTGCCATTTGAGACAACCTTCCCAATAAATAAAATAATTCCATTTTGTTTATTTCAGTAACAAAAGGACCCTCACAAGAGAGAATTGCTAAAGTTCGTTTTCTCTATTGACTTATTAGACTCTGACTATGAATTTCAAGGAAATTCAATTGTGATGTGTGTGAAAGTTGGTATCTTTAATTGCATTTATTTTTATTTAATTAGTTTATTTTATTTTATTTCTTATTGTTTATTTTCTATATTTTATTATATTAGCCAGAAATTAAAATTGGTCTTTTATTTCTGTTATTTTTCACTGCAATACTACTTTTAAGCAAACAATTGTTTCAAGACATTTTGATCAATGATTGAAGTAATGAAATAAATTCCGTTTTAATGTTAATAATATTCTAAAATAATTTAATATTTAATTTTAATTCATGTAACTATAGTTATAATTTACACTTAAATTTGAAATTTAAATTATAAGATTAAATGTTTCTTATAATCCAAAATAATTTCATATTTATTTTTATCATTTTTAAGCAAGCGGTAGTTCCACACCATTTCGATCAACAAATGAATAAATTAAGTAAATTTTGCCTTAATGTTTCTTAAAATCTAAAATACTTTCATCTTTAATTTTAATTTAGGGAAAGATAGTTATAATTTACACTTAAATTTGGAATTTAAATTGTAAAATTAAATTTTCTCAATAATATAAAATAATTTCATATTTATTTTAATTTATGTGAAGACAGTCATAAATTACACAAAAATTTTGAATTTAAAATATAACAGTAAGTGTATTTCTGTAAATTTGTAATAATTATATACTGGTTCATATATTTGTATTAACTATAAATTAGAAAATGTAAAATTGAGCATGACTAGGATGATTGACTTCCTAGTGCTCTAGTACTCGATGTAGCAGATTCTGAGTTTGAGGCCTGGTCGTGCCGTGGAGGCTTTGTAGAGGTTCGGCATTCAATTTAAAAAAATAGGTTGTGGTCTATTTTAACTGTAGGTCTGACAATCATACCCAGTAAAAAGTAAACATCTCTGACAGTAGGCAAAATTAACTTGATTCACCAAGGGGTTCTTGTGCCAGTAAAAGAAGAGTGAGTATTTATTTTATGAATTTGTTATTTGAAACTTAGTGAAAAATCAAAAAAAAAAAAAAAAAAAAAAAAATGGTTCTCATTTAATAAACAAAAGATGTACATTTTACAATGAAATCATTATTTTATATAAATGATTATATTTACATGCAGCATGTATCTAAATTAACTGTAATTATTTACATGTAAATATTAATAAACATTTACGTCATGTTTAATTATGTCATGTAACTATTAATAAAAATTTATTTGCATGTAAATATTAATAAACGTCATAAAATGCAATATATTACTTTATATGACATTACTGTCATGTAATGTAATGTATTGCATTTTTCTTCGTCTTCATTGCCGCAACAACCCTATGCTGGGCCAAGGCCGCCAGTCCTATTGGCAAATTTCTTGACAGGAGATCATTTCTTTTACGATGTAATGCCTTACGATCAACATTCATATTAGATCGGTTCCTAGAGTTTAAAGTGGATTCAGTCCTACTACAAGCATCCATGGCACAGGTGGGACTCGTACCCAAAACCTTGTGCCTTAGAGCGGCAGTCACTCGGCCATCATGCCTCAATATTACATTATATATTATATTATATTAAATAATATTTATTTGATATATTAAATTATTATAATATATAATGTAATATAAGTATTTTATAATTATGTTATTTCCTATAATCCTTTATTGTTTTCAAATAATTGCAGAAAAGTTTAATTTTGGTTTAGTTTATGAACTGTAAATTAATGCATGTAACCAAATTTCAATAAATAATTTATTCTAAAAATATACATTGTATAAATTATAATTATAACCTAAAAACAACTTTCCTGGTTTCACGTACAATAAAAAAAATTGGCCCTTTTATATTTATGAAATCTTGAAAGACCATAAATATTTTAAATTGAATTACTTTGACTAATAATATGTAAAATTCCTTCCAATACTTGCCTGCCCATTTTCTGAAAATTATTTCAATCGTGGAAAATTGTCTTGGAAAAATAATTTATTTAAAAATTATTATTTTTCAGCTAGCACTTGAAATTTATTCATTTAATTTAAAATCTCTGCAGTTCTATAAATGGTAATCGTGAGAAAATTAAAAGTACTATTCATACAAAAATGAACTGAGCATTTTCTAACGGACACTGAGCTTTGTTATATAATTGTGAACTTTTATTTGACATATGTTTTTATTTTAATGAAAACATATAACAAAAATCATTTAGATCTCAAATGATATATCATTTTATCAGTGGTTAGATATCAAAAATGATGATTACCATTTGATCAATGGTTAGATAGCTAATGGTATATCATTTGATCAAAGATTAGATATGAAATGATATATCATTTCATCAAAGATTAGAAATAAATTATATTTAATTTCATATGTTTTTAATTTAGATTTTCTGCTTAGCATTTGATTTGACATTGGATTTCAAATTGTTATAATTAATTTAGTTAGCTTTGAATTAACTGGTAAATAATGTTCCAAATATTCAGAGTACGATATATAATTTTTCTGTAAAAAAAAACTACATAATCAATTTAACAGTGTTTAAAAACATTTAAAATCTTTAAACCTGTTAAATTAAACCTTAAAAGAAAAGTGACAGAAATACCACTCCCAAAGTAAAATACCACTTAAAACAATTCCATTTCTCACTTCAGAGTTCGCTGAAAGTTCCTTGAATGCTGGCAACTGAGTTGAAAAATGAATGCTTTAAGAAATTTCTCGTTGTCTCACAACTGGGAGGCCAAGTAGCAAGCAAAATCTCTTCAACTCGCTTCAGAACTGTATAGCTCTGGGAATAAAGAGAATAAAACAGCACTACACAAGGCTTAAAAGAGTTATCACACCTCGGTAATATAGGAAAATCTCATACTTGGTTCCCGAAATTTTCTGACTCGGGTAATTGAAGGAAATTTTAAATTTAGTGTATTTCTCCTGCTTATTTCCCGTGAAATGAGATAAGGTAACAACTTTGCACCTAGTAGTTAGGGCACTATTTATAAGTAAACAAATTGTAGAAGTACTTATCAATAAAAAAAAAAGTCTTGAGTTAAAGGCTTTACAATGTTTAAGGATGAAACATATTTAAAGTATGACCACCTTTGAGAGGAAAAATTGTTTATTTAGTTATTTCGCTTGAAACTTATGTTTAAAAAAGACGGTAATATTTTAAAATGAGACATGGCTCTCAAGATAAACTGAAATTTACATAAATTATATGTTTAGAGACCAGATGTTTGTACAACAGTAACAATGTTATTAATTTCAAGTGATATTAATTGAAATTTTTGGTAAAAAATAAGATTGTAATTTGTAAGCTTTGTAACACATATTACTTAGTTTTGTCATGCAGTTTTATAATATCTTTATCGCTACGTCCGTGTTTATTTAGACTATTTTATGTATACGAATTAAAATAAAAATATGTACGCTTGACATTAAATGAAAAGAATAATTGTGTATCCTTTAAAATGTATATTTCATTTTATACAATACTTATTATAAAGTTTATATTTTATTAGATAAGTTTAGGAAATAATATTAAGCAATATATCAATAATTTTTGAATTATACATATATTTCAAACAAATATGTTTTTACATCATTCTAATTACATTTTCCTTAAATAATAAGAAATTTTTTTAATTTATTAATTTAGATTATATAAATAACAACAGAGAAAAAAGTTTATACTAATACTTCAGGTAAATAAATTTGAATATTTAAATACATTTATTTTTAAAAAGAAATTTCAAATTAACCGTTACTTTTTTTTAATAAATACTACCTAACCACTTTAATGGTATTTAAAAACATTTAAATTATTTAAAACTGGTAAAATTTTAACAGACCTTAAAAGAAAAGTGACAGAAATACCACTCCCTAACTAAAATACCACTTAAAACTACTTCCATTTCTTACTTCAGAGTTCACTGAAAGCGCCCTGAATGCTGGCAACTGACTTGAAAAATGATTGCTTTAAGAAGTGGCTCGTTGCCTCACAGCTGTGAGGCCAAATAGCAAACAAAATCTCTTCAACTCGTTTCAGAACTGCATAGCTCTGGGATTTAGAGTTTAAATATATTTATTTGTGAAAAGAAATTTTAAGCCATGACCATTATAAAGAACATAATTATCAGAAATTATGAAAAATCATTTCACTGGTCTTAAAGTCGTAGCACTAAGATAAGAAAGATTTTAATTTAAGAAAAACATGATAATAACTGACAATTATCTTTACTGAAATATTAATTTTTTAATAACATTAATTATTTTTATTTATCATTTAAAATTTTTGTTGTTGTTGCTTCTTATTATATTTGGTCGAAAACAGCAAGCAGACTATGTCCATGAACCCGGGTGTTCTCATGGAAGGAGAGAAAGTGGGACAGCTTCTGTTGTGATTGACCACCTATAGGTATGCATCTGACATGGCTTCGTGTCGTTGAAAAAGGAGGGCAATGTCTTCCCGGTAGACTTTTGGGGGAACTACCCTGCATTTGTTTATCGTAGGGGAGAAAACCAGGAAAAATTCCAACTGGTAATCTGACTGACGAGGCAAGATACGAAAATCAGAAACGCCAGTGGAGTCTCCTCGAAAACGAAACCTTAAATTTTAAATAAAATTAATTGTACCTTAAATTTTAAATTTTGCATTTTAATTCATTTTTCATCGAAATATTTTCATTATTGTAAACCAATTTCTAATTTACAATCAATAAATGTAGAAAAAATTATGCTAAAAATACATTTAAATGTTAAATATTTATGGTATTTTAATAACAAGTTTTGTTACTAAATATATATGATAGATAGATATACAGTAGAACCACTTTAAGTCGAACTCGATAAGTCGAAAATCTCCACAACTCGAAGAAAATTTTTGTTCCCTTCACTTCAAGCCCCATAACCTCCATTACTCCGAAGAAAAATAAGTTACTGACTTTACGAATTTACCGACAATGCACGTCATTTTTTCTTAGAAAAAAATGTGTGAGTATATAGTAAATAAAATAACCAATTCTATGAAGTAGCAATTCGGAAGAAAAATAATTTTCTACACTTTATAGCTTAGATAATGCTATAGGTAGAGAACAATCGAATTGTCTAAAGCAAAAAAAAAAATAATAATAATAATAACTGACTTTTTTAATACATAATATTTTTAATTTTAAGGTTGTTTCGGAATTATTTTAATTTTTTATTGTAGTACATAATATTACTTTTAAGTTGCAAATAAACATGCTTATTACCTCTGTAACTTCAATTTTTATTTATTTTAGCTCTCTAACTCCACATAAGTTAGAAAGAATCTAGACCTCTACAAGTCGAATATTTCCTTACAAAATTAAGATGGGCATAAGATATAAGGATATTATTTGAACTTTATTTATGTCTTACATATTAAACTGTATATTAGTTCACCTAAAAGCAAAATGTATCCCTAAAATACAATTCATCCAATAAAACTTTTTAAATCAGCTGGTTGTCGCAAATATCACTACACGGCTTCAACTCCAATTTAACTCAAGATTCATTTATACATAATTTCAAGGGGCATATATCCTGGGAACAACACTTAAATTTTCCGCGTGGCACACAGGCCGGTCCCTGGTATTATTATTTATTAAAATCTGCGCCAACGCCAACTTCTTAACAAGATCTCGCGACTTTATGAAATACGAGTTTGGTGCAGAACGCTTTATAACACAGAAAGGAGGTTGAACAATACATCAAATTTAACTGGAACCGTTAAGGGAAGCGAGAATCAAGCACAAACTTTCGGAGTCGAGCACCGAAATTAAATCGTCGAGTTCGGGATCGGGCTTGATTTATTTGCTTCTGGGAAAAGGGCTTCACCAACTCTGGACTGTCTTCTTCCGTGAGAAATTGGATGGGGTTGCGGTTAATTTATAAGAGTGTCACTGCAGGTTGTGGTTAATTTCTTTGCCTTATATTGCTAAAGCACGTTTTGCTGGGTGTGTGATTGGCAGGGATTTTGATTTGTTTCTAGTACAGAATGCATCCGGGAGATAAAGCATATATTTTAAATTTTGAGAAAGCTCGTTGTTAATTAATATATTCCTTAAAATTGTAAAGAGGCTTAGTAGTTCATTTAATTTTGTTTAATGAATATTTACTTAAGGTGATGAATAAAAAAGACGAACAGAAATGAAATTGTATGACCAGCATTTATTTGGAGGATAAGTGTAACTATGAACTGGTATTCTAGTGGTTAATGAAATGGAATTTTATAATGTCAAGCATGTAAAGTATTAATGTAGAAGTTAATTTAATTTTACATCTCTTTTCAAAGAAAATATACATTGATATAGTTCGACCATGTTGAACAGCAAACATTTCAAAAGCTAAAATAGATTATTCGATTCCTTGTTAAGGTTGCTAGTCAGATATAAGATTTGTAAAGAAATTTTTTTTTTTATAAAATATAATATACAAATACAAGAAACTGTTATAGATATGTAAATATAATAAATAAAAGTTCAAAAATGTACACTCATGAACATAGAATAAAAATTGAAAATAAAAAAAAAAAATTTTTTTTCTTTGTCTCATGGCAATGTGCGCCACTGGTGAGCATTAGGGCGGAGGTTCAATACTCTTTGTTGTAGAAGCTGTCTTAAAAATACAAAGGAGACTCAATGGAATTTGTGATTTTTGATTGCTTGGTGGAAGTTTTCTGGCGGTTTTACCATAGGATAAGCAAATTCGGAGTATTTCCTCTAAAAGTACTGCTGGAAGGAGCAGCCCTCCTACTTCAGCGGCACGGAGCCAAGTCAGGTTTCTACCTACTGGGGCTACATTACAACAGAAGCCGCCCCTATCCCTCCATCCATGAGAAATCATTGGGATATCCATCCCGCACTGTAGAACACTAATGATTAGACATATCAATAATAACAACAAAAAATATCTGCAAAAATATATTTCTTCCTATTACGCTGCAGTCTTTGAATCATAGAGAAGTATTATAAGAGAGCTCGGGGTTTCAGGATGAGGAAAACATACTTTTAACATGGTGATACTCCTCACTTGACTTTTAACATGGTGATACTCCTCACTTGACTTTTACTTTGCTGCATAAGAAATGCGATGATTACCCAGCCATTTTTGGAAACAATCTTTATTGTTGGCTATTACGACTCTATGCTGTTGGCGCGAAAGGAAAAAGGTTTTGTATCATACATCGATTTTCTGAATAAATGGTTCCTTATTTGGCTATAAATAAACGCACATTTAATTTTTCTAAATATTTGACATTTATATTGTATTAATAAACTTTCTTCAGTGATATTTTCCATACAAAATGATTAAAAGAATAAAGTGTTCATTTACTGGACTTCTTGTAATGTTTTATTATAATTCATACGAAATGTCAGGAGATATAAACAAAATAACATGTCTTTTATCTATTTATATTTAATAAGCACGTAGTTACCTATAATTGCAGGGCTTGAAACTAAGAATTTCAGGCATTTCTCGAAATTTTCAGAATTGCTTTGTACGTTTTGTAAATAAATGCGCGCAGGGAAAAGAAGCCAAGTGGCGATACAGTGCCAACTGTACTATAACTCTACAACTTTTGTTTCTTTAAAATAGGGAGACGCGCTCAATTTTTTTATTACTCTATGGATTGAATGTGTCGGATTTGGGCGTTTGTCAATTTCCCACACAATCGATGGTCAAACTACAGTGTGATCTGTTCACAATGTATTTGAAGCATAATAGCTAAAGTCTAAAAAGTCATTCAAATCATTGAAGTGGAAATATAATATGATTTGCTATTGTTACTTATTTTCGTTAGCTTAGCATTTGAAGAAAAAAAAAGATAAACATGAATTAAATAAATTATTATACATTTATTTGTGAAAATAAATTTGATTTTGTTAATTTTTTTTAATTTCTTTAAAATTTTGTGAAAAAAATATACATTGTTTGTGTTGGTATGTAGGTAACGATAAAGCATGCATTTTACATTTTCATAATTAATGCATAAATATTTGATAATAAATAAATTAAAAAATTAATAACTTATGTATTGTTATAGTTTATATGTCCATGCACTGGTAGTGTAATATCAAACATTGAAATAATAGTGGAGATTTATAATATTGATTTATTGCAAATTTAATTAAAATATAAAATAATTCCTTAGAATAGCATTCAGTAAAATTAAAAATGCCATTCATTTTGACAATATTTTATTATCAGTATCCCAAAAAGTTTGATAAGGAAATGCATGGTTAATTTCTTATATTGAGAGTAAATTTCTGTTTTTCTGTAATTTTTTAAAACTTAATTAAATTTTTGAAACACAATATGTATGAGTTCTCGTTTTAAAGAAAGCTAAACTAATTTAATTACCTAAATGGGTTATTTATTCTTCCTCAGTATTCTTCATTAATTGTTTTAACACGTGTTCACCTAAGAATAAATTAATGAAAAAAAATTTGAAATCGTTTTAGTTTCCAAAATGTAAATCGAAAAAAGGACTAAAAAAAACAATGAAATGAAATAAACATCATTTACTTGTACAGTTGGCCAAAAGACAAATATGACGGCCATAATTATTTTTGTATTTATTTTTAAATCTTTTCATACGTAATAACGTTAGAAACAGTTCGAAAATATCTTATATTTCAATACTGATTAACATAATTAATTAACATGGTCAATTAACCATGCGGCAATGATTAGTTGATTTTAAGATTAATTGATTAAAGATTTTTCCGTTGCAGAACCTGACATTTTTAATGCAATTAATTCTGCATGATGAAATTAATGAATGATAATTTTTCGTACAGACCTCATGAAAAGCTTTATAATTATAGAAAACCAAAAATTGAATTTTACAATGTCAAATGAAATTTTCTCTTAATGAACTATATGTAACGTTGTAATTAATATTTATTAAGAACTTTTCCAAAATTAAAAACAATTTTATTCAAATTTTTGGAAATATTTAGAATAATTTATTTATATAACATATTTAAAAATAGAAATATGAAATATCTGCTGCAAAAATATTAATTATAGCATACTAAAATTTTTATGCGGATGATTTTCTAGTGATGTCAACCCTTATTATATATATATAACTTAAATCAAATCTCATTAGCTAATTTGGTGCAGTTAAAAAACAAATACCCATATTCATTTTTCGTTATTTGATGCCATTGACAATTTAGGAAGCCTACAAACAAATATAATTTTCTTGGACGATCTTATAGAGCATTTTAATCATTTAATGCTTTCTTAATCTAACTTGATCTGACAATTTCATTATTTTTTTTTTTACTTAGTGAAAGACAAAAGCGGTATGATATTATAGTCGTTAATAAATAAACGTCTATAGTATTATATACCTACCGTTTTCAGTAATTTTAAAAGGTAGAGACATTTTTAATAATAATTGATGAGCTAATAATTTTTTTTACACCTTGAATAGATTGTTTTGAATCTCTCCGATTCCGTAATATAAAAGTTAGGCTTTAATTAATCATGTTATTAATTTTGTTAATCAATTACCTTACACAATAAATTAATTTATGTCAAACCATTTCCAAAGATACTACTTATGTGAATATCTAATGATGATTCCGAAAGTTATTAGTATTGTCCCTTGTTTTTGTGGCGAACTGTTTGGTTTTAAAAGTTTTGCTCATACCAATCAATTATATGCTATCATTAATATTTCATATATGACACTAGCATTATGCTATATGTCTATAGTATGAATAATACATATATATAATGAAGTAAATATCTTTATTATGAAGAGTTTGAAATATTTAAATCCTTTTAATATATTCTCGCATTTCATTGTATCTAATGGTTAAGCATTATATGAATAAAATGTATCATCTAGGCATTGTATGCAAACAAAAAAACTAAACTTTTTGTTTCTTTTGGAAAAGCAGATATTGTAATACAAAAGAAACGTATTTTTTCAGTCGAATAGTTATACTAATTTAATCAAATAAAAAAATAAAATTAAAATGACATTTTGAAAGGCGTTTTTTCTTTAAATTAATCTCTATTTTTATTTCTCTTATTATTTTTATTTATTTATTTTTTTTTGCACAGACGTGCTTTTTACATAAAAATTTGAATGGGCGTCAGTAAAAACCGTCAAATTAAACACTCTTATAACAATGCGTTGTGAAAAAAAAAATAATGCTAGCTTGCAGGTCGCAACAAGCAAAACTAGAATGACAATTGAAATAGTGTCTTTGTGTTCGTTCATGCAGTAATATGTCTTAATTCAATAGTTTCAAAAAGAATAATGAATTTGTAGCATTCCTTACTGTATAATGCTAATAAGCTTAAATATATTATATTCTGTATTTTAAAAATACAAGTAAAGTAAAGAAAATGCCTCCATTCTTTGATAAACTATCTATCGACTTACACTTTCTTAAAAAAAGTCCTTGATAAGATTTAACTCTACGGATAAAATAGACGTTAACTTCAGTATTAAAACCAGGAAATGAAAGTAGCTGTACTAATGCTTCAGTAGATATTCTCAATTTGTAATCTGCAGTAGAAGACATTCTGTGCCAGAAAGATTTAACAGCTACGCTTTATTGAAGTAATTAAGAAAAATGAATTATTCACCAAGTATTGCTATTCTCCAGAGACATCTAATGATTCTTGCTCGCATCGAATAAGAATGCAACGATCTATGTCTCGCAATGGTGTCCCATGCTGAATGGTTGTACTGATGAATTACAAGTAGTTGCTATTAAGTCTTGATTATACATGCACTAGGGAGATATGCAATGAGTTTGTTCTGAAAAATTTCAGCTAATATAAGATTCCTATTTAACTGAAAGTTCCAGAAAAATATAATGTAGAAGCTCTTGTACAAGTTTCTAGCATTTCATTTTATCAAAACAGCGCGCCATTTTACTATAGAGTGGAACATTTTTCCCAGTGGTATATTTCCTACGATAATTCAATTACAGTCAATTCTACAGTAATTCAATTGAGCCTGAAGCAGCCTGGTGAATAGTGCATTGAAACTTATACTCAGGGTTTTGGTTAGAAATATGACTTTTCTTGGCATGTTTTTATTTAAGACATTCAACGTCTCTATCGATGATGCCTTATAAATTGAAAAATCTTCCAATGAAGATCGGAGTAATGTAAACATTTCAACTATTCATTCCAAACTGCAATATCCCATTAAGTTTGTCGTGTAAAATAATTGCCACACTGTAACAGGTTATGGGATATTGTAGAACTTATAACTGTCAGGAAAAAATTCATATTTTAATATGAATAAAACATTTTCCGAGAAAAATTTGCTAGAGCCATAGCTTTTTCGATGGAAATCGTATGGTTCAATTAGTTTTATAAAATTAATAATAAAAACGAATTTGTTATTCACTGTCCTTTATTTTTTAATATATAAATCAAATTCCAATCGGAGAAAATTCAATATAGCACAATACAGAATCATGTTGACCGTATTTGAAATATCACTATCTCACATTAACAATCAGACTACAGCTTTTATCATATTTGTTTCGTTCTTCCCTGTTATCTGGGACTATCAAATCATAAATATGAAAGTAATTTTTTTAAATGTTTCATGAACATCGGCATTGGAAAAATATTGGGAACAGTTTCCTCTATGGCAGTATTTAATATCTTTATAATTGTATATGAAAATTGATATGTATATGAGCAAATCCAAAAGTACTCTCAATTCATCAATGTTGATGTGGTCATTTTCATCTTCAATTTTATTTTTCTTTTTCTTCCATTGCTTAAATTTGTCCATTTCCCAATTATGCAAAAAAGTTCACCTATACAAACTAGCTGAAAATACATTTTTGGATTTGAATTATCAATTTTTCCTTAAGATCTTCGTACAGGAAGTTTTAATAATTTGTGAGCTGGAGTTCTAATGTTTCAACAGCTAATCATTTGAATCGATTTTTCTCATAACAGTAATTCACAGAATTAATAGCTGCATCTGAATCAAAGAAATCATTTAGAGTTCAATTATAGGTTCTGTTAAGTGGGGACTTTGAACAGAATCTTGTGCACAGTCATCAGGCTGGGTTTTATGGATTAATGTTGAATTTCCTACATATCTTCTGTTACAATGGCGAATGTGCATTTTTTAAAAAAAAAAACCTTGGCATTTGAAAACAACAACTTAATTTTTATTATGAATAAGAAAAAATAGTTTATGGAAAAATGCTTTAGATTTTTCATATCAAAATACTGATTTTTATTGTAATAATATCAAAATTTCCATTAAAAAATATTGAAATAACAAATGATAATTTGGAGGATTTTTTTTTTTCAAATTGGAGCTTAAATTTGCTTTTTTTCTAAGTTGCAGGCAAATCTTATATCAATTTAAAGTATATTTCAATTTACAAATAATTATTTATATAATCATTTTTTCTTATATTATATAAAACATAAAATTTGTGAAAAAAATTTCACAATATGACTTTGGACTTTTATGTTTTTTGTTAAATTTTTTATTATACGTTGTTGGTTAAGAATACTTTACCGTAATTTTATACAAATATGGAATAAAAATGTGATGTTTTGTAGGGTTATTGTGACTTTATTTTACATGTAAAAGTCAAAATATCAACACAATAAATTTCTGCCCCATTTTCCAAAGTATTCAGAAATCAATTACATCTCTTCCACGTTTGTTTAAAACTTTTTAACCTCATTCTATTCAAAGTATCTTTGTAATAAGATTATCCCATTCCATTTCATGCCTTTTTCTTTCTTTCTTATTCTAAATCCAATATCATACATGTACATGTTAGTATACTATAGGTATCAGCTGAAGGGGGCATTTCTTTACAATGTGCATATTCGAGCAGAAAATTTGGAGAACTTCTTTTTTATCTGTATCTTTTGCTTTTAGTTTCCTCAGTGTCACTTCCTGCTTTCTATACCCGTTTCTTTTCGTTTATTTCTGATGTATCAATGCCGCTCTTTTCTTTCGGTATGTGGATATATACCCTAAATGGTATATATATATCATTTAATTCATTTTCAGTTTCGATTCAAAAAACTTCTAAGCGGAAATTTCATGGTGGAATACTATTGTGTCTTTTTTCTTGTCAAAGTCTTTTTTATTGGCAAGTAACTCTGTAGCGGTACCATTGTTTATGGGTCTTTTTCCTTCCAACCCAAAGTCAGGTTTCTTCACAGTTTTTCAGAAAAGGGCATCGATTGTTGAAGTCGTTTTGTCTCTGGAGTAAAAGCGGAAAAAGTGAGCCATTGAACGGTTGCACTTCTGCGAGGAGAGAGGAAGTTTAATAACGTTTTCTTCCGGCTTTTCTTTTCCAACTCTTTTCCAGTTTTTCGAACTGTCACAAAAAAGGGTGTTGCGACGTACATTTGGAGGAGCTGGATGGATCCATAGCAGAAAAAGTTGCCTCATAATCTTTCCTTTAAGTGGTCTTTTCAAATATATATCTTACGTGCCTTGAATATATTTTTTATTTTATGGGTTTTCTAAAAATATCCGATAAGTCATTTTTTCCTAATGGTTAAATAAAAAACTTATTTCAAAGCAAGATAAAAGACACCATAAACATTTAATTGAAATATGTTAATAAGTAAGTTGCTAATCTGCTAAGTTTATGATTTTGTATTTTTTTTTAATTTATTATTTTTTTAAATATTTTGTTAGATAAGTGTGTTTATGTTTTGCTTTCTATTTTTTTTTTTTTAATAGTTATTCAGAATAAATTTTTCTTTAAAATTTGAGGAACCATCATTCTTAATCATTACCATCGTTGTGCAAGTGCCATTAAAATTAATTTTTGATTCCTTCAACTTTTTGCTAGTATTTTATCCTGATAAGATTGATCATAACTAAAATTTGATAAAAACTAAAATTTGATAAAACTTAAATTCGATAGAAACTAAACAACAACTAAAGTTCGAAAAAAAAAATTATAATCAACTTTTTTCATATCGGAATTTTTATGAAAAACAGAAATCGATACGAAAAATAAAGCGAGTTGTATTTTTAAGAGGATAGTCATATTCATGAATATTTTAATTCCAATTAATGATAATAAAATCGCTCGATTTTCTAGAGTCAGGCAATATGACAGTTATATATGACTGGGCCATATTTCGCTGGATTACCAGTTAGCTATTTTTAGTTATTTTGCTAGTTGAAAGGTCAGCATTGCAACGTCAGCGAAATTTTTTTTCAAGGGAAACTAGCTAGCCCCGTATATCTTCCCTTCTTTAATAAATAACACTTTAGCGGGGATGTCATAAGATAGGAGGAATTTTTTTTTAATTAGTTCTGTTTGAGTCAATGAATGATCGAATGAATTTCGCTTTTTGTTAATTGTATAAATTCGATCTACTTTACTGTCTTTTCAATGGCTTCAAGGAAAACTATGGTGTGGTGCCAAGTCATTTCCTTTCACATACATTCTCCTGTCATTAATTTTTTTGTGGCATCACGTTATACTGTCTGAAAAATGTTTTTTTTTTTTTTTTTTTTCCCCCAATGGCAGATTATGAACAGTTACAGAACAACGAAAAATCAAAAAAGAACAGAGAAAACAACAAAACATGCTGCAACAGAGTTCATTAATCTAACATATCTCTAGCCTCCCAATATCGCTCGGCGCGAAAAGTCTTGCTCAGAGCAGGACAGTGCGATAGATGCGTGGTGTCCATAGTCTCTCCAGAGCTGCACAGAGTGCATATCGGGGAAGGAACAATTTTGAGTCTGTAAAGATGTTTACGCAGGCAGTCATGTCCAGTGGCTAGTCGGAAATGAGCGACTGCTCTACGCCTTGGAACATTACATAGATTTGGGATGGCATTCTTCCAGGACTTTTGGGAAACACGGTTATAGAGGTCTTCTTGAGCGCGGACCTTAATTGATCTTTCGATGAGATTTTGGATAGAGTGGAAGGGTGTAGGACGAGATATTTTTTGTGTGATTAAAGCCCCCCTTTTAGCCAGGAAGTCGGCTTTTCTCATTGCCTGGAACCCCACAGTCGGCAGGAACCCACTGGAGGACTATAGTTTTTTCAAGTGATGCCAGGTTTTCAAGATGATAACGGCAATCCAATATGTCTTAGGTTTTAGGAATATTGTTAGAAACAATAGCTAACAGAGCAGCTTTAGAATCACAGAGGATAACAGATCTTGTGAATTTTTCCAGATGGCACTGCAGCTGGGGCAGAGCTGTGTGAATCGCAGCAATTTCACCATCAAACGCAGTACCTCCTTCAACAGGGACGTAGAAAGAAAAAAATTCTGAACCCGCTCCGGAGGCAGGAGGTATCTATCGGTAAAGATTCTGAGCCACTCTGGATCAGGGTAAAGAATGTTTAACATTTCTAGAGCAATGGCTCTCAAAATAGAAGTGTCTGTATTACTTTTTGTAATCTTTTGGCCCAAATCAAGATTAATGCAGAAAGATTTCAAATGCACTGGATTTTGGGGTGGAATGAGTAATTCTGGTTCGTGATTTAAACCAAGTGAATTTTTTAGCTGGAAGACTCCCTACAGAAAGCCCATTTGAGTCTTTAAATTTCTGATCAGGTCTTGTTTGACTTAAATGTTTGAAAAATGTATGGAAAAATAAATAGCAGGAAAAAAGCTAGTTAAGTACATAAATCACATATAAAGAAAAACAGAGATAAATTTTGAAAGATTTATTAATATAACTGAAATACAAATTTGTATTTGAAAAGGCAGAGCAAAATTCATATTAGAAAATCAAAAAGGGTCACATTCAAGTATTGAAAATTTTTAATCGGTGATTGGAAAAAGAATGCAAATCGAAATTATGATGCATAAAACTGCAAAACATGGAAACTAAAGTAAAAAATGAAGAGAATAAGGAATAAAAATAAGATGTCCTTTGAAAGAGATAAAAGTTTCCATTTAAGCAGAAGCTGTTTTATCACCTAAGAAATTTTTTATTTAATTGAATTCTTCATATTATATGAAACTGATAGCAGTTTGGAGAAAAAAGTGATTACTTTCTGTGCTTGTTTGATTTGATTATATTGAGATACTGACTGAGCAACAAATGAAAGCGAAAATCTTTAATAATTAAATTTATTATAACTTTTGATTGTAGCTATTTATAAAGTTCTAGCTACAAAACTATCACTACCCTAATCTTATACTTTATATCATTTAAAACTATCTATATAGAGGTAGTTTTATAAAGAAATTATAAAAATTTCTATCGATTGTTGAATATGCACGGAGAAATTCTCTAAAATTATGATTGAAACCTCTTTAATTGAAGTGATTACAATTATTTTTAATTGAACTACTTACAATTATTTTTAATTGAACTACTTATAATTATTTTTAATTGAACTACTTACTAATATTTTAAAATTTAAAATGAGCAGTAATACGAAAAAAAAAAAGTTAACTACAGATAGTATTTTATCGCAAAACTGTAAGTTGGACATGAAACAACTTGTCCAAAAACAATCATTACAATAAATTTTTGACTCACTTACCAAAGTATTCAGAAATCAATTACATCTCTTCCACGTTTGTTTAAAACTTTTTAACCTCATTCTATTCAATGTATCTTTACAATAAAATTATTACATTCCATTCCATTCTTTTGTGTTCTTTTTTATTCTATATCCAATATCGTACATGTACATGTTGGTATACACTAGACAACATCTGAAGGGGGAATTTCTTTACAATGTGCATATTCGAGCAGAAAATCTGGAGAACTTCTTTTCATCTATATCTTTTGCTTTCAGTTTCCTCAGTGTCACTTCTTGCTTTCTACCCCGTTTCCATTCTTTTATTTCCGATATATCTATACCACACTTTTCTTTCGATATATATTGATATATACCCTGAATGGTATAGATATATATCATTTAATTCATTTTCAATTTCGATTCAAGAAACTTCTAAGCGGAAATTTCATGGCGGAATACTATTGTGTCTTTTTTTTTTTTTATCAAACTCTTTTTTATTGGCGAGTACTCTGTAGATGTACCATTGTTTATGGGTTTTTTAACCAACCCAATAACAGGTTTCTTCACATTTTTTCCGAAAAGGGCATCGATTGTTGAAGTCCTTTTGTCTCTGGAGTAAAAACGGAAAAAGTGAGCCATCGAACGGTTGCACTTCTGCGAGGAGAGAGCAAGTCTAATAACGTTTTCTTCCGATTTTTTTTTCCAACTTCCTTTCTAGTTTTGCGAACTGTCACAAGAAAGGGTGCTGCCAAGCACATTTGTAGTATCCGAATGGATCCATTGCAGAAAAAGTTGCCTCTTAATCTTTCCTCAAGTGTTTTTTTCAAATAAATGTCGTTTTTCCCCAGCAGTTAAACAAAAAAAAAATCTTTTCAAAACAAGATAAAAGGTACCATAAACATTTAATTGAAAGTATAAGTTAATAAATAAGTTACTATTATTTATAAAAAATGGCTAATTTTAAAAATTAAAATGATAATATATTTTTAATTTGATAACTTGACAATTTTTTTTTTTTTTTTAAAACTTAATTTTTTATCATTATTGGTAATTTTTTTTGTTTTGTTAATAATTATTGTGCTCTTGATTGTATATATATATATTAATATTGTTTGTTATTAATTCCTTTGTTTGTGAATGGTTTGTTAGCTTCACTTTTGTCATGACTTTGACTTTATTATTACTTCAATTTTGTCAACCTCATATATCTGACGGTTATACTTCTATCAAATCTACTTTTTTAGAAAACTAGTAATAAATTACTAATCTTTAAATTAATTGATTAATGTAGACAATAATTTTAGTTATTAGACGATAGTATTTCTATTCGAGTGCAAACAATATTTTTTTATCGATTTTTTTTCTTTAAATAAATAGACAATAATTTTTTCTAATTTGTAACTTAAAAATGCAATTTTTTTTCTAATTTGCTACTAAAATCTTTTTTTTTATAATTTTCTAAAACAATCATAAGTGGAATTCAAAGCCTTGCAAGGGATTATACTCAACTGCTCTCAAACCGCACTCATTTTCTGTATTGTTATAATATTTTCCAACTGTATTTCTCACTATCTTTTGCCTCATTATTTTATTATAGAATTCGTCTTTCTCACCTTTCTTTTTTTTTCCTTAAAAATCATCCAACCTTATCAGCTGGTTAAGTGTATTATCCTTATATTATTCAAAGTTGTAAAAATAAAATATAATTTATGCTAATAAATTTTTAATTTTTCATTAATTCACATGTGCGCCCTTTCCAATATGAGCAAACATTAAAAAAAATTTTACTTTAACATCTTACTAATATTTCATCGATATTTCATTGTTATTATTACTAGTGATTGCTATACGCAAATACGTAAATTTTAATTTCATTGAAATGTTATTTACTGGGTCCTAATTTGATTGGCATTTTTGTTCCCAGAAACCGCGAGATAGTGCGCTGGTAGAACCAAAAAATGCGATATGAAATAACTTCTTTAGGCGAAATATATTTAAAAAAAACACTCTTCAAGGCAATTACAGTTGACTGGAAACACCCTCATTATTGTATTATTTTTTAATATGTTTCCATATTTAATCAGAATCATCAAAATAATTGTATCTTTAAGTCGTTAAAAATGTACAATATTTAGATATATTACATGATTAAGGCTTTATAAAAAACATGTTGTTTTTAAGCTGAAGTCAAATGTCAAAAAACCTAAACAAAAATAAGTGTTTAAAATTAATTTAATTGCTTTATGCATTCTATTTTTAAAGTTTATAAGGTTGCACTCTTTTTTAATATATTTTTTTCAAAATTCTATTATATAAGTGAGTTTATATTTTACTTTCTAAATCTTTTTTATTTATAAATATTTATACACAAATTTTCTTTAAAATTTAGGGAACCATAATTCTTAATTATTATCAACGTCGTGCAAGGGAGATTGAAATTAATTCTTGATTTCTTTCTACTTTTTGCTAATATTTTATTTCATAAAATTTACTACAACTTAAATTCGATACAAATTAAACCACAACTAAAATTCGATAAAACTAAACCACAACTAAAATTCGATAAAAAAAAAATCTCATTGACTTTTTTTATAGGAATGTTTATGAAAAATAGAAATTGATACGAAAAATAAAGCGAGTTATAATTATAAGATGATAGTCATATGCATGAATATTTTTATTCACAAATGACAGTAAAAACCCTTGATTTTCTGTAGTTAGGCAGACTGGTTTATCAGGCAATATGACAGTAAAATATGAATGGGTCATATTTCGCTGGATTGCCAGTTAGCTATTTTAAAAATAAATAGTCGAAAGGTCAGCATTGCCATGTCAGCGAAATCTTTTTTTTTTCTATTAAACTAGTCACTCCGGTATATCTTCCCTTCCTCAATAAATAAGTCTATAGCGGGATTGTAGCTATGCAGTGTTATGAGATAGGGGTACTATTTTTTTGTTTTATTTCTGTTTGAGTCAATGAATGTTCGAATTAATTTCGCTTAATTCGAACTTTAAGTTTTTTCTATTATACTGTCTTTGCAATGGCTGCCAGGAAAAATATGGTGTGTTGCCAAGTCATTTCTTTTCACTATGTCCATTCTCCTGTCATTCATTATTTTGTAGAATCACATTATACTGTCTGCAAAAATATAAGGGGAATAACTAGCAGAAATAAACTGTCAATTAAGTACATAAATCACATATCATCATCAGTAGCTCAACAGCTCCATTCTGGGCCAAGGCTGTCTGCCTGCTGCCAGATTTCGAGACAGATGTTTTCTTTTTACAGGTTAGGGTTTTCAATACAACGCCCTGCTCTCTATAGCCATATTAGACAGGAACCTATGGTTTAAAGTGAATTCAAAACCACTACAAACATCCATGGTACCCCAGGGTCTCGAACCAAAAACCTGCGGCACCGAGCGCCAGAGCGCTAATCACTCGGACATCAGACCTTATATGAAAAAATACAGAGATAAATTTGGAAACATTCATTAAAATTACTGAAATTTAATTGTGTATTTGAATAGTTAAAGCAAAATTCATATTAGAAATATGAAAAAGAGAATCAGATTCAAGTATTGCAAATTTGCGCTCGATAATTGGAAAAATATTACAGTTCAAAATTATGATACATAAAACTCCAAAACAAGGAAACTAAAGTGAAAAATAAAGTCAATAAGAAATAAAAATAAGATCTTCCATTTAAGCAGAATCTGTTTTATCACCTAAGGAATTTAATATCTAATTGAATTTATATTATATGAGACTGATAGCAGTTTGGAAAAAAAAGTGATTACTTTGCATGCTTGTTTGATTTGATTATATCGAGGTACTGACTGAGCAACAAAATGAAGCCATCTCTTTAATAATTAAATTTATTAGAACTTTTTATCGTGGGTATTTATAAATTTCTAGCTACAAAACTATTACTGTCCTAATCTTATTCATATGAAACCTGCTTTATAGAAGGAGTTTTATGGAAAAATGTTAAAAATGTCTATATATTGTTGAATACTTACGTGGAAATTTTCTAAAATTACGGTTAAAACTTGTTTAATTGAAATAGTAAAAATATTTTTAATTGAACTGCTAGGAAAACAAATAGCCGGAGTAAACAGCCATGTAAGTACATAAATCACATATAAAGAAATACTGAGAAAAATTGAAAAAGTTTATTAAAATTACTGAAATTTAATTACGAATTTGAAAAGTGTAAAGCGAAATTCATATTAGAAAAACAAAAAAGAGAATCAGACTCAAGAATTGCAAATTGGAAAAAGAATGTAATTCGAAACTATGACACATAAAACTGCATCAGTGAAATAAAAATAAAAATAAGATGTTCCTTGAAAGAGATTAAAATTTCTATTCAAGCAAAATCTATTTTATCACCTAAGGAATTTGTTATTTAATTGAATTCCTCTTATTATATGAAACTGAGAATATGTTGAAGAAAAAAGTGATTACTCCCCACGCTTGTTTGATTTGATTATATCGAGATATTGACTGAGCAACAAAATGAAGCCATATCTTTAATAATTAATATTATTATAACTTTTGATCGTGGATATTTATAAAGTTCTCGCTACAAAACTATTATGTCCTAATCTTATACATCATATCATTTAAAACTTGCGTTATAATGCGGTTTTTATGAAGAAATGTCAAAAATTTCTATCGGTTGTTGAAACGCAAGTTGAAATTCTCTACAATTATGATTAAACTACTTACTATTATTTTTAATTGAACTAAAAAAATTCGTAAGAATATGCAATGATATACTTGTACTTTATTACAAGATTGTGTTGTTGCTCTTATGCAGCTGGCAATAGCATTGCGTAGTTCACCATAAAAACGTGTGTGTGTTTTTACCCATGAAGTTTTTGATAATTTAAAAATATTCTATGAATACCTAATATTTTTAAATTAATTTTACACTTAAAATCTTAAATTTACATTTATCTATAAATATATCATTACGATAAATGTCAGCTACAGTAAACGTATTAAAATAATCTACACTCCCTTATATCAATACAATTTATTTTTAATAATTTCATTTTTTTCTGTAAATAAATGTAAACCCCAAAATTTTTAAGAATATAAAATTGTTGGAGAATAAATGAATAAAAATGTAATAAAACAAAACAGGAGGCTTTAAGAAGAACAGTTATTGAGCTATACTCACAAAGTAAATCAAAATTAATTATTCATCAACTAAATTTTGAATTAAATTTTCTGTAAGTGTGTAATAACACGAGATTTAAAAAAGTACACTTTAAATTCAAAGTGCCTGGATATATTGGATAAAAGTCTTCATAAATTATATTTTACATCTTTATTCTGCTTATTCAAGTCAAACACTTTAGTTTCTATTTCTTCAATACCTGTTCTGTCTAATCTAATTAATAAAACAACATTTTGCTTATTAGCCAGACTGACGACGTTGATAATTTCCCGATCTTTTCATCTCAGCAACAAAGGGAACCAGAATTGGACTAATTGACAACAACTAATCTTAAATGCCCCTCTTAGCTATTCTAATAAAATAACAGGCGTATGACGAACAATATCTGAAAAGGAAACAGAACCATGGTACAAAGGACACTAATTGTTTCTTTAATTCAAGTGTTACTGTGAACGGTGGAGCTTTTAATTGAAGTGGTGGAAACCTTCAGTGGAAATGGTTTCTTTTTGCGTATATAAACTTGTAACAACATTTGCCGAAATTACTTTCCTCACTTGCGGACTCCACCTAAAATGTCGGCATCCCTTAACTAACTTCCGGGAAGTAAAAATAGTCTCTTCAATAAATTAGAATTTTTAGAAGAACATGCCTCTGGCGGTGATTATAATTAAAATTGCTACGTGACGTATGGGTCGGAAGAAGGAATGCTGCCATTTGGGACAACCTTCCCAATAAATAAAATAACTCCATTTCGTTTATTTGAGTAACAAAAGGACCCTCACAAGAGAGAGTTGCTAGAGTTCGTTTTCTCTATTTAATTATTAGGATCCAGCTATTGGATCTCAAAGAAATTCAATTGTGTGTGTGAAAATTCGTGCCTTTAAGTACAATTAATTTTATTTCATTCGTGCATTTTTTTTTGCATCTTAATATTTAATTTCTATATATTATTATTATATTACTCTGAAATTAAAGTGGTCTTTTATTTCTTTTATATTTCACTTCAATGACATTTTTGAGCAAACAATAGTTTCAAACCATTTTAATTTCAAGTGAAGAAAGGAAGTAAATTCCGCTAATTTTCTAATAATCTAAAATAATTCCATATTTATGTAAGGACTACAGTTTACACTGAAATTAGAAATTTAAATTTTAATATTAAATGTTTTCTGTTAATTTGCTGCAAAAATGGACTGGTTTATATATTTGTATTTGGTATAAATTATAAATTGTAACAATCGACATATGCCTAATGTCCGAGTGACTAGCGCTCTGGCGCTTGGTGCTTGGTAAATATTTTGTTTATGTCACTTTTAACACTTTGTTATCAATAAATGATGTTAGCCTACATGTCGCAATAAGCAAAAATAGAAAGGCATCTGAAATGGTATTTTTGATTTCATTCATTTAGTAACATACTTCCGATTTATTTCATACCTATCTAAATTTTAAACTGTTAATTATTAAATTTAAATTTTATTTTTTATTAACTTAAACGTTGTTTTTTTTTATTTTTAAATTTTTTCTGAGCAAGTTACTTAGTCTAAATTAATTCCTTTTAAATTTTTTTATTATAATTTTCATTTCGAATAAATTTTTAATTTTAATATTGGCAATTATGTAATTGGTGTTCGGAGATTTTATTCTCTGGGCACTGTACAAAAAAAACCTTTGCCTTTGTATTACTTCTGTAGCTTCAAAAGGACAAAAATAATGAATTTCTAGTTTTCTTATTGTATAATGTTAATAAACTAAAATGCATTATATTCTAACTCTACAAATACAAATACAGTAGCTAAAATGCATTCATTCTGCGATAAATAATCTATTAACCTACATTTTTTTAAAAACAGTCTTAGCTACGATTAAAATCTAGGAATAAAATTGGCCCTAACTTTAGTATTAACGCCAGGAAATGAAAGTAGCTGCATAAATGCTTCAGTAGTTATTCTCAATTTCTAATCAACAGTAGAAGACATTTTGTGCCAGAAAGATTTAACAGCTGCGCTTTATTGAAGTAATTAAGAAAAATGAATTATTCACCAGGTATTGTTATTCTCTAGAGGCATCTAATGATTCGTGCTCGCATCGAATAAGAATACTAAGATCTGCGTCTCGCAATGTTGTCCCATGCTGAATGGTGGTACTGATGAATTACAAGTAGTTGCTATTAAGTCTTGGTTATATAT
Source organism: Caerostris darwini (assembly GCA_021605075.1). NCBI lineage: Eukaryota > Metazoa > Arthropoda > Arachnida > Araneae > Araneidae > Caerostris > Caerostris darwini. The sequence continues at coordinate 693,855 of BPLQ01007602.1, forward strand.
GCTCTAAGGAGATACGCAGTGAGTTTGTTCTCAAAAATTTGTAGCTTATTTGAGGTTCCTAATTAACTGAAATTTCCAGAAAAATATAATGCAGTAGCTCTTGTAAACGTTTCCTGCATTACATTTTATCGAAACAGCGTGTCATTTTACTAAAGAGTGGAACATTTTTCAAATCTAAATTTCGATGTACCAGCGGTATATTTCCTACGATAATTCATTTCAACCTGGTGAATTATGCATTGAAAGCTTGGTACTCAGGGATTTGGTTAAAATATGACTTTTCTTGGCATATTTATATTCGAGAGATTCCATGTCTCTCGCGATGATGCCTTACAAACTGAAAATCTTTCCAAGAAGATTGGAGGAATGTGGAAATTCCTAATGATCATTCCAAACTACAGTGACACAAAGGGCTTGTAGTGTAGAAGAACCACCACTTTTTATGTCCATTCATATTAATGTTGAATTTGCTACATATCTGCTGTTACAATGAAAGAAAAAACTTATATTGTGAAAACAACATCTCAATTGATTTAATATATAATATAATTAAAATTTAAATGCAATTAATTTTATAATTTTCAATTTTTTCATTCATCTATTAGCAAAGTTCCTTTATTGTTATGAATATGAGGAAAGTAAACATATTACAAAATGTTTTAGTTCATTTATCGTATCTAAATTCTAGGAGTTTTATTTTAATAATATCAAAAATTTTCCATGCATAAATATTGAAATAACTAACAATATTATGCTGATAATATACTTATCTTCCTATTTTAGGTAAAATTTATTTTTTTCTAAGATGAATGCTCATGAAAAAACTACATCAATTTTAAATTATATTTCATGAACAAATACTTTTCTATATAATGATTTTTTTCGATATTATTTACAAAATAATATTTGCCAAAAGTTTCACAATTTCACTGGAATTTTTAGGATTTTGTTCTTTAATTAATTTCCTAACACCTTATTGTTTAAAAATACATTAGCGCAATTTTAAATATTTATAGAATAATAAAAACGTAATATTGTGTATGGTGTTTTAATTTTTTTTTCCAACAATGATAATTATTTACGTATTGTGAGGGTATTATTTACGTATTGATAACGATATTGATATTGATATTGATTGATAATTGATAATTAATTGTATAATAAATGTTTAATATGTTAAAAAATGTTACTATTTATATTGAATAATATTATTAATACTGATGTTGAAAAATATTGATAAAACTTTAATAAGTTTATATACAGATAAATATAAAATTTTGTATGTTTCTTAATATTTTTTTAAATACTAAAAATAGTATCAAAATTTAATTTTTAAAAGGAGCTAATTATACAGACAAATGTGTCTGCCTAAAAATAAACACTTAAAAAACAAAAAACAAAAAATCAGTACAATAATTTTCTACCTCATTTACTAAAGTATTCAAAAATCAATTACGTCTCATCCACGCTTGTTTAATACTTTTTAACCTCATTCTATTCAATGAATCTTTGCAATAAGATTATTACATTTCATTCCTTACTTTTGTTCTTTCTTATTCTATATCCAATGTCGTACACTTGCATGTTAGTATACTATAGGCATCAGCTGAAGGGGTGGAGGGAGGGGGTTTTTTTAGAATGTGCGTATTCGACCAAAAAATTTGGAGAACTTCTTTTTTATCTGTATCTTTTGCTTCCAGTTTCCTCAGTGTCACTTCCTGCTTTCTACCCCCGTTTCCTTTCTTTTATTTCCGATATATCGATACCGCTCCTTTCTTCCGGTATATAGATACATACCCTAAATTGTATATATATATCATTTAATGAATTTTTAGTTTCGATTCAAGAAACTTCTAAACGGAAATTTCATGGCGGAATACTATTGTGTCTTTTTATTTTTTTTTTATCAAAGTCTTTTTTTTATTGGCAAGTATTCTGCAGAGGTACAATTGTTTATGATTTTGTTTTTCTATCCAACCCAATGTCAGGTTTCTTCACATTTTTTCCGAAAAGGGCATCGATTATTGAAGTCCTTTTGTCTCTTGAGTAAAAGCGGAAAAAGTGAGCCATTGAACGGTTGCACTTCTGCGAGGATAGAGGAAGTTTAATAACGTTTTCTTCCGATTTTCTTTTGCAACTCTTTTCCAGTTTTGCGAACTGTCACAAGAAAGGGTGTTGCGACGCCCTTTTGGAGGAGCCGGATGGACCCATTTCAGAAATAGTTGCCTCATAATCTTTCCTCAAGTGTTCTTTTCAAATATATAGCTTGCGTGTCTTGAATACGTTTTTTTTTTTTTTTTCATTTTATGGGTTTTATAAAATTATCCGATAAGTCGTTTTCCCAAATACTTAAATAAAAAAAAATATTTCAAAACAAGATTTAAGGTACTATAAACATTTAATTGAAAGTGTAAGTTAGTAAATAAGTTACTAATCTGTAGAAAAAAAACGGCTAATTTGCAACAGTGTCTGATTTGTTAACATAGACCATAATTTTTTCTAATTTGCTAACTGAAAATGACAATATGGGTTTAATTTGATAATTTAGATACATTTTATTATTTTTTTCTAACTTAAAATTGTTATCATTATTGGTTAAAATGTTTACAGTTATTAAATATTGTTTTTTTGGATTGATACTGTGTGTTAATGTAGTCCTTTATTAATGCATTTATTTGTGAACGATTTTAATATTGTTCAGTGATATGGTACACTTTAGAGATATTGTGTCACATTTTTCGTCATATCTACTCTTTTTAGAAAATAACTAAGTAAAATATTAATCTTTAGAGGAAATGGATATTTAAAATAATTTTTTTTTTAATTTTTTAAATTTTTCCATTCGAGTGGAGGCATTTTTTTTCTAATTGATTGTTTTTATTTTAAATAAATAGACAATAATTTTTCCAATTGATTGTTTTTCTTTTAAATATATAGACAATATTTTTGCTGGTTTAACAACCATAAGGGGAATTTGAACCCTTGTCAAGAACATACACTAAACTTCGTATTCAGTTGCATAAACATTTAATTGAAAGTATAAGTTAATAAGTAAGTTGCTAATCGGCTAAGTTTATGAGATTGTATTCTTTTTTAATATATTTTTTTTCAAACAATCTATTATATAAGTGTGTATATCTTTTACTTTCTAAACTTTTTTTATTTATAAATGGTTATTCACAAAAATTTTTTCTTTAAAATTTGAGGAGCCATACTTTTTTAATCATTATCAACTTTGTGCAAGGGCGATTGAAATTAAATTTTGATTATTTTCTATTTTTTGGAAATATAATATTTTATCATGATAAAATTTACCATAACTAAAATTCGAAAATTTTTAAATTCGATAAAAAAACTAAACCACAAATAAAATTCGAAAAAAAAGAATATCCTCAATTTTTTATTTTTATTTTTTATTATTTATTTTTTTTTTTAATATTTTTTTTAACGGAATGTTTATGAAAAATAGAAATCAATACGAAAAATAAGGTTAATTATAATTTTGAGGTGATGATCATATACACGAATATTTTAATTCCACAAAGGAAAAATAAAATTATTTTATTTTATGCAGTCAGATAATATAGCTAGCTTATCAAGCAATGTGACAGTCAAATATGACTAAGTCATATTTAACGGGATTTTCAGTTAGCTATTTTGAAAATAAATAGTTGAAAGGTCAACATTGAGAAGTCAGCGAAATTTTTTTTTCTCTAGAAAACTAGTTAGTCCCGAATATATTTCCTTCCTCAATATGTAATTCTTTAGCGGGATTGTAGCTATGCGGTGTCATGAGATAGGGCGAGACTTTTTTTTTAGTTCTGTTTGAGTCAATGAATGTTCGAATGAATGTCGTTTTTTTGTTAATTGCATAAGTTTTTTCTACTTTATTGTCTTTGTAATGGCTTCAAGGAAAAAGTATGGTGTAGTGCCAAATCATTTCTTTTCACTACATCCGTTATCCTGTCATTCATTTTTTTAGTATCACATTATACTGTTTCAAAAATATAGGGATAACAAATAGCCAGACAACTAGTTAAGTAAAATAATACACATAAAGAATACAGACCTGAATTTAAAAAGTTTATTGAAATTACCGAAATTTAATTATGTATTTGAAAAGTGAGAGCAAAATTCCTATTAGAAAAATGAAAAGACGATCGGACTCAAAAATTGCAAATTGGGAAAGGAGGCAATTTGAAATTATGATACATAAAATTGTAAATCAAAAAATTTAAGTCAAAACTGAAAAATAAAAATAAAAATAAGATGTTCTTCGAAAGAGATAAAAATTTCCATTTAAGTAGAATCTATTTTATCACCTAAGGAATTTGTTATTTAATTGAATTCCTCATAATATATGAAACTGATAGCAGTTTGGAGAAAAAAGGGATTACTCCCCATGCCTGTTTGATTTGATTATATCGAGGTATTGACTGAGTCAGAAAATGAAGCGAATATCTTTAATAATTAAATTTATTAGAAATTTGGATCGTGGATATTTATAAAGTTCTCGCTACAAAACTACTACTGTTCTAATCTTATTCATTATATCATTTAAAACTTGCGTTGTAAAGCAGTTTTTATGAAGAAATGACAAAAATTTCTATTTGTTGTTGAAAACACATGTGGAACTTCTCTAAATTTATGATTAAAACTTCTAAAATTGAACTAATTACAATTATTTTTAATTGACCTACATAAAATTATTTTTAATTAAGCTACTTACAATTATATTTAATTGTACTACTTACTAATATTTTAAAATTTAAAAGCAGTGAAGTACCACGAAATAAAAAGTTAACTAGAGTTAATATTATACTACAAAGCTGTAAGTTAGACGTAAAATAACTTGCCTATATTGAAATTTTTAATAATTTTTTTCTCGTGCTTTTGTATTACGGAATAAGGTAGAGTGTTGGAAGTTTAATTCTATTTACTGTTTCGACAAAAATGCTTAACTATTATTTAATATTTAAATTAATCATGTGATCTGAAATGCGGATATTTTAGATCATATGATACTGAAATTTACATATTTATAAGGTTGAATATTACTGGTGATGCATTTTCCGTATCTTTCAGTGTAACTATGTGCAATATCATTTGAAGGCAACTGCTCAGACATATTAGTACCCAGTTTTTCCTTAATACAGAACTAAAACTCTGATGCTACAATTATTTTATTTTAAAAAAATGCAAATTGCATAAAATATACTTTTGTTTTTATTATGAACATTTATTGCTTCATACTGCCTCATGGGGAACTTAAAGTGGAGTTTTAAAATAATAAATTTTAAATAGGGGGTTCACTAAAGGTTGTTTATCCGTTCCTTCATTCTATACAAACATTTTCCATGGGAAAGTTTTAAAGAAAACTTTATAAATTCTACGATTTAAATTTTTAATTTCTGAATTGAGTTCTACTAGTATTCCTTTGTTAGACACTTCGCAACATTCCTTTATTCGTTGAATTAAAATGTTATCCCATGTAAACATTTACATAGTATCGTATCTTTCATCAATTTAGAAGAAACAATAAACGAGAAAATTATATACATATAGAAATATTATATTCATCGTAACATTGTAATTTCTTATGAAGTGAATTTCAACGACAAAGGAAATAGCATCCTAATAAATTTGAGTAAACTATACATTGCAAATTAACTGTATAGTAAAAATATAAAAATATATATTTACAGTTAAAATATTAATAAGAAGAATAAATTATTTAAGTAAATTTAGCCATTTCAGTAAAGTAATTCTTCAGTCTATCTTGTTTAAAATTATTTCAGATGAACTTTCAATTTTTTTCAACTGCAAATCCCCTTCTGCATCATGCCTCCAGCTAATTTCCTACAATATAGTGTATATAAGTATATGCGATAAATTAAATTGTTCTTTTGGCAACGAACATAATTAAAGAGTTCTGTCAGTTGAACGTAGTGAGATTAAACCAAAAAGTATAATTTCTAGGAATTCCAATCTAAACACTTTCAAATCAAAATAAATTATTCATCAAATGTATGTTGAATTAAATTTGCTTTAAGCCTTCAGTAACAAATGATTATATAAAAGTACAGATTGAATTCAAAGAGCCTGGATATATAACATGGAATTCTCCATAAATTATATTTTACAACTTTACTCTGCTTATTCAAGTCAACCACTTTAGTTTCTACTTCCTCAATACCTTTTCTGTCTAATCTAATCAATGAAATATATGCATTTTGCTTATTTGCCAGACTGGCGACGTGTGTAATTTCAAATCTTTTCATCTCAACAACAAAGTGAACCAGAATTGGACTAATTGACAACAGCTAATCGTAAATTCACCTCTTAGCTATTCTAATAAAATAACAGGCGTATGCGAACAACATCTAAAATGGAAACAGAACCATGCTACAAAGGAAGCTAATTGGTTCTTTAATTCAAGTGTTACTGTAAACGGTGGAGCTTCTAATTGAAGTGGTCTAATCTTCAGTGGAAATGGTTTCTTTTTGCTTACATAAACTTGTATAACATTTGCCGAAATTGCTTTCCTCACTTGCGGGCTCCACCTAAAATGTCGGCATCCCTTAACTAACTTCTGGGGAAGTAAAAATAGTATCTGCAATAAAATAGTATTTTTAGAAGAACACGCCTCAACGCGATAATTATAATTAAAATTACTGCGTGATGTATGGGTCGGAAGAAGGAATGCGGCCGTTTGGGATGACAATCCCCAATAAATAAAATAATTCCATTTCGTTTATCTGAGTAACAAAAGGACCCTCACAAGAGAGAATTGCTAAAGTCCGTTTTCTCTATTTAATTATCAGATTCCGGGTATGAATGTCAAAAAATTCCCTTGTTTGTGTGACAATTGGTGACTTTAAGTACAATTCATTTTATTTCATTCGTGTATTTTTTTATATCTTATTATTTAATTTTTGATTATATTACCTTAAAATTAAAATGGTCTTTTATTTCTTTTATATTTCACTGTAATAACATTTTTGAGCAAACAGTAGTTTCAAACCATTTTGATTTCAAGTGAAGAAAGGGAGCAAATTTCGCTATGTTTCTAATAATCTAAAATAAATTCATATTTTTATTAAGACTATACTGTACACTGAAATTTTAAATTTAAATTGTAACATTAAATGTTTTCTGTAAATTTGTAGCTATAATGTACTGGTTTATATATTTGTATTTACTATAAATTAGAAATTGTAACAATGAACATGAGCCTGATGGCTGAATGATTAGTGCTTCTGCACTTGGTGCTTGGTAAACATTTTGTTTATGACACTTTTAACACCTTGTTATGAAAAAAGATTTTAGCCTTTATGTCACAATAAGCAAAACTAGAAAGACACTTGAAATAGTATTTTTTGATTTCATTCATATAGTAACATACTTCCAATTTATTTCATACCTATCTAAATTTTAAACTTTCAATAATTAAATTTAAATCTTATTTTTTATTAACCTAAAACGTTATTTAATTTTTTTTTATTTTTGAATTTTTCCTGTGCAAGTTACTCAGTCTAAATCATTTCCTTTTAAATTTTTTTATTATAATTTTCTTTTGGGATAAATTTTTAATTATAATACACGTAATTATGTAATTGGTGTACGGAGATTTTATTATCTGGGCACTGTGCAAAAATAAAACCTTTGCCTTTGTCTTACGTCGGTAGCTTCAAAAAGACAAAAATAATGAATTTTTAGTTTTTCTTATTGTATAATGTTAATAACCTAACATACATTATATTCCAATTCTACAAATACAAATACAGTAGCTAAGAGGCATTCATTCTGCGATAAATAATCTATTAACCTACATTTTACTGGACATTACTACATTTTACTAGATAAGATTAAAATCTACGAATAAAATAGGCGTTAACTTTAGTATTAAAGCCAGGAAGTGAAAGTAGCTGCACAAATGCTTCAGTAGTTATTCTCAATTTGTAATCTGCAGTGGAAGATATTCTGTGCCAGAAAGATTTAACAATTGATGTAATTAAGAAAAATGAATTATTCACCAAGTATTGCTATTCTCCAGAGACATCTAATGATTCGTGCTCGCATCGAATAAGAATAGTACGATCTGTGTCTCGCAATGGTGTCCCATGCTGAACGGTTGTACTGATGAATTACAAGTAGTTGCTATTAAATCGTGATTATACATGCTCTAAGGTGACATGCAAAGAGTTTGTTCTCAAAAATGTGAGATTATATGAGATTCCTATTTAACTGAAAGTTACAGAAAATTATAATGCAGTAGCTCTTGTAAAAGTTTCTAGCATTGCACTTTTATCGACACAGCGTGTCATTTTATTAAATAGTGGAACATTATTCCAATTCAAATTTCGATGTACTAATGGAATATTTCCTACGATAATTCATTTGCGTCTAAAAGCAGCCTGGGAATAGTGCATTGAAAGCTTGGTACTCAGAAATTTGTTTGAAAATAGGACTTTTCTTGCCATATTTATATTCGAGGGATTCCACGTCTCTAGCGATGATGCCTTACAAACTGAAAATCTTTCCAAGATGATCGGAGGGATGTGGAAAGTGCAAGTGGTCATTCCAAACTGCAGTAACACAAATGGCTTGTAGTGTAGAAGAACCACCACATTTTATGCCCATTCGTATTAATGTTGAATTTGCTACATATCTGCTGGTACAATGATAAAAAAAAATTGGTTTTTGGAAAAAACATCTCAATTGATTTAATATATAATATAATTAAAATTTAAATGCGAGTAATTTTATAATTTTCAATTTTTTTCATTCATCTATTGGCAAAGTTCCTTTATTGTTACCAATATGATGAAAATAAACGCATTACAAAATGTTTTAGTTCATTTTTCGTATCTAAATTCTAAGAGTTTTATTTTAATAATATCAAATTTTCCATGCATAAATATTGAAATAACTAATAATATTATGCTGATGATATACTTATCTTCAAATTTTATCTAAAATTTACTTTTTTCTAAGATGAATGCGCATAAAAAAACTATGTCAATTTAAATTATATTTCATGAACTATTACTTTGCTATATAATTATTTTTTTCTGTACTATTTACAAAATAATATGCGTCAAAAGTTTCACAATTTACCAGCCCTTTTATGATTTTATTATTAAATTAATTTCCTAACTTTATTGCTTAAAAATACATTAGCATAATTTTAAATATATATGGAATAATAAAATTCAATACTGTGTATGGTGTTTTAAAATTGTTTTTTCAATAAAGATAATTATTTATGTATCCTAAGTATAATCATACAATAATTGATAATTGATAATTAAATGTATAATAAATGTTTTAATATGTTAAATAATGTTAATAATTATATTGGATAATATTTTTAATATTGATGTTCAAGCATATTGATATAATTTTGATAAGTGTATATACAAATAAATATAAAAATATTTTTGTTTCTTAATAATTTTTTAAATAATAAAAATAGTATCCAAATTTAATTTGAAAAAGGAGCTAACTATATAGACAAATGTGTCTGCATAAAAATAAACACTTAAAAAATAAAAAGAAATCAATACAATAAATTTTTCCTCATTTTCGAAAGTATTCTGAAATCAATTACATCTCTTCCACGCTTATTTAAAACTTTTTAACCTCATTCTATTCAATGTATCTTTGCAATAAGATTATTATATTCCATACCCTTTTTTGTTCTTTCTTATGCTATATCCAATATCATACAAGTACATGTTGGTATACTATGGACATCAGCTGAAGGGGGGAATCTCTTCACAATGCGCATATCTGAGCAGAAAATTTGGAGAACTTCTTTTTTATCTGTATCTTTTGCTTCCAGTTTCCTCAGTGTCACTTCCTGCTTTCTACCCCCGTTTCCTTTCTTTTATTTCCGATATATCGATACTGCTCTTTTCTTTCAATATATAGATATATACCCTAAATGGTATATATATATATATATATATATATCATATAATTCATTTTCAGTTTCGATTCAAGAAACTTCTAAGCGGAAATTTCATGGCGGAATACTATTGTGTCTCTTTTTATGAAACTCTTTTTTTACTGGCAAGTACTCTGTAGACGTACCATTGCTTATGGTTTTTTTCCCTTCCAACCCAATGTCAGGTTTCTTCACATTTTTTCTGAAAAGGGCACCGATTGTTGAAGTCCTTTTGTCTCTGGAGTAAAAGCGGAAAAAATGAGCCATTGAGCGGTTGCACTTCTGCGAGGAGAGAGGAAGTTTAATAACGTTTTCTTCCGATTTCCTTTCCCAACTCTTTTCCAGTTTTGCGAACTGTCACAAGAAAGGATGTTGCGATGCACATTTGGAGGAGCCGGATGGATCCATTGCAGAAAAAGTTGCCTCATAATCTTTCCTCAAGTGCTCTTTTCAAATATATATATCTTGCATGCCTTGAAAGGGTTTCTTTTCATTTTATGGGTTTTATAAAAATATCCGATAAGGCGTTTTCCCCAATAGTGAAATAAAAAAAAATATTTGTAAACAAGTTAAATGAACGATATAAACATTTAATTGAAAGTATAAGTTACTAAGACCATTAGAAAAATTATTGTCATACAAAAAATGTCTAATTTGCAACACTGTCTTATGTGTTAACATACATTTTTATAATTTGCTAACTTAAAATGACAATATTTTTGTAATTTCATAACTTAGATGATTTTTCTAACTTAAAATTATTATTATTAACGCTTATATTTTGTTCGGTTACTAATTATTGCTTTCTTTGGATTGATAATATATATTAATGCTGTCCGTTATTAATGCCTTTATTTGTGTACTGTTTTATTAATGTTCAGCTATATGGTACACTTTAGAGATATTGTGTCACAATTCCCATCAAATCTAATTTTTTAAAGAGCTATTAAGTAAAATATTAATCTTTAGAAGAACACGGATTAATCAAAAACTAATGGTTGAGTGATCATTAAATTATAGACCCTAGTATTTCTATATTGCTTTTAAAAATGATAATATTTTTTTAATTTAATAATTTAGATATATTTTCCAATTTTTTCTAACTTGAAATTATTATTATTATTATTGGTTATTGATTTGCTTAAATACTAATTATTGTTTTTTGGATTGATAACGTGTACTAATATTTTCCATTATTAATACATTTATGTGTGAACGGTTTTAGTAATGTACAGTTGTATGGAGAACTAAAGAGATATTGTGTCATAAATCCTATCAAAACTACTTTATCCAACCCAATGTCAGGGTTTCTTCAGGTTGAAGTCCTTTTGTCTCTGGAGTAAAAGCGGAAAAATATGAGCCATTGAACGGTTGCACTTCTGCGAGGATAGAGGAAGTTTAATAACGTTTTCTTCCGATTTTCTTTTGCAACTCTTTTCCAGTTTTGCGAACTGTCACAAGAAAGGGTGTTACGACGCACATTTGGAGGAGCCGGATGGATCCATTGCAGAAAAAGTTGCCTCATAATCTTTCATCAAGTGTCCTTTTCAAATATATATCTTACGTGCCTTGAATAGTTTTGTTTTTATTTCATTTGTTTTAGAAAAATATCCAATAAGTCCCAATAAGTCCAATTTTTTTCCCAAAGTTAAATAAAAAATTTTTTCAAAACAAGATAAAAGGTACCATAAATAATTAATTGAAAGTATAAGTTATTAATCTTTAGTAAAAAATGGCTAATTTGCAAAAATGCCTGATTTGTTATGCAATTTGTAGGTTGTTATGCAATTATTTCGATAATAATGACAATTAATTATGTATCCTACGTATAATCATACAAATAATTGATATTGCAACAGTCTAAGCATTTTCTAGCTGCATTAGAAAAAAAATGAGATGTATAATTATGTAATAACTGTTCTATTATACTGAATAATGTTAATATTTTATTGAGTAATATTAATAATACTGATGTTGAAAAATATTGATATAACTTTATTTCCCAAATTTTAATAAAATAAATATAAATATAAAATTAAAAATTTAAATATGAATATAAAAATTTTTTATGTATCTTAATAATAGTTTAAATAATGTTTTTTTTTCCAAACTGAATATCTAAAATTAGATAACTATGTAAACAAATGTGTCTGTATAAAAATAAACGTAAATAAATATTAAAATAAATTCCTGCCTCATTCATTTTTCCCCAATAGTCAAATAAAAAAAAAAAATTCAGAAAAAAAAATTAAAAGTTTAGTTGTTAGTATAATTTAATAAGTGATTCGTTATTCTTTAGAAAAAAATGGCTAATTTGCTTCTGTCTGATTTGTTATCATAGACCATAAGTTTTCTAATTTGCTAATTTAATACTGTATTATTTTTGATTTTCATAACTTAGATAAATTTTCTAATTTTTTCTAACTTTTTCTCATTTTCTTTCTAATCATATATGTATATATATATATAACTTACGTGCCTTGAATAGTTTTTTTTTATTTTTTTTTATTTTATGGGTTTTTTAAAAATATCCAATAAGTCGTTTTTCCACAAGAGTTAAACAAAAAAAAATTGTTTCAAAACAAGATAAACGTTCAGTTGTTAGTATAAGTTACTAAATAAGTTGCTAATCATATGAAAATTGTCTAATATGCAGTACTGACTGATTTGTTAAATTAGACGATAAGTTTAGTAATTTGCTAATTTAAAATCATATTATTTTTAATTTTGATAACTTAGATAAATTTTCAAATTTTTCCTAACTTAAAGTTATCATTGTTTTTGTTTGGTTATTAATTTTTATTATCTGACTGTCGATTTAAGATACTTTAAATACGTTATTCTAACTGCCATCAAGTTCTCCGAATTAACAAATTAGTAATGACATGATTCGAATACAAGCCATACTGAATAACAGCTGCATTTTTTTTATAAATTTAAGGATTTGTACATTTGCATTTTCTAAAAAAATATTTATAAAATAGTCATTTCCTTATTTTTTTTTTTTTTTGTTTTTTTGTTTCTTATAAATGATGCACTTATTTTTACTTCGATAAAAATGCATTCAGAAAAATAACACTTCTTAATTGAAATGTGATTACAAGAAACAACATACTAATGAAGGAAGTTGTTAATTATTTTAATTTATAGACCTCGAAATTCAAAGAAAAAATAATCTTATGTTAGGCTACAGAAATTTTATAAAAATACATCATAATAAAATAATATTATATTACCTTCGCTATTTGTAATAATTTGACAAAGATCATATTCAAAGCATATTTTATGACCACATTAAGAAAATTCTCAAATTAATAAAAAGGACGCAGAAAAAAATATTTTTTAATGGAAACGAAAAAAAAAAAGTTTTTGTTTCATAAACATAATCAAAATAAATCTAATGATGTAACTTGGCATGTTTTATTATTCTGAGTAGAAAAATTACTGACATTGTTTCATTAAATATGAAAAGAAATCATTACATCAAAGATACATATTTGTTTTAATACTAAACTTTTTTTTAAGATTGTTGAATGCAAACTGTTTGAGAACAATTACATTTAATGGCATAATTTTTTATTAATTATCTTGTTATGGACAACAATAAATAAGAAGATAATAAATAACAAGTTACAAACAACCATAACAAGTTACAAGAAAACATAAATTAACTGTCAAAGTTAAAGAAGAAAGTTGAATTTCTTTTAATCATAGCACAATGATATAATTTAACATGAAATTAAATGATATTTATAAATCATTTCTTCCAAAACTAATTTGTTGCTTTATGTTTTGGAGATAAACTACAAGCAAAATCTACTTTAAAATTTGCATTGCTGGGATGCCAAAAGTGCAAAAGCAAAAAAGTGTTTATCATTGATTTAATGATTTCTGAGGACGAGAGAATCTACATTAAAAGAAGGAATTTGAATTATTATAGAGATTTATTTACAAATAAATTCGGATCCACCTTTACCTAAGAATTTTTTTCAAAATGTTTCCTCTAATTCTTATCTATTTTAAAAATAAATGAAATGTAGAATGTAAAATTATTGCCTTAAAATTTATGTAATTTCTTTACAGCAAAGAGATAAAAAAAATTAAATCTATTCGTGCAGAGTTTATATCTTTGGGAAACAAATTATTCTTTCTTACTATATGATGTCTAAAGAATCAACACTAAAAGGAGGAAAGCTAAGTTTCTGTAAATGATTACTCATTAGTAAATAAGGATCAATATTTGATGAGGAATTTTTTCAAACATTTCTTCGATATGTTCTAATTTATAATGAAATTAAATGGTAGGTATAAAAATATTACTTTCAAACTAACATGTTGTATTATAGCTTAGAGATAAACAATAAGCAACATTTATTTGTTTAGAACTTAGATATGTCTTAGAGATATCTTAAATGCAAAAACAATTTATTAGTTCACATCATTTGAGGCTAAATGGATATAAAAATTATTAAAAGAATGAAAGCTAAATTTTGTAGATAATTATTTACAAGTAAATAAGAATAATCACTTACTCACAAATATTTTTTAAATCATTCCATGTACGAATGATATGTAATGTATATATAAAGTAATGTAATAATTACATTATATATGCATGAAATGTATTATAATACATTGTATAATATATATTTAATATATATCCCATTATAATGATATATAATGTTACATATGTTTTTTTTTTATAATTGTTATTTTATTAATTATTATTTTTTACATTCCTTTATAGTTTGCAAATGGTTTCACAAAAACTTAATTTTTGGTTTAGTTTAGAAACTGTAAATTAATGCATGTAGCCACATTTAATAATTAATTTATCCAGTTAATATACATGGTAGAAATAATAATTATAACAAAAACATATTTCCTGGTTTCACGAACAATCGAAACAATTTATTTTTTATTTTTATGAAATCATCCAAAGACCATAAATATTTGAATTTGGATTAATTCAACAAATACTACTGTGGCATTGATACATCGCTGAGTGGAATTGTAAACAAGAAAGTGAAAGAAACACAGGAACTTACCTTATCATATTACATTATATGTTTTTAAAAAATATTCATCTAACAAAGGCCCAAAATCAGATCCTATATAATTATGTTTTCAAATGGTTAAAGACCATTCCCAATATACTTTAACAGATTCAATCTCTCTGAAGATGATTTCTGCACCTGGGAGGAACCATTCCTACCTACCATTAAGTAGCTATCATACAAACTCAATGCATATTAAAATCCCTTGTCAGCTTTTTTGAATTCAGTGGCACACAAATGAAATTTACAAACCATGGACCAAATGAAAGCATCATCAAATAAATGAATGTTATAGAAGAAAATGCACATTTAATCATGCCAAGAAACTATTACCCCTGAAATTTAAAATGAATTCTCTCCGCCCATTTTATTACTCTTAACAAGATTATTTCCTTCCATAATATTTTGTATTGCATGCCATACTTTTTTGCCACAGGTTTATACTCAAGAGCCAAAACATTATGACCACCCCTACGTTTTGCAATGAACTCACCTGGATGATGTGGAAGGCATGTGATCAGGTGGAAGTGGTGTTTAACTGGTATTAAGTGGTGTTATTAATCCATGCCGAGGCGGGTTGAAGCTGTGTTGCGTGCCAAAGGTGGACCAACTCGTTATTGACAGGTGGTCATAATGTTTTGGCTCTTGAGTGTATAACCCTTATTTATTCTTTCTGAATTGTATAGTTCTCATTTCGCTTAAACTTATGTTAGTAACCATGGCGTATTTTTTTTGTGTGTTATAAGCCATTGTAGTCATGTATTTCTGTAATTGTATGTTTTTCTTTTTTTTTTCATTATTATTATTATTTTCCCATCCCCACCCTTTTAATTGGTAAAGGAAACAAAGTTCTGGGTACTGGAGTGAGATGGGCAGTTAGGTGAAATTAAAGCTTTGTACAAATCATGGGCACATAGAATGGACGGTTAGATGGAAAAAATTGGAAAGAGTGCAGAGTTATACATTGGCAAACAGAGTGGCATATATGTATATATATATATAGAGAGAGATAGATAGATAAAAAGAGGTATGTGAATATAGAAATATGTATATATATATATGTACATACAAATTTATCTATGTGTGTGTTTGTGTATGCGGTATGGATTTCTTGTCAGCACTTGGATCATTGAATTATCTCCTTGCATTTCCCGTTTCCCTATCCGTCCAATGTCCTCTGATATCACTCCAATAGATTTCTAATTGTGGAGATACCTAAAATCAAAAATGCATACATTAATTCCTAATCTGCATCTAATTTAAAAGAAGCCATCATACATCAAGTTCAACAGATTCCTCTTGCAGTGATTTACTTCTGAGCTATCCACTTTCTGCTAGATGCAAAGTGTCATCGTATGTGAAGGAGTTCACACGGTGAATTTTTGAAACACAATAAAATATTTTGATTTCGTTGCTTCTTTGTCTGTATTGGTTGTTTTCACTTTTCCCTCCTAATTTGTCTAATTCCTGTGATTTTTGAGCTACATGTACCGTTCCAACACTATTTATGGTTTTTTATTTTGGAAATCGCATTGCAATAAAAAAAAAATTTCTATTGCCATTTAAAGTTTTCGAAATTTTTCACTGTAACGTAACTGTTATAGTATAACTATTTGTGTTCATGAATGTATACCTTAACATACTTTAATCAAAAATTTTCCTCACTTTCTGTGAACAGTATGGTAGCTAGAGATTTATATATCAGGATAATTTTTTTTTATAAACAGCCTGTATAATGTTACGAAATAGTTTTTTCTGTGGTATATTGCAAAAATGTACATGAATAGCACATAATTTAATTTTATGAAAAGTGCATTTAAAAAAATATTTTTAAACTCAAAAATATGTTGCTATAATTTTGAAAGATTTTTTTTTAATTTTTAACGAAGTTATTATTTTCCATAATAATAAGAGAAAATAAATTTTATTCCATATTCAACAGTAAAAAAAAAAAAATAGTAAAACGCTAAAATTAAATTGTAAGCCACATTTTTATTAATTTTTTTTTTTTTCTCAAATGAGTTTACTTAGCAATCTAGTGAAATTATTTTAACGTAAAAAGAGACACTTACTAACTGTCATACAATTCTTACGTTATCTCTTTCAAAATAAACTTTATGTTTTTTATAATCGGATTACAAATTACACTTACTTTACTGGAATCCTAAATTCGCCACAATAAAGTAAATTTTCTTTTAAAACACAACAGCCATCTTTATTTTTCATAGAATTACAATAACGTTGCCGATTTCGCTTAACTAAAAATTTTAAAATACACGTTGCCATTCACTTCAAATTTTTGAATTACGCGTGTAAATACAACAATTATCAATCACCATTTCGTGTTTCATTGGAAAATAGCTATTAACGAAAGGTGCTAACATATTTTTAACAAATAAATAAATTTAAAAAATACATATTTTTTTTAAAAAATTGTATAAAAAGAAAGGTCAACAATCATACTTCCAAAAATTTCAGAAAAAATCATAAAAATAATGAAAATAATTGTAAAACGAATAAGACATTAATTCAAATAAATGTGTTGTATTTATTCAAATAGCATTGAACGGCATTTAAATAAAAAGTCATTATATTATATATATTACAATTTTCTAAACAAATTCAATAAATCTTTTAATTAATAATGTTATAATAATATAAATAATGTTTTCATTGTGTTTGGAAAAAATTATTACGGAACCTACCTACATTCCGTATAATTATTAATGCATTTTAAAATTTTAGTTTCAAAGAAATTTAAAAATTAATTTATTGATTAATAATGATTTTTCAAATTATGTTTAGGTACTATATTTACAAAAATAATAATTTTAGGACCTAATGAATTTTCACAGATGAAGAAAAGCAATTTTTAACCCATTTGTATGTTTTAAATTAATAAATAAAAAAATTTATGAAAAGATATAATTTTTTTTTAGATGTATAATTAAATATATAAAATTTTTTAAGATGTAAATAATAGTAAACATCTAAAAAGGCATAAAAAATATTATACAGTTAATAGCAATATAAAAATTAGGCATGACGTCATTTAAATGGGAATTTTCTGAACTACTGATGAATTTTCATTAATTTTTTTTATCATCTAAACAAAATGGCTTTGAAAATTTTTGTCATCTTTTATACAATATTTGCATTTTTTTTTCTTTCTTTAACATAAAAAATTTATTTTATTTAAATTTTTGCAAAAAAAAATGTTAGTGTAGATATATGCATATCCTTAATTCAATGAGTATAATTTTTAATTTTCAGTTTTTAGTAATTGCATGTACTGCATGATTTCATATTTAAGAGGTATATCTATATATATAGATATATATTCTAGTATATCCGTACTAAAGAAAACACGTAATTTTATAAAGTAAAAATATGCTTAATTATGCAAAGCTGTGATTGCAGGTTGTTTCAATTATATAATCATTTCCTAAAAATAAACTGAAATAATTTGAATGTCGTTATTTAGCCTGCAGATGGCAGCACCAATTCAGTCAAATCAAAAGTCTTCATTCTGCATCATAATAAAACATTCAATAAGAACAGAAGAATTTATTAAATGTAAAGAAAAATAATAGTAATACAATTATTGTACAAATCGAAAGAAAAGTAATTCGATACCAAATATTCTATCAGAACAGTAAACTTTATCCGAAATGAAACAGAATATCGTATCAGAATAGAAATGTCAAAAATATTTTTAGAATGATTGGCTTGCAAGAAATTTCAAAATTCACAACTTAGAGCTATAAGACTGGAAGAGGGAGGGGAGGCTGGGAAATTAAACATAAAATGAGAATTAAATTAAATTTATTCATACCCAGTATTTGCAGCGGAAACATAGAAAGTTGGCAGTTTTCTTGAATGTGAGCAAAGTCTGTTCCCTGTTCCTACAAAGTTCCATAATCTATTCTCTCAAAATTTGTATATAAACACGGTGTTTAATTAGGGATTCCAAATGTTTTCTACCATACTGTTTTGATTATACTGTCTATTGTGATGCTTGCAATACTATATTGTATGGTTATAAAATAAAATATATATAACCATATATAACCATATAAAATACAAATCTGTGCATTACAGAGTAATAGTAATAATGTTTTATTTTCAGGAGGTAAAATAATAATTCTCTTAACTGATACTTGTCTACTTAAATTCTGAACTCATTTCCATAACAATAAAAAATCTGTCAATTGTAAAAAAAATACTTATTAATTTGTATATTCATGCAATATTATATACAGATGCTGTAGCCGAATGTATATATATATATATAAATAATCAAATTTTTGTGACGAATAGTTCAGGATCTTTTTTCGTAAGAAATTTTTTTCTTTGTTTATCGTAGGACCTCATTTCCAATAATACAGACAACGAACATTCCATCAACTTTGATGATGGGAAAATAAATCTCTAATTAGTAGATCTTTGTGAACTCCCCTCATTTGTAAGCCGGTTTACATAAAACAAGAAAACTACTGCAACCACTTGCATAACGACTTGTGCTTTTTGTTTTTGTTGTAAATATTCATGCAAGACAGCTGCGCGAGTCATAACTTGACTCCAATTTATAGTTCAAGAGTTTTTAGAAGGATTCATGAAAGAGTTTGCAAATATTAAATTCGAATCAAAAGTGTTTGTATTAAAGGAAATTATATAGAAAAATAAATTTCTGAAATAGGAGTGTAATGCAGTATTACTAAAAAAAATTATTGCATTTGACAAGAATGAAATTATTTTGACAAGCAAAATTTGGAGCTGTGGCAACATAGGAAGTTTTTAAAAATTTAATGAAATAGTTTATGCACTTTTTTTATTTTTTTATTTTATAAGAAAGGAAACAAAATACAAATCAATATATAATTTTAAAAAAATTATTATATTATCAAAATTTATATTATTATATTATATTAGCAAATTATTATATTAGCAAAATTTATATTATTATATTATATTAGCAAATTATTATATTATTATATTATATTAGCAAAAATTATTATATTAGCAAAATTTGAAACTGTGGCAAAACATGAAGTTTTTAAAAATTTAATGAAATAGTTTATGCACTTTTTTTTATTTTTTTATTTTATAAGAAAGGAAACAAAATACAAATAATATATAATTTTAAAAATTATTATATTATGATAAAATACAAATTATAATTTTATTAATTCTTATTCGGAATGATCTAATATGTATTTTAATTTTGATATTTTGTATACTTTATGATAGATTCTGAATTATTTCGCAAGTTATAAAGATAATAAACGATTAAAAAACATATATCTTTTCAGTTTCACTTACAGAACTTTAAAAGAAAATGTTAATCATAAAGTTTGTATATGTCTCTTAAAATGAGGAAAATGGAATGCATATAAATATAAAATAATTTTGGATTAAGTTTCATCTAGGAAATGTGTTCATAATTTAAGAAGCTGTAACAAAATACCATAATTTTAACACTATATAATATGCAGTATTAACAACAGATGGCAGCACCAAAAATTGCTCGTCGAAAGGGCATCGTCGAAAGTGGGACAAAACCATGAGCAGTAGACGTAAAATTTTGATACAACACTTGATTTCAAGTCATAAAATGGCGAATAATGTAAATTTATTAATTCTTTAACATTTAAAATGTGTAGATAAGCTTTTGATATCATTTTTAAAATGAGTTGATTTTTTTAAGCCAACGTTGATCATATAAAGATGAAAGCTGAAAGCTGATAGCTGATAGTATTTTTATCTTCTATAAAGAAAATTATTGTTTAATTTAATCTTTGCTTGTGGATACAAATTATTTTTTCCATTTAAAAAGAACCACAAAACTCATTTAAATGTGTAATATTGTCAAGTATATAGTAATTATTTTTTTTAAATTTAATTTGTTATTATTATTCTTGCTGTTTAAAATTTTGTAGCTTTAAAAAACCTTATTAATAGTTAGTTTTATAATATTCTGCTCAAAGATAACAGCTCTTCGAGTCATATGTTGTTCAGTTACAATCCAGTTCTGCCGATTTAGGTTAATCGCCTTATTTCATCATGTAACCCTGTCAATATAATATAATTTGGATAAATAATACAAGTAAAAAATAAACGTGAAAGATAAATTATGTACTTTGTCAACAGTAATTTATGAACATAAAAACAATTTTAAAAATTAATTTAAACGTTTAAATAAAAGAAAATTGAATTTATACATCGTAAAATATCCAGCGTTAATGCATTTGTTATGTCACAAATTGTTAGTAATTTATTTCTCCTTAGTTTAAGTCTTTTAAATAAACATAAGAAGCATGCAAATTACGAAATTCATCTCGGGATCAGTTTTTTTAAACAATTTTCAAATTTTTTACTGGTTTTAACAATTTATCAATAGATATTGATGCTTTTACTTGGTTAGATTCGATTTTCAATTTTCAGCTATAAAAATATTTAATGTATTCAAGATAAAATAATATGAATAACTCATGGGCAAAAAATTATAAACGGTTAAAAAATTCCAAACATATATTTTTAAGTAAAATAATTATTCTACTGTTTTCTTAAAGATAAAAATACTGAGTTGAAGTAATTCATTTGTAATTTAGACGCTTAGGAGGTTTACATATAGCATATAACTATGGGCTACTCATGTATGCCCATATACACGTATGTTTTAACTTATTCTGTATAAGGAAAAAATGCTATTATTTCAACATCCTTTATTAAAATAAATATCTTAATAATTAAAGTTATTTTTTTCTTTTCTTAGTACCTAAATACATTTTTACTAAAGTAAAGTTTTTTTTTCAAATATTAGACACAAAAAAAAAAAAACATAATTATGAATATTGAATGTTCAATTAGAATGGTAAATTAAATTAATATTTATTACTTACTATTGGAAAATTAAAATATTTACTTTTAAATTACAAAAAATAATGTTTAAATGAAAACAAATTCATTGAATTCATTGTTAAAAATATATTTTAGAACAATGTTCTTTAGAAAAATTTGGTTTCACTCTTTTATTACATAAAAGATAAAACATAAAATCTATGAAATAAATAGTGTATGAAAATAAATTAGAATATATAATGCTTTTGTAAAAAAAAATTTATGTATAAAAATGTGTCCATAATTTGCTTATCCACGTGTGGGCTTTTCTTTACATTCATGAATATCCGCAGTTAGGATAATAACTGCTATTGATTATAATTTTCTCACTTTTAAATTTTTAAATATAATTTGTAAATTATACTAGCCAGTTTAAATACTCAAATATAATTTAATAAGTAAATGAATTTATTGTCTATTTAAAAAAGAAATTTTATATTTTGAGGAATAAAAATTAAGGTGCTTCCTATAGAAGAGAAAAGTAAAATACATCTTAATTAAAAAAAAGGAAATTATTTTTGAAGAAATCAAAATTTACAAATATTGCCTTCTTCTGTTACTAACGATAGTGTTATAACTTATTTTTGTTTATTTTATTTCACTAAACTACTAAATATTTTTTACATATATTAAATTATTATTATTTATAAATTATTTTTATTTATATTTTGATTATCTATGTATTATTTATATTTATATTATTATATATTCCCTTAACTATTATACTTCATTAACTACTTCTTTTAACTTATTCTGTTTATAATATAACCATTTATATGAATGGGTGAAATAAATTTTAGAATTGATAATAATTTACAACAAATGAAATAAAAAAAAAATATTGCCATTTTTTAAATAATTAATTTTATTACTTTGAATGAAATGTGTATTGCAAAATACAAAAATAAAGTGTTTAGATTAATTATCATTTATATTTTTTCCCATTTGTTGAAGGTGCGGTTCATTTGGAACAATATTGCTAAATTTCAACAAAGAAAAAAAATGTTACAAATTGTGCAGACCTTATAAATTAACACTTGATTTCATTTCAATATTTATTTTGTCAACACACTGTTATTTTTAAAAATAGAAACCCAAACGGTGTTATTTCTTTTTTTAAATTGTTTATTGGTTTGACAATGAACGAAGAGAAATGAACTTTAAAAAAAAGAAAAATAGTCCAAAGGCTGTAAAAGGAAGTTTAACATATTTCGCGTTTAATTCAATACACTCAAAACTACCATATTTTAAAAATATATTTCAATTTATTTCATTTAAATCAGATCTTTGTGCATTTATTTATTATTGAAAGATGAATGGTAAACTTAAAATGTTAAAAAAAAATAAAAAAAATATAGCGAGATTTACGTTTATTTAGAGAAAATATTTACAAATGCAAATCGAATCGAACTACATTCTTAGATTTTCTCGTTAAGCAATAAATGCATTCTACTTTATTGTATTATATTTTTTTTTCAAAATTTATCGTCAGTACCTAAAATAGAATTATCGCAGACATTTAAAAGAATATAAATAAATGCAACAAACTCGGAAGAGAATCTTATGAAAATACTGAATTCATCGTGAATAAATAAAGAATTATTTATATTTAATCCAGATAAAAAATAAACACAACAACATATTGGTTTCGTATATTTTACATTGTTAGTCTTTGATTTTTAATAAAGTGTAAAAGAGATAATTTTTAATAGATTTTATTATTTTTAATATAACAACATATGTATTGGCCCTTGTACTCATTTATGTTATTACATTTAACATAATTGACGTTAGCAAACTTAGGAAGCTAGCAGACAAATGTTCATGCTATGCATATTCAGTTAGTTATGTGAATACATTTCTCTGTAAATATACATAGTGAGTTATGTGTATGGAAGCACTCTAAGTGTTTTCAATCCCAGAAACACTATAATATATACAATCTAGTTTCATACTAGGATTTAGTACAGCCATATATTTTACATCAGATATTAATATGATTTGTAATGGCGTGCAGTGGTCATTTAATGGTAACGTTCTAAGGCATTACATTTAAGATTTATTATAATTTACACTGAAGTGACAAAAGTCATGGGATAGCAATATGCAAATTTTCAGATGGCAGTAGCATCGCGTAGAACAGGTATAAATGCGCAATGCTTTCGCAGAGCTTTCATTTCTGTTCAAGTTATTCATGTGAAGAGGTTTTGACGTGATGATGACCGCACGACGGGAATTAACAGAGTTTGAACGCGGAATGTTAGTTGGAGCTAGACGCATGGGTCATGCCATTTCGGAAATCGTTAGGGAATTCAACATTCCCAGATCCACTGTGTCAAGAGTGTGCCGAGAGTATGAAACCTCAGGCATAACATCCTACCATGGACAGCGCAGTGGTCGACCGCCTGCACTTAACGACCGAGACCGGCGACGTCTGCAAATAGTCGTAAAGTCTAACAGACAAGCGACACTGCGTCAAATAACCGCAGAAATCAATGTGGGACGTACAAGGGACTTGTCTGTTAGAACTGTGCGGATAAATTTGGCTTTCTTGAGCTATTTCAGCAGAAGACCGACTTGAGTGCCTTTACTGACAGAACGACGCCGCTTGCAGCGACTTTCGTGGGCACGTGAGCATATCGGTTGGTCCCTAGATGAATGGAAAACCGTGGCCTGGTCCGATGAGTCACGATTTCAGTTGGTAAGAGCTGATGGTAGGGTTCGAGTGTGGCGCAGACCCCACGAAAGCCATGGACCCAAACTGTCAGCAAGGCACTGTTCAAGCTGGTGGTGGCTCCGTAATGGTGTGGGCTGTTTTTCATGGCATGGACTTGGTCCTCTGGTGCGACTGGACCGAACATTGACTGGAAATGCTTATGTTCAGCTACTTGGAGATCACTTGCAGCCATTCGTGGACTTCATGTACCCAAACAACGATGGGATTTTTATGGATGACAATGCGCCATGTCACCGTGCCACAACTGTTCGCGATTGGTTTGAAGAACATTCTGGACAATTCCAACGAATGATCTGGCCACCTAGATCACCCGACATGAATCCCATCGAGCATTTATGGGACATCATCGAGATGTCTGTTCGTGCCCAAAATCCTGCACCATCAACGCTTTCACAATTATGGACGTCTATCGAGACAGCATGGCTCAATATTTTTGCAGAAGACTTCCAACGACTTGTTGAGTCCATGCCACGTCGAGTTGCTGCACTTCGCCGGGCGAAAGGAGGGCCGACACGATATTAAAGAGGTATCCCATGACTTTTGTCACTTCAGTGTAAAGTGCTATACAAATATTTTTAATGCATAAACATATATTTATTATTATATGATTACTGTATATTCATTACTTTAAGGGTTTTAACTTCATATATTAATGTTTATTATAGTAGCACTTTAAGGACAGGCATAACAATTGAATTAAGGAATTAGAAAGTTGATATGAAAATTACAAACCAGAATACTAAAACAAAAAACCGATTGAATTAATAAGTAACTAAAATTTATGAAGAAATAAGTCATCAATTCCTTTATTCTCCAAATTTGAATGGACAATGACAATATGGGTAGTAGATTTGGCTTTATTTTGTATTTAATATATTTTTTTTTATTTAAAATCTTCTTCCCCAAATGTTTAATGTCAACTATTTAAAAATAGGTACATAATTAGCATGCTCAGTTATAGTTTTCATTTCTTATGGAATACATAATTTAATATTTTATGTCCATATATTTTTTCGTAAGAATAATTTAGGAAAGGGTTTTAAAAAATTATTCAGCTTATTTTAGGTACAAAAAAAAAAATCTTTTAAAGAAACCATGTCTTCAAAACAAAAAAAAAAAAAAAATTACCGAACAAACATTTAAGAATTTATATTCTCTCATCTTTCTACTAAGAATACAAACCTAACATTAATTCCTGTACTTTGCAAGAAAACAAAAATTTTTTTTTGGAAGAGAAATTTTCAATTTATGAAACTGGACTAAATCAACTAAAACTGGTGATTGTTGAATATTAATTCGCGCAATAATAAGTAACCATTCTATAAATACCATAATTCTTTGTTAAAATAATTTCATTGAATTTATTCTCGTGTATTATTTATAGTTAGATCACATTATCACTTTTATGACATTATTTCATTATTTTATTTATTACATTACATTACATTATTTTATTTATTACATTACATTATTTATTACATTTCACATACATTATTACATTTTTACATTGCAATATTACATTTTTACATTACATTTTTGCATTACATTATTACATTTTTACATTACATTATTACATTTATGACATTATTACACACATTATGTATTATCACGTTTATCACATTACAAAATATAAAAATTCATTTTAAAAAAAAAAAAAAAAGACAAAAAAAAAAGAACATCTTTAAATTTGTGAATAATTGGAGCTACAGTGTGTTGCAACGCAGCACTGCAACTGTACCAAAACCTTACACACTGCTTCGCATGAGATTTTATCACCATTTTAGAAAGAATGTTCAATTAAGTTAAGGGAAATTGAGTGATCCAATCACAGGATCGCTTGACATTTGGGTCGAAGTAATGTCACATATGAGCTACGTTAAAGATATTTTTGACCCACGATAGAAAACAATATCAATAAGTAAAGAAATAAAGAGAGAGAGACTCATGAACAGAAAGACACAGCAAAAGCGTTAACTACAAGAACCATTGATTTACGATTCAGATAATCACTATGCCCTTTGCTTCAAATGTAACTCCCCTATTCACACCAGCAAGTGCGTTTACAGTACGCAGAGCTCGTTCAACATGGATCGTAATTGAATGGAATTGAATCACCTACAGTGATGTTCCATTTCGAATTGAGATTCTATGATCAGTGAAGACGTTCCTGGATGTATCCAGGACAGCAATGAAATACTAACCTTAGGATATTCTGCCACATAGCACTACAAGCAGGAATTTTTAAACTAGATTACAATTTCCTTTATAAGCATTTTCCCTTTCTTTGCCATTCATGACACCCTTACTACAACGATATTTTTAGTACCATAGTATTGGCTCTCTTTTCTCGGAATCTCTGTCTTACATTTCAACAGGATATTCCTCGGGTGTACAATACAATGAATTCTACTAATTGTATTCGCGCTTGTCAAATACTTCCCTATCTAGATACATGCATTGGGCCTAACTGCATTTGGGATGTAGTGATCAACGCCACCAATTTTCCTAGAACCTCTCCAATCTTACTTGAAAATTAGAAGGTTCTGTAAAAATTTCCAAAATACGATGTCCGTCAAATCTGTAAATTAGTGCCAAGGGATATAACGACTTTCATTATCTCAAAAGTTAGCAAATAGTTGGTGCAAAAGATATCTGAGATGTGACGACATGTTTAAAAAACCACGCACTTGTCCTTTCCCAATACATCATAAGTCAACAGTCAAAATTTTATTTATGTCTCTTTCGATATTGTTAAGGAAAATGTCATAATTGATCACACAAGATTAAATATATTTATATGTTGCTAATTAATCCCGATGACAGCTTTTCTTCTTCTTTAATAAACATCATAAATTAGATAATTATATTCCTATATACTATTACCATGTACCAATGATCTATTAAAATACAAAGTCTGTAATAAAGTACATAATATCATTCATATAAAGGTAATTTGATATTTTAAGATATAAGAATGTTTAAATATATTCAGAACAATAAATATTTTTTTTTACAATGCAAACAGTAAAACGCCGTTACTTTTAGAATTAAAGAATGCTATAAAACTATATAGCATATAGTTTAGTTTTCAAACATACTTGCATGCAAACAAATAATGATAACAAATAAAAGAGTTAAAAAAATATAAAAAAAAGTAAAAGAGAATGAAAATCAAACAAAAAAACGGAAAATTAGACAGCTTAGATTGAAAAGTTTGTAAACAATATTACACTACATTGCTCAAGAGCACACAAAGAAAATAGTCAGAACTAAACAATAAAGCAATAACTGACAGATGCTATGTGGAATTTTCAAAGACATTTATGCATTATTTAAAAGGCATAATACAATTTATACAACAGAAACATATATGAACTATACAGTTTTAATTTAAGAAAAAAATATTTTTTTTATCTATCAAATATGTTGAAAAATGGATCATTTGAATTTTTGTGCTTATGTTCGCGTCATATTAAACATTGAAACAGAAGCTTTAAAACTATGCCAAAAACGTTACAGTTTTAAGTTTGCAAATTTGTGTATCGGTTTTAAAAATCGGTGTAAGCGATTTATTAGTATATATTTGATTACTTTTCTAATCATAACAATGTATGGAATTTTACATTCAATTTTCAAACTTAGAAATTGATTCTACCAAGTCATAGATAAGTTTTTTTTTTAATTTTAATTAATGAATTATTATTATTTTTTTCTTTTAAGAATAAAAAAATAATTTATTTTATTTTATTCATATATATTTCCATTTAAATTTCATATACAATTTGATTTTCATATATTTTCATTTGATTTTCATTTACGAACTTAACTACCTAGTTAGTGAGCAATTTTCAACTTCAATTTTGTCAATTTCTCTTTAACTAATGCTTATATATCACTGTTAAGTTATAATAAGGCATTTATGCAAAATGCTATTAAGACTAACTTTGCTTTGACATTAAATTTCCCTTAGTAGACTGGACTTTGATGTTAGTTTCTTCAGATTTTTAGTTCGTAAAAATAAAACAATCTTTATCTTTATTTTTACATTCAAATAGCTAATTGTGACGACAAAATACATATTCTGCATAATTCAAATAATAATAAATTATTGATATTTTTGACAAAACTCAAACGATGCAAATAAATGATAAATACCGTAGATGACACATTTGAAAAGATGGCAATTAATACTTGACATCGAGAGACTAATGGGACCTCGGCATCTTCATCAATGATTGAAGATGCTGCAACGATTGTGTTTGCCTGCTTCAATCAAAAATTGAAGGGACTTTACACCAAGGAATCGAACCGTTTAGAGGGAAGGCATGCATAACCCAGAGAATTCGAACAGACATGGCCATGAAATATTAGTTAACGTTCCCCGTATCTAAAATGTTTAATTATGTTATCTCTATTTCTCAGATCATTCTGGTAGCTAGTGTTGGAGTGGGAGGGGGGATTATGTGAATTAACTGTTGATGAGTTACTACCACCGTTACAACGCAATCACTTAGATGGAATGGATGAAGGCAGTGGTTACATGATTGCAATTAAAATGACCTCCCCCTCTCGCATGCGTGGCTATGACAGGAAAACGGTTTGGCTAATATTCCACGTTCGCCTGCCTGCAGTTGTTCGCAGAGGTTCCTTTTCGAATCAGGATGTTATGTAGGTGCCTTTAGTTCCCTAAAAGTTGAAATTTCACGTACTAAGTGATTTATTACAAACTACACCATGTTAACCAACGGCTGTATTTTCACTTCTTTGTATATTATACACCAAAAGTTTAATGATATTACGTAAATATATTTAATAAAATTTCATACTATACATACTAGGTATCTGGAGTTGTTTTGGATAGACTTAAACTCGATTAACAAATATGGACTCGGTATCTGAAAGTTGTTTTGGATTTATAACAGAAAGATTTAAACTCGATTAACAAACTTATAAACTGCAATGCATCGCAGGAAATTCCCTAATTTGTGTTACAAATGAGCTGTAATTATTATTACGTTTTGTAAATAAGGATCTTATTAGATTTAATATGTTTATGGAATTCGTTCATTAATGAAAACTAATGTATATTTCAAGTATTATCTTATTATGCAATGGTTATATACATTTTCATAGCTAAAGTTGGTCCCCATTGTAAGGTACCTTTTATAATAAGGAAAATATCGATGGATTTTTTAGATTATCAAAAAGTTGCATTCTAAACATAAAATGAGTTGTTCGTAAGGTTCCTTTTCGAATGAGGAGGGTATGTAGGCATCTTCAGTTTACAAAAAGTTAAAATTTCACGTACTAAATGATTTATTACAAATTGCACCATGTTAACCAACTGCTGTGTTTTCACTTCTTTGTATGTTATACACCAAAATTATAATGATATTAAGCAAATATGTTTAGTAAAGTGTTTAACATATGCTGACTTGGTGTCTGGATGTTGTTTTGGATTTATAACAGTAAGAATTAAACTCGATTAACAAATTTATAAACTGCAATGCCTTCGTATAAAATTATCTAATTTATGTTACAAATGAGCTGTAACTACTATTACATCTTGTAAATAAGTCCATCTTATTAAATTCAGTGTTCATGGAATTCCTTCATTATTGATAACTAAAGTATATTGCAGATGTTGTTTTATTTTGCAATAGTTATATAAAATTTCCTGCCTAAAGTTCGTTTACACTGTAAGGTACTTTTTTGAACAAGGAAATGTAGATGTATTCTTACACCATGTTAACCAACTGTTGTATTTTCACTTCTTTGTATATTATACACCAAAAATGTAATGATATTACGTAAATATATTTTATAAAATTTTCATACTATATGGACTTGATATCTGGACTTTGCTTTGGATAGACTTAAACTCGATTAACAAATTTATATACTTGAATGTGTTGTATAAAATTACCTCATTTATGTTACAAATGAGTTGTAATTATTATTATGTCTTCGAAATAAGTCTGTATTATTAAATTAAATATGCTTATTGAATTCCTTCATTAATGATAACTAATGTATGTTGCAGGCATTATTTTATTATACAATGGTTATATACATTTACATGGCTAAATTTTGTTCTTACTGTAAGGTACCTTTTAGAATAAGGAAAATATAGATAAATTTTTTAAATTAGCAAAAATTTACATTCTAAACATAAAACTAAGGTTACTTTTCGAATGTAGAGTGATGTAGGTGTCTTTAGTTTCATAAAAGTTGAAATTTCACGTACTAAATTATTTAGTACACACTACACTGTTGTATTTTCACTTCTTTGTATATTATACTCCAAGAGTGCAATGATATTACGCATATGTGTTTAATAAAGTGTTCAAAACATGTGGACTTAGAATCTGGAAGTTGTTTTGGATTCCTAACAGAAAACTTAAACTCGATTAACAAATTTATAAACTGCAATACGTTGTATAAAATTACCACATTTACGTTACGCGATGATAATGAGTTGTAATTATTACTATGTCTTGTAAATAAGTCTATGCTATTAAATTGAATATGCTTATGGAATTCATTAATTAATGATAACTAATATATATTACAGGCTTTATTTTATTATGAAATGGTAAATAAATTTACATGGCTAAAGTTTGTTCCTACTGTAAGGTAACTTTTAGAATAAGTAATATGCAGATTCATTTTTTAGATTCGCAAAAAAATTACATTCTAAAAAAATGAGTAATAAAAAACTACATAAATGTTTACTCATATCTTATTTTTTACCACAAAATAAATTTGTTACTAATTAAATCATATTTTATTGTATATACTGCTTCTAAAAGCACAAACATATTAGGAATTTTATAAGGATATCTGTATTTGAAACTACATTGGAAAGAAGGAAGGTTAATAACTAAATTTAAAAATTGATATGGTATAACATAATGGATTTAAGCACAATTACCAAGTTGACACAAGTTGTAATACTGTGATAGAATTTTCTGATGTATGCTAAGCAATTTTAATTATTAACCAAATTTGTTAAACTGTGGAATTTTACAAAATATGTATATATTGTGTGTTGATATTTATTTGCGTTTTCAAAAAAGTTTTCATATGTATTTAAAGCTGTAAGTTACTTTGATTTCTATTTGTAAGACTGCATTCAAATTAGTTTTTTTGTGAAGTTGAAATTCTGCAACAAAATAAGTTGCAAAGAATTACGTACACTTTGACTTGTATACATCTATTGTAATATATTGTTTCAGAAATATAAGTATATTCAAAAGTTATAGTTAATATGGTGTGTATATTGTTTAAATTTTGTATTTATACAAAATTTTCATGTTAGATTTTATATTTTAATAATGAATAATTAAAAAAATTCATTTATCTTATATTTTCTTAATGGGAAATTTTATATTTAATATCTTCATTTAATAATAAATAATTTCCTAAATTAAATCTTTTTTACTCTTTAAATTTATTAAGCTGCTTTAATACATATGTATATAATTATATAGAAAAACTCATTCATTTTTTTTAAAGTATTCTATGGCATTATATCAGAAAAAAAGTACACTTACTGAAAAAAGATTTTTAAATATAAATTATAAAATAGATTATTTATATCCATCCATTTTAAAATTTTAGAATTTTATTTATTATCCATTCAATGAAATCCAATTATAAACCAATTATCCATAATCCAATTAATTATCCATTTTTACAATTTTAAATATCCATTTTAAAAATGTTATTTTTTTTATTCATTGTGTTAGTTAGCATTGAAAACCAAGATACTTAAAAAAAGTTTCATTTTAAATATATTTTTAAAAAATCACTCATAAAACCATTACATAAATAATAATAAGTAGTTTATTACAACAGTTTTTACAAATAGAGTTTATGTTTAAAATATAATCCAATTAAAAAACTAAATTTAATGATGAATGAGTTTATAAATCATGTTTTGTTATATTTTAATACTCATTACTTCAAGATTTGAGCTTTTGGTGTCTGCTTTCTTGATAGAGAATTGTGAAAAGTACAGCCTCGTAGAAGACATCTTAAAGAATTCACAATTATTATGCCGCGGGCATTTTTATTTCTAATGTTTCATCCTCCAGTTAATTAAAAGTATTTTCCTAACTTTCCTTTTCCGATGATCTTAATTAGAAAACAATTTTTAAACTCTTAATTTAGAAGAAATAAAACCCTACTGACAAGCGATCAATAACGCTGAACTCAAATAGGCTAAATAGTTGAAGCAACTGCTTAAGTCAAAAAGGAATTGCTTTCAAAACTAAGGAGAAGTTATTAAGATGTACAGTTTTCAAAATATTTTATAATTTATATTAACATATATAAAATCAATACCCAAATAAAGAATAAAATTCACTTTAAGTATAATAAGTATTTAATCAGTAATTGCATATATATAAAGGGATGATTATAATTATTGTCCTATTTTCAAAATGCTGTAAAAAAGAACACTCGTCACAATGAGTTCAATTTTGAAAAGATACTTGAAGATGGGGGAAAATTTCCAAAGTGTATTAATAGATGGTGCTGTAAGAAAGTGAATTAGGCTACCAGTGATATTTTGAATCGAAATTACAACTTATCTGGCATGATTTGCACATTCTACCAACTGTAGTGTTCAATGTGCTTGATTGTTTCGGCTTTTTGACCAAATAAATGACTTCCAAGTCAATCAACATTTGACTTGTCAGTGAAAAGCCAAGGCAAGGTCATACCGAATTGGATAGGAAAAATCGATGAAACTTTTTGTGATGCCGTATCGTTTCCCCCTACTTCAAGTATCTTCAGTTAAAATTTGAATTCATTGTGACAAGTGGTTCTTTTTTACTTAGTGGTTTTGAAAGTGAGAGTTTAATTATAATCCCCTGTAATCACCCATACAAATTATATCGCTTATGTACATACATATATTTATATAAAAGCAATTATTAATAAAAAAAATGAATTATTATTTAATTATTTGTTAAAATTACATCTTATAAACAATAATATTTTTAAAATTTTAAATGTCTTTTTATAAGGTATACTATATTTCAGTAACTTCTTTAGTAATAAATAATATTTATCTTCAATTAATATGCTTTGAAGTAAAAATATAGTTCCTTTCTAAAATAATATAATTCTTACCCAAGGTTAATGTTTTTTTCTAATGCAGCTGGCAAACAATCTTAGACAGCTTGGTCTTGGATGCCTTAAGGCAAGTGCTGCACAGACGTTACTCACTTTGCATTACCCAAGGGGCGCGTGTAGCTTGAAGATAAGCCACGGACGAGGAGTAACAATGCCCCCGCAAGGCTCTACGATCCTATTAGACCGGGACCTACGGTTTAATGTGGATTCCGAACCCCTACAAACACCCATGGCACCGCCGGGACTCGAACCCGAAACCTGTGGTACCGAGCGCCTGAGCGCTAGCCCCCCACCCCCCGAGGTTAATGTAACTGTATACATTTGTGCATTTTTGGTATATGACCGTGATGATTATCATTATGAAACACATTTCTACTGAATTTTTAATTCATCCTTATTATAGTATTAAATGTTGCACAATATTTTATAATATATTATAATCGATTAAAGCATTTTCTGTTTTCTAAATAGAAATGTAACCATAAAACTTATTCTTATCATCAGAATGAAAAAAAAGTCACCAATTTCAATTACTTTGATATTTATTCCTAAATAGAAGTGTAATGCATAATGTAATTAGTGTTAATTCGTAAGTGCAATTATCTGCTTTATTTCTGTTCCAAAAACATGTTTTCATTACAAATGAAATAATCTGTTTAATATAATGTTTGTTATGGAACAATTACAGCGTTTATCTTAAAGATACATGTTATGATTACGTCCTTTATTATTATGCTCTTAATTCGTTGGTAGTTTTTTTTTTCTTTTTTACTGCTTTTTGCTATTCTTTTTTGACTAGTAAAATTTTAAGTTAATTTGTTAACAAATTATCTTCAACTTTTATGAGTTAAAAATTAATAAACTTTTAAAATGTTCTGTTATGATTAAATTGAAATGCTCCCCAATCTTTCTGGTTTTGCCTTCATATATCATACATAGTTACAATAAAACTGATACAAACATTTTGTGGCATAAATTATCATTTGTATTTTGAATTTTAAGGACACATCTAAAATTTTCCAACAATATAAGGTAAACCAATTATTTTAATATTTCTTATCAAAGAAAAATTTACTTTTAAAAGATTCAATTAAAATTATATCTTCTACAGCAATTTAAATATTATTTAATGCTTTTGTTGATATTTTTAGCACTTTTAATCTTATGGAATTTTAATAGATGATCCTAATTCCTTCGAATTCCAGTGGCTTTTTAAACTGGATACGTGAGTGGAAAGCCTGAACAATATGTAATCTCTATTTTCATGGACATCTATTAAAATTTACGATTTATCGTATGATTCTGTGTAATAATCATTATATTCAATATGAATTATCTTTTGTATTTACGTTCTTAGAAATTAATATAAAACCTTGACATCAATATAAAAGAAACTGTCTGTTCAATATTATTAATCCGAGAAAACATTCATTTTTAAAATTCAATTTAAAACTAAGTCTTTAAGAGTAATCTAAATTATTATGCTTTTTTTTTTACTATTTTTAGCTTGATATTCATATAGCATATATTCGTATATTAATTAAGTGTCCAAGGATTTTGTTCAATGGAAACCTGAGTTGAGAATAAGAAAAAAATCTTTTTCTTAGAGGATTTGTAAAAGTCTACCATTTGCACTAATTCTATTAAAGATTACGACAGAAATAACTTTTTTTCAATCACACAGCGATATAATTCAAGGTAACACACATATGTATTCACATTATCACACATTATTCACACAAATGTATTCACATTATATTAATTCAAGATAATTCACATATGTATCACACACACACTTATGTACACATATAAAATTAACATATGTATTCACATATGTACACACATACGTATTCACATTATTTCACATTAATAATATTTTTTTGGACCGCGCCAAATGTTATGTATTACTTTATAAATGTAATTTTTCTTTTCTAGTATCATTATTATATGACATACGTTATGCCTTCCATATTACCGGTGGATAAAATATATATATATATTTATATAAGCATAGTTGGGAACAAAATCGATTTTTACAATACATACTACCATACATCCAAATTGAACTACGTTTTGAAATACATATTCCTGTTTCCTTATATTTAATTTGCATTTTAGATGGCAAAAGAGAGAAAACTGTAGAAATGAAATCACCCTTCTTCCAGTTTGAGTCTAATTTTAGCAAAAACTAAAAAAAAGTAAAAAGGAAAAAAAAAAGAGAAAGCACGCAAAGAAATCATCGACAGAAGCAGCAAGAATAAAATTTGTGACACAGAAGCTCCCTCGAACAACAAGGTTTGCGCGACACGGTGTTATTTGCCCTCTAATCCCATTCTGAGACGTACTCTTAACAATCTCTACCCCTTCCTCCACCCCCTACCACCCCCGCAAGTCTGTACTCGGCCCCCCTTTGATATCCTTTGCAATGAAAAGACACTGAGAACGTTTGCACTGAACTTGAAAGTAGCGCTTCAGATTGCTTTAAACAAGGCAGAGAATAAAGTGTGAGTGAGAGAAATAAAAAGTGGCGTCTTCATTACTATGCTGTGAGTGAAGTCTTGCAGTATCTGTTTGTGTTTAGAACTTGTGAAGGAATGCTGCAAGCCTTGAAGGTTTGGGTGTTTATTCGTTCTGCTGATAAGAAGGAAATGTTCTAAAGTTATTTCTCTAGTAGAAGTTCTCAAAAAGGCCCCGAGCACTGTTCTTCGGATTATTATATTTAAAAGAATGAATAAAATAAAATTGAATCCTTTATTTATTTTATCGAAAACACGTGATACAGTAATTCCTATTCTAGGATGCTTCAAATTTCATAAGTAAACAATTATTAATGGACAGATCGCATCATAGTGCTAACGTTATGAACCTAACGTTGTTGTTGTTATTAATCCGCCTGGTAGGGGAAACTTGTGAAGGAATGCTACAATCCTTGAAGGTTTGAGTATTTATTCGTTCTGCTGATAAGAAGGAAATGTTCTAAACTTATTTTTCTAGTCGAACTACAAGAAGCTTTTAAAAAGGCCCCAAATGCCGTTTCTCGGATTATTACATTTAAAAGAACAGATAAAAATAATATTGAATCATTTATTTATTTTATCAAAAACACGTGATGCAGTAATAAACATGCGTCTTTCCTAGGAGGCTTCAAATTCATTTATCAGTGGACAGCTCGCAGCATAGTGTTAACATACACCTATAACGTTGTTGTTGTTGTTACTAATCTACTTGGTGCAGGTGAACCTACACCAGGTCCTGAAGACCCCGCGCAGATGACTGTAAAGTGTGAGTGAGAGAAATCAAAAGTGGCGTATCCATTACTATGCTGCGAGTGAAGTCTTTTAGTATCTGTTTGTGTTTAGAACTTGTGAAGGTTTGGGTGTTTATTCGTTCTACTGATAAGAATGAAATGCTCTAAGGTTATTTTTCTAGTAGAACTACAAGAAGTTTGTAAAAAGACCCCGAACAACGTTTCTCGGAACATTGCATTTAAAAGAACGGATAAAATAATATTGAATTAATTATTTATTTTATGAAAAACACTTGATACAATAATAAACATATATCTTTCCTAGGATGATCAAATTTTATAAGTAAATATTTATCAGCATAGTGGTAGGCTCGTATCATAGTGCTAACGTATACAGCTAACTTGCAGGAAAGCACAAGTTCAAATCTATTGTCGAAGTATATTGTAGTATCTCGATTGTGATAATGTCTGTAAAGCGCCTCGCATCCACAATAGTGAAATTTTTCCGAGTTTTCACCAATACCACACATAAGTGAAGATAATTATCCTTAAAAGACCAACGGTGACCAGTGTATTGTTCAGGATAAACGTATGTGGAACACTATGCTTACAGATGCTAAACAACGAAAAAATATTATTAATGTGAATACATATTTGTGTTGTCTTGAATTATATCGCTATACGATAGAAAAAGAATGTTATTTCTTTCGTAATAATTAATGCATCTGTGGCAAATATTAGCCTTTATTACAAATCATCTAAAATAAAATTTTAAAAATATTATTATACAATTATTATTTGAGAATTTTTTGAAGAAAGATTTAAAATGTAAGAATGTTACAACAGCAAAATATGCATAATATGCAACTGCAATCTGCTATTTGAGTTCCTATGAGGGCAAAATAAGAATATACTTTCATTACAAATATAATTAGTACATTATTTTGCATAAAGCTTCAGTATTTTGCACAATTATATTTATTAAGAAATTATTCAATTATTCAATTATTTATTATTATTTAATTTAAGATAAAGTGCCAAATAAAATAGCATGTTACTCGGTTATAGTAGTCAGAGATGAAATACACAATTATTGGTAATACATATTATATATCAAACAAATATGTAAAACATATTAAATAAAGATATTATAAATAATATAAATAAAATAAGATATTAAATAATTAACATATTAAATTTAAAAGTATCTACAAGTTTATACAAAAGTACAATAATTGAAAATGGAAAAAAAAATGGCTCATTAATAATTAAGATAGACAATTTCTAAACTCAATATAATAAATTAAATCCATTCCAGTATTTTGTATAGATTGCCAATAAAATAAGTAATGAAGTATAAAATTTTAATTAGTTAAAGAGATTTAAATAAAAATTTATTTGTGACTTCGAAGTGCATTATCTTCTTATCTGAAAGAACATTAAGGTAAATGCAGACACAATGCAGGGGAATGTTAAAAGGATGTTTCCGAATGAGATTGCAGGACAAAGCTGAAAGAACATGGTGTCGAGTAAACCTTGTTTCCAGAGATACTGCTCCCTTTTATATCTGTGTCACAAATGCTATTCTCGTTGCTTCCATTTGATCATTATTTTGTCACTCTTTTCTTTTAGTTTTTGCTAAATTTAGACGCACTGAAATTCTTTTTCTACTGTTTTCTCACTTTTGGTATCTAAAATGTAAATTGAATATGCGAAATCAGAAATGGATTTTAAAGCATCGCCTCGTGTGGAGTAAAATTGATTTTTTTCGACTATATTGATTTTATATTTTTCTGTTCAGAATATATATATAATATTTTATATAATAATTTTGAATCAAAATATAAGGGAATTTACGTATTTTAGGAATTTGGAATATATATTTTTGAATAGTTTGGTTTTAAGACATATCAGAATATATTGGTTTTTAAACTTAGCATTAAGAAAAATATAAAAATATTATTATTATGTCAATGAGTTGATGTCTATAAATATTCAATCCATGTAATGTCCAATCATGTGTAGTTATAATGTTTCATAGAATTGAAGTCTTCCATTTTCAATCATAATATTAAAGTAAATTGATTAATTATTATTTCACCTTTCTATTTACTATATCTTTACATATTTTAATAAAATTGGGTATGCTTTTTTTGTTTCATTTATATATTACTTTTATTAATTACTTATTTTTATTATTTTCTATTTTTTCCCAAGTACTGTTGCACGTGGTGTGGTAATATTGGTGAAGAAATATTTTGTGAACATTAAAACTTTTCGTAAAGCTCGGTTATACTATTTGGTGTATGAGGATATTTTATGCAGAAAAGATGTAAAAGTTAAATACTTTTTGAATTTCACTTTAAAATCACTTAACACCGCGTGCCGTTGGCAAATTTGGGACTTGAATGGCCGAGTGTCTAGCGCTCTGGCGCTCGGTTCCACAGGTTTCGGGTTCGAATCCCGGCGGTGCCATGGATGTTTGTAGTGGTTCGGAATCCACTTTAAGCCGTAGGTCCCGGTATCCTATGACTGTAAGAGCGTCACGGAGCAAAAGTCAGGCTTCTACCTACGGGTGCTCCATCACAACAGAAGCTGCTTCCTTCCCCTTCAATCATGAGCACGTATGGGCTCGTGGGCTTGGCCAGCCAAGTGGGATAAGACACAACACACACATATATATAGATTTAGATTTATGTAGAAATATAGATTCTTGTAAT
This sequence comes from Caerostris darwini, assembly GCA_021605075.1. NCBI lineage: Eukaryota > Metazoa > Arthropoda > Arachnida > Araneae > Araneidae > Caerostris > Caerostris darwini. The sequence goes on from BPLQ01007602.1 coordinate 733,612, forward strand.
TTTTAGATTAAAAAGGACAGTTTTAATGATATCGAAATGGCAACAAATAGTTTACATGGAATTTTTTTCCGCCTTAAACGTTTGCTTTGTTCCTTTTTTGCTTTCTCGCTGTTTCTTTTCTTTTTTTTTTTTTTTTTTCTTCTTTTTCTTGTATAAGAAGAGGGGAAAAGTAGTTTCGTATTCAAGTGTACCTTTAAGAAAAAAAAAACTAGGAAAGAAACTACTACTGCTGCTAACATTATTCTCGCCTCAAAATTTACATAAAATTCGATTTTTCTGTCGTATTCTTCAGAACTCTGTTACTGCCCTTTCACCCGCCAATTTTTGTTTTCTTTCTTGACTTGGCTTCTTCTGTTCTGAGCTCGCATTTGTTTCTTATTCCCGGTTGTGGAAGTAGAATAAGACAGTCTGCGCGTTCTTCTGTAAACTGACCGCCTATGAAGACAGAATACAAAACTAAGAATTTTCGAGCCGTCTGAGTGATTTGTTTACCAAGAAGTGGGGAAGAAAAATGCAGTTTACAAATACTACGAAGAGAACAGAGCTGTAAGGGAAAACGTTGCTGGTATGTTGGGTGGTACTAAACCCAAACATTTTAAAAAAATTATTTATTTTTAAATAATTAAATATATTTAAACTATTGAATTAGACCAAAATAAACAATACAGAACTAAGAATTGGAAAGCTGTTTAAAGGATTTCCTGTGCCAGAGGAACACGTTGTTTAGAAACGCTATGAAACGAACAAAACTTTAAAATAAAAGTTCCACTTGCATGCATGGTATTACATTTAGACATTACATTACAGCAATTTTTCAGAAGCAATTATTCATATCTAAATAAATAAAACAAATTTGATGTAAGATAATTGTTGCATGAACTTGATTAAAATAATGTGTGGGCTATCTGAGTGATTTGTTTACCAAGAAGATGAGAAGAAAAATGCAGTTTACAAATAATAGAAGTGAACAGAGCTACAAGGAACAACGTTCGTGATATGTTGGGTGGTATTAATTCTAAACATTTTTAAAATAGTTATTTATTTTTAAATAAAAAATAATTAAAAATAGGAAACTTTGTTTAAATAAACTGAATGCAGCACTGATAATTTGAAAGTTGTTTATAGGATTCTCTGCAAAAGAAAAAGTAGAAATATGTTGTTTAGAAACACAATGAAATGAACAAAGCTTAAATATAAAAGTTCCACGTTTATACATGGTATTAAATCTAGAGCTTTTTCAGAAGCAATTATTCATATCTAAATAAATAAAACAAATTATATATAGGACAATTGTTACATTAACGGGATTAAACTAAAGAAAATAATAATTTTCAGGCAATCTCAGTGATTTGTTTACCAAGAAGTGGAGAAGAAAAATGCAGTTTACAAATACTACGGAGTGAACAGAGCTATAAGGGAAAACGTTCCTGGTATGTTGGGTGGTACTAAATCTAATCATTTTCAAAAGCAAAATAAAAACACTTATTTTTAAATAAATAAAACAATTTAAAATAAATTGAATACAGAACTAAGAATTTTCGAACCGTCTGAGTGATTTGTTTACCAAGAAGTGGAGAAGAAAAATACAGTTTTCAAATACTACGAACAGAGCTCTAAAGGAAAACGTTCCTGGTATGTTGGTGATATTAAGCCTAATCATTTTCAAAATACTTATTTGTTTTTAAATAATTTAAACAAATCAATTGGTAAATCAATGAGTAAAACAATCAATCTATTGAACATGGATAAAATAAACTGAATACATAATTAAGAATCGGAAGCTGTTTAAGATTTCCTCTGCAAGAGGAAGAGTGAAATATATTGTTTAAAAAGATTATGAAGTGAACAAAGCTTTAATATAAAGGTTCCAGGTGCATACAGGGTTACTACCTTTAGGCCTTTTTCTGAAGCTATTATTCATATCTAAATAATTAAAAAAAATTCGACGGTCAACTGCTGCATGAACTTTATTAAAATAAGCAAAATAATAATTTGCATGCCATCTGAGCGATTTGTTTAACAAGAGGTAGAGCAGAAAAATGCAGTTTAGAAACATAACGAAGTGAGCTGAGATTAAATGGAAACTAATTCCAGACGCTTACGTAGTATTAAACAAAATCATTTACAAGAGCACAAAAAACATATTATTTATTATTTTAAACTAGACAGTTTTACAGGAATTCGGATAAATTAAACAGAATTAAAGACTAAATTTGGTTTCTGTATAAAGGAGCAGTGTAGAAAGCTGTAGTTTGGAAAACTACGAAGGGAACAGAGCTTAAACAGAAATGGCTTTTTAGCATGTTACGTGGTATTAAATCTTATTTACAGAAGCAAAGTAATATATATTATATATAAATAAAACAAATTAAGAACAGGATAATCGTAACATGAACATGGTTAAAATAGAAAATACCGACATAATACCAAATTATATGAAGATTGCCCAAGCAGACTGCGTGATTTGGTTACTGTGTGGTAGAGTATAAAATTACAGTTTAAGAGCATTACAAAGGGAACAGAGCTTAAATAGCAAAAAATTTCAGCCATTTCTTTGTATTACCCTAAAATTTTTAAAAAATTTTTTATTTCTAAATAAATTAAGCCTTATTCTAAAATCGATAATTTTTGCATAAATTAGAGGAAAAAGACTGAAAGAGTTTTATTACTCCACCTCCTTATAATGCTCTATCTTTTAAAGATGTTAGTTACCTTTTAGTATTTACTTTCATCAAATTTTTTATCTAATTGTTCATAAATGGATTAAAATCAACTCAGATTAAAATCTTGAAAATAAGATTCTTAAATAAACAAGCAATAAAATAAGTAAGCTGATTCACAACAAAAAATGTCTTTCGTTGTTAGTTTCCCTTACGAATTTTTTATCGTAATTTAAATACGATTAATGTTCAATGAATATAAGTTAAGCCTAATTAAATTATATGTAAAAAAGGTGCATTATACAAAACCTTTTTGTTTACTCACTTGTAGTTGTTTTTGTTGTAGCTTGTTATTTTCAGCCTCTATTACCAAGCTTTGGGCTTAAACCAGTTATAAACGATCTGATTGTTCTGACCTTAAGCATTATCGTGGAGATATGTCGAGCTTATTTTTCTGAAAACCGCCTAATTATGATTGCATTCATATGTGGTATGAGTGGTTTGGCAGTAAGAGAGATATCAAGCTGAACTTCTCAAACCAAACTTTTTTGCATACTTTTTATATTCTGAATATTGGAGTAAATACAATTTGTGAACACTTTTGTAGTATACTGGATGCTCAAGTTTTGCACTTTAAATTCTTTTTAGCCTTTTAAATTTCAGAGAATCAGATTGCCGGAACGAAGATAAAATAATTTATATTTCCTTTAATGAGCAAAAGATGAATCCGCTTTCAGTTGAAGAGTGGAATTATATGAGAAGAATAATTGTAAAGCATTATGACAGTGGTATGCGTTAAAAATATATAGATTTGGGATTGCACATCTAATATATAAGCACTTGCAGAAATATATTAATGACCTTGAAATCCGGCCATATTTCAGAAAGTTTACCTTGTACGTTAGTTTAAGTATACCGCTGTATTACACAAAGTAACAAAGAATTTGTACAACTTTAATTATTCTTACCAAAATCAGTTATTATTTCTAAATACTAATTTATTAGGATAGAATTTCGATAAAGCGTGTTTGAATAAGAAATTTAATTATTATATTTGATATTGTGAGAAGTTTATGCTTTCATTAAAAAATATTTCTAATTGAAAAAGATTATATAAACGTTTGTAAATCAAATCATGCGATATTTATTATTAGATGTAAGTAGTTTATATAATTAATTTGTTCCTTTATTTTTTAAATAAAAATTATTTGCTTTAAAAAAGGAAAACAGAACTTGCAGGGAAATTTTACATATTGCATAAATTGATTTATCATCATATAAAAAGAAAATAAATTATTTATTATATTATTACATAGGTTTTCAATATAAATAATAAATTATTTTAAACAACTCTGCAATTTTTATTTACAAATGAAAAATCAACAATGCCTTTTGAATACAAAATAAGAAACGAATTGTGATTATATTTAAAAAAATAGAAGAGTTTTAAAATAAAAATTAAATTTAGTGCAATACTAATTTATAATTTTTATGTAATACCACAAAAATATATCACAAATATAAAAAAGGAAACAACATCTACAAATACAAATTTAACTCTAGAGGTGTTACCATATAAATGAAACTGACGATGAATTTACTCGCAGTGTCTGGAAGATACCTGATTACCATTAATAAAAATGAAATAAATAATAAAAAATAGTTATTAAAATTTAATTTAATACAAATTTTATTTAATACAAATTTAATTGAATACAAATATAATTTAATAAAAACTTAATTGAATTGAATTGGATTTAATAAAATTATATTTAGTGCTATGCTAATAAATAATTTTTATATAATCCCACAAAAATATATTACAAATACAAAAAAGGAATTAACATCTACAAATACAAATTTAACTTTAGAGGTGTTACCATATAAATCAAATTGACGATGAATTTATTCACAGTCTCTGGAGGATACTTGAATATCATTATTGAAATAGCGATAATAATTTAATTCTAATATTCTCTTTACGAATTCATATTTTAAAACGAAATTATGTCATCTTAAATATAACAGCGTATTGTAAATATTATTTATCTGTTATATTAACTAATTGAATGTGATTTTTTGAAACAAAATTGCTGACATATTTTTTATGAAAAAAAAATAATAAAACTCATAGTAGATTATTTTATTAATTTAAAGTTACATACCTTGCTTTTTGCTGCCATTTAAAAATAGAATCTAGACAATCACTTGTGATTAAGACAATTATAATAGTTTAATTTTACTTCTTGCCATCGTAAACTAAAATTTATATTATTTTGTAATGAATTGAGATGGAACAATATTCAAATATCATTTAAATATAAATATAATATTTAGTTTGTCGCAAAATATAAAGTGCATATTAATTATATTTCTAATTTTTACAATGTTTTATTTGTATCAGTATAATAGATTTAATATATGTTAAAATTTTAAAATTTTTTTAAATGTTGGTTTTTCGTTAAAATAGTTTTAATATCCGTTACTTAATTTTAGGTGACACAAATTTTGTTTTAAATAATCACATATTAATATTTTTTCATATATGCGCAATATAGTATATTACTAAAAATAAATGTTAATAAATTTAATATTAAACAATGTTTATTGTAACAGTTAATAATTTACTAAATGCCATTTAAGAGAATATAATTTTATAAATGGTTAATAAAGATAACATCTTGAATTGCTATGAATTTTTTTTAAAGCATGATGTTAAATGTAAGTCAAAACATTAAATAATAAATGATATTTTTGGAGTGAAATTAAAGTGTTCAGTTTTGAAGTGATATTTTAAAAGTAAAACAATATTTTGGTTTATAAAATTAAATAGAAAAAATTTCTAAACCATGATTTAAGACAGATTGTTGTTTAATATCTTAACTAAAAGTACACTTTTAGAAATTAATGTTTAAAATTACTGTAAATACAGTAACGTAACTACAAAGAATGTGAATTAAAGTATGTCAAAACATTAAATGCACTTCCTTTCTTTAAAAAATACAATTTTAGATTTTTAAAAAAAATGAATAGTAATAATTACATATTAGAAGTTCACATTTCAAGTATACTAAGCATCGGTATTTAAAAAAAAATCATGTTGTTCCTTTTATAATTATATTAGAATCAATCAAATGTTAAATTGTATAGCAAACGTAAATATAAAATGTTTAAAAGCTTATACATTTTACAATATTTTACAGTCAGATATATATATATATATATATATATATAAAAGTTCAATTGGTTTAATTTCGGTAGACAAACGGAATTTGATTTGAACTATGATTAATATTTATTTAAATTGCAAATATAAATATAAATTTTTAAAAAGTCTCAAACTTTATAAAAAAACTGGTGCATTATTTGTTTTCAGTAGAACAGTAATTTTGTTAACACTTTTGAAAACAACCAATTCAAACACATTTTTGTGAAATTTTATCAAAAAAAATGTAAATTTGTTTCACAACATTTTATTGAAATTTTTATAATCTCAAATACATAACTCAAAAAAAGTTATTAAATATATATTTTAAGAAACATTTATTTATGATTTCAAATTTAAATTAATTAATTAAAGTTTTTTAATAATTCAACAATTTTTTTTACTTGGTTAATATTCATTCTTTTTTTTAAATTTAAATAAAAGCTACTCAAATTGAAATATTAATCAAATGTAGAAATTTTTACTGTATTATTCCTAAATTTCAATGTTTGTATTTCGAAATAATAATTAAATTTCAAACACATCAAAATTATGCTCACTTACAATTATAATTTCAGGGATAAAAGTAACAGAATTAATTGCAAGATTAAATTAAACTGGCTTTTATTTAAAATTAAACTGTTAATTAATTAAACTGACTATTAATTACTTCCAGTAAAATCAAATATAAATAAAATAATTAAGGTCATTATTTAAATTTCAAAAACATGAAACAAAAACCCCTTTTAAACTTCTCAACTGATTAGGAAAAAAAAATCATTACTGAAAAAAAAATAAAATTTAATAGCAAGTTTTAATATTTAACAAACACTTACTAAACTGTTATAAAATCCAGACACAACTTCAGCCATTATAAGTATTTTTCACAAACAAAAAAATTTTATTATTAAATAATAAAATCGCTTATTTATATTAAGTAAAAAAATAAAATCCATCCTCAAATATCAAGTGAAGTTCTAGTTATATCTCTCAAAAAATAATTATCTCTTCCCTCTAAAACGTTAGAAGAAATTACGACTTTCATTAAATTATAATTAATTCCTTAACGCATCTTCATCAAAACCCAAGTCTAGACACACCACTTTTGGCATTTACTCTTTTTTCCAAAGCGGTGAAAAATTACCACCTCCTGCTAACAAATTCTCGTTTAAGATTGCAATTTCTTCAATAACTGGGAGAGAAGCAAGGCAATGCAATCATAAATATTTTATACTCACGCCCCCTTCAGACCCAGCCCCCCTACCCCACAACGCGAATTTAACTTGATAGAGGCAGAATTAAGCGCTAGTGAACCTGCTTCATATCAGGGGCTTTTACACGCATAAATCACTGGAATAATCATGACAAATAGCACGGCGCATGAGTATACTTGGCTGGGCAATCTGGCACTATTACATTTACTCCTCCCCCTTCGCGAAGCTTTAGGGCCATCGACCATAATCAGTGCATCCCCGAGAAAGTAGTTCAGTGGCCATGTGGCTCTACTCATGGCCAATTCGACTTAGTTGGAAGTGACAAGCTTACTCTTACACAAGGCTGCAGTATCAACCACTGGCTCACTCGGTGGCGAAACGCTTATCCAAGAGATTTTTAAAATAAAAAGGGAGAACTTCACGTTCCCAGTTTGGCTCAACCAACAAATACTGATAATGGGATAGAACTATGCATGGGGAATGAATTAAATATTTTTGGAATGAATTTTGAAAGCCCTCTGCTTGTGAAAAATGTGTTTTCTTGTGCAAGTAAATTGCGTCTTAAATGCTTTTGTAAGGATATCGATGCAGTTATTTTCGATGATAAATGCTGGATCTTCCGTTTTAGACATATCTCCAAAGGGCTTCTATAGTATAGAGAAGAGGATATGTTTATATGCATAATTAACACGTAAATTTAATTCAATTTAAGTATAGAAGTTTGGAGGAGAAGTAAATGATGAGTTTTCTTAAAAGGTTAATTTGATTTTGGGAAGCCTGGGTAAAAAATATCTGGTAAACACATATCTATCTACAAAATTCTGTTTATAGGATAACATTCGCCAGTCTAAATTATGCAGATGGTTTATGCGCAGCATATAAGCTCAAAAATAATGATAAGTATTTTAAACCGATGCAAAATTTTATAGATTTCTCCTAAGATTTGCAAAAAAAATATGTGATAATATTTTATTGGATTGCAAGGTGATTTTTTGTCCTTTAAACTAAACACATACTTTATTTCAAATATGTAGACATACATTATTTTTTACCTTTGTATACTTTTATAGATTATAAATGCTATAGAATTTGGAAAAGATTTTTGTAGAAAGGGCACATACACATATTATGCATACATATGCATGTGCATATATATATCTATTATAGATATATATTGCTAAAAAATATTGTGATTATATTTTACAGATTTTTTTTTTAAATTTGAACTGTAGTACTTCCGAATTTAATAATTTTGAAATCAATTAAATAATTATATTTAATTAATTTTAAATTTATTTTTTGATTAAAATTTTCCATAATTATTGATCTATGAAAAGTATGGCTTAAATAATATAAACATTAAGTAAATAAAGTTAAAGCTATATAAACTTTATATTAAAATTTTCCTTATTAACTCTTATTGTCTATTTTTAAAGAAATTTAATACTGCTTTTTGGCACAAAATTTATGTCAAATCATAATCATGTTAACTTCAAACAAAACTTTTAAAATCTATAAAAATTACCAGTTAAAACACTTTTAATTTTTGTTCAAGTAATTATAAGTTTTTAATAAAATATCAGAAATATTTACATTATACTTATTTCGATTTTTTGTAACAATTATCAGTGATATAATACTTTTATTTTTGTTATTAGAATTCGAAATATTCAAAATTAAAATGTATTCCAAAAATTTGTACAGTAATTAAATACATACAAACTTCAACACTTTGAAATAAAAAGTTTCTCCACATTTTTTTTGTATTTAAGTTTTCTAGAGATGAAAGAATTATATTGATTGTTTTTTTTTTTTGTAAATGTGTAAAATGAATAGCTAAAATAAATTGACTCGAAAATTTATATTTGTATTTTCGATTCAGAGCATAATTTTTTTATCCGTTGTAAATCAATCAAAAGATATATAAATAAATTAAGATGTGTTAATAGGATCAAAAACAACCAACTGCTTGAAATTATTAAAAAAAAATCAACAGAAAAAAAAAGCAGTAATGTTAAATTTTTAAACTATTTTCAAATAAAAAATTATTATTTTATTTTCTCTCAAAAATCAAGCTTGCATTTCATGTATTATTCAAGCACAAATAAACATAAAAACTAATCCATATCCGATTGCCAGCAACTCGGGCTCATCTTTCATGTATTATTCCTACTCAAATAAATAAACAAACTAACCACGTCTCTTTGTATGCAAACAGTTGTGTTCCTTATCATTGAAAACGAAATAAATCAACTAAACAATTTTTTTCTTGTTTTAAATGTCCCATTTTTTAAAATTTTTGTAATCAAATCTTTTAAATGAACTTGTTCCCTTTTGTTTGGAATCTGATATGCCATTTTTTTTTCTTTCTAATGCAGCTGGCACACACTTAGACAGCTTGGTCTTGGATGCCTTAAGGCAAGCGCTGCACAGACGTACTCACTTTGCATTACCCAGTGGGCGCGTGTAACTTGAAGATAAGCCACGGGCGCGGAGTAACAATGCCCCCGCAACGCTCTACGATCATATGAGACCGGGACCTACAGTTTAGAGTGGATTCCGAACCACTACAAACATCCATGGCAGCGCTGGGACTCGAACCCGACACCTGTGGTAACGAGCGCCAGAGCGCTAGGCACTCGGCCATTCAGGCCCCTCTGATATGCCATAAAAGAAAAGAAAGTTGTGGCCTGGAAAGATTGGACTTACAAACAACCCAAATTGGATTGAATATACTTACGGCAGAAAGGGATCAAACACTTCTTTTACCTACTCATGTCAAACTTATGTTTTTCTTCCTTTCTACAAATTTATCATATCTATCGCAGTCACAGTTAAATATAGGGTCAGTATAGCTAATCGGATTTGGATTCTAGAATTAAAAATTTGAACACTTTGTGTACTAAGATACACCAAACTTAATGTTATATCTGATTATATATATTTAAGAACTTTTGAGTATTTCATTGATTAGGTATATTAAAAGGAAATTAATTTTATTTTATTGAAATCTTTTCTGTATTGTTTGTAACATTATTTCACATTCTCACAGGACGCAATTGCCTGAAAATATATTTATTAATCTATGTATGAAATGGATGATACAGATTTAAATAAAATTAAGTTTCATCTATTGCTTATTCAAGGATTACAAAAGATATACATTAAAAAATTGATTACATTAAATTTTCTTTGAAATTTTTTGGAAGAAATATGCAATCGAAAAGGTTAATACGTCAAGGCATTTCAATCATTAAAGGTTTATGCGTTTTCCAGATTTAAGTCACTATTCAGTGATTGGTCATTAATAAAAATGTTAGTTATCATATATTTTTGATGTTTTAAATCTAGTTACTAAATCTATTACTACTACTACTACTAAATCTAATCTAGTTTCTGCAGGTTATGTAATCACTTTTTAATGTATATCTTTTTGTAAGCCTTGAATAAGTATTAAATGAAGCTTAACAATATTGAAATGAGCACTGACCATTTGATACATGCTTTAATGAATAGACGTTGAGAAAGTAAAATAAAGAAAGTGAAATAAAGTTATGCAAAATCAAGGATAGAATCAAGGAGTTAACCTTTTTTTTTTTTTTTTTACAGCAATGCTGCATATTGTTGCAAAAAAATTTAAAAGAAAGTTTAATATTTTCTTTATATTTGTTCCCATAAACCACTGAATGTTTTTTGTTTTTTTGTAATCCAATGGTATGCTTACGAAGTGTTTCTCATGGGAAGATTATATTCATTATTGCCCTGAGTACTACAAATGAAATACAGAAGTGATGGATAGCACCCACGAGAACAGTATTCTCCCTTCCACAGTATTCATGAGTGGAGGAACTTCAATGATTTGAAAGAAGTACGGAAAAGTTAGTGGTAATGAAAATGTATCTATATAATCTTGTGGAAAAAGAATGTCTTTGCGTTTCGATCAGAGAAACTTTATATGCATTAAGATGAAGAAAGATAAGAAAGAGAAACAAATTATTTGTAACGTTGTTGAATAATTGAATCGTGGTATAATTGAATGGAATATATGTATGTATTGAAATAATTGAATGGAATATTTGTATATACTGAAATAATTGAATCGTGATACTGTAATAATTGAATGGAATACTTGTATATATTGAAATAATTGAATGGTAGTTCTGGAATAATTGAATGGAATATTTGTATTTACTGAAATAATTGAATCGTGATTCTGTAGTAATTGAATGAAACATGTATTTGTATATACTGAAATAATTGAATCGTGATTCTGTAGTAATTGAATGAAACATGTATTTGTATATACTGAAATAATTGAATAGTAGTTCTGGAATAATTGAGTGGAATATTTGTATATACTGAAATAATTAAATCGTGGTTCTGGAATAATTGAATGGAATATTTTTATCTACTGAAATAATTTAATGGAATATTTGTATCTACTGAAATAATTGAATGAAATATTTGTATATACTGAAATAATTGAATCGTGGTTCTGGAATAATTGAATGGAATATTTTTATCTACTTAAATAATTGAACGGAATATTTTTATCTACTGAAATAATTTAATGGAATATTTGTATGTACTGAAATAATTGAATGGACTATTTGTATGTAATGAAATAATTCAGTAGAATATTTGTATATACTGGAATAATATAATCGTGGTTTCTAAAATATTTCATATTTTCTACAGAAAAATAATTTTTTGGTACCATAAATAAGCATTACATAATCAACAACTTAAGCCATATTTTTAATAAATCTGACATACGATCAAAATTTTTATTAATATAAATTAAACTCACAAAATGTACTGACGAAAATTTGGGAGAAATTGGGAAAAATCTCATATTTGGATGTTATCTTAAAATAATGTTCCTATTAAGTTAATACTAGAACACTGACTTTTAAGAAATATTTATAAATGTATTACTCCACAATATTCTGTTTGGAGAAAAAATTTAAAGCACAAAAATCTTCAATATCAAATACTAAGAAAAATAAATAAATAAACATAATAATTCATTCATTTTTAAAACTTTTAATTAGTTTGCTTATAATATTTCGTATAGTTTGGTAAAATTTATAAATTTAATATAAAAACAAAATATGTTTATTAATATAAGATGATAATTTTAATTAAAAGTGATTTCTTAATATTTTGCACATGCATAATAATGTAACTTTTAATTTAATATATGTAAGAAAGTCAAGAAATTGATGATATAGCAGATAATAAAAATACATAATTTATCTATACATATATTTAAGAGCAAAGCTATTTAATTCTTAGACATTTAACAATATTGAAAATTAGTTTCTTACATTTTATTTTCACTCTGCGTTTTTTAAATAATCAGAAACATATTTTATTTATTTTTTATTCCATATTTTTAAAATTTCAATTTTTATTTTGTAAATTTTCTTTGTTTTTGGAAATATTATAAAATATAAATTAAGATTATGCAAGATTGATTATGGAATATTCTATTATATAGATTATATAGTATATGATTATATTATATAGATTATTACATATGCGATTTATTATTACATATATAACTCATATTGGCAATAAAGTGCATATATTTCTTACTATATAAATTCAGTTATTAACAATTCCATATACGTTAAATATATTAATATACTGTATTACATTTTTTTACATTCAGACAGCAAAAATGAATATTTATCCCGATTAAGGAAATAATTATATCATTTTTTTATTGTCAACTTATGCAAACAATTATAAAAATTGATAAAAATGTTCCCATTCTGCATTTTCATAATTGGCATAATTGCGATATTTTTTTTCTAATGCTTTTTCATTAATTTTTTTCCTTAAGAAATTAAGAATTTTTTTTTAAATAAACGACGTCCAAAGAATTATTTCAGAATCTTTATATTTTACATATCTCTACACAAATTATAAAATCTGTTTTAAAGTTACTCAGTGCATATATATATATTGTTGTTGTTTCTTATCCCACTTGGCTGGCCAAGCCCACGAGCCCATACGTACTCATGATTGAAGCACAGAACTTTTCTATGCTTAAAGTTTGTCAACATGTGTTTTATTTGATTAAGAATTCTAAAAAGAAATGTGATCTGCAAGATAATATAATATATTGATAATATTAATCTGATGAATTTTAAGCATTTTTTGAAAAGTGTCAAAATGAAGTAAATGGTACTTTTAAATTGGAAGTTATTTAAAGAAAGCAAAACAAATAAATAAGTTTTTATGTTAATAAAGGAGAATTTAAAGCTCAATAACATTTTTATGTCTGTACATTTGTTTTTATTTACATTTAGAAGTTGGTTTTAATTATTTCTTATTTGAATTTTTATGCATTTTGTGTTCCTTTAAAACCATAATAACAATATATTTTTATTTAAATGCTTTGAAACTTCATGTAAAAGTTTTCTTTAAATGTATGAAAGGAATAGAACATGGAAATTAACCTAAATTCATAGATTATTTTTATTTCAGTTTTTAAACTGAGAATTTTTGTAAATATTTTTAAAAAAGCCTACATTGGATTTACATTCATTTTGTGTTCCACAAACTTTAAGCAAATGTATGAAAAAAATATATAAATAATTTTTTGAATTATCAAGTTTTTAATATATAAATTTGAAAACAGTATATTACCTACATAAGGATATTCCCAGCATTATTTGCAAAGGAAAAAACTATTCATGTTTTATTTATTTTTGAATTATTTTTTAACAATATCACATTTTTGAATATCTATATTTTAAAGAATAAATTGTATAAAAATAGTTAAAGTTGATATTTTTATGTGAAAATTCAAAGGTTTTGAATGTATTTAATCAAAACACTTGAAAAAGGACTAAATATTTTAAATCCAGGTCATTTATTATTAAAAAGCCTTTGCAAGTAGGAGGAAGTTGTAAAAAAATTTTTTTTTCGAGCAAATTTTAACTTTTTCAAAACAAAGCTCAGAAAATATTTAGAGCTTTAAGGAAAAATAAAACTATATTTTTTAATAAACAAGACTATGAACTTGATAATTCAATGGCATTTTAATATATTTACAAAATTTTTAAAAGTAATATCTCCAATTAAATGTTGTTTTTAGCTTTTTCTCAGAATGAATTTTTATGCTTTTTGTTTTCATGTGAAGCACCATAACACAAGTAATTTTGATCCAAATGTTATAAAACTTTGTATTTATGTTTTTCATAAATGTTTACAGGTAATAAAACTCTGAAATGGTTATAGCTACATAAATATTTTTTATTTTAATTGTTAAGCTTGGAATTACATGCAAATTTTGAAAGAATTTTGTGTCGACAGCATTTAAACTAGCACAAAATAATAAAGATATAAATTTAACAGAGATCCATTCCCTGTAATATGTTAGTACAAACAAATACAAACTTAGAAATTTAAAAAATATTGATTTGATTTTGAGTTATCATGTTTTGTAACAGTATCAAGTTTTGGCCATTTTTACCCTTATTTTAGCTTATAAAAATAAAAAAATAATAATAATAATAATGAAATTTTTTTATGTGAAATCATTAGTTTTTAGATACATTCAATCCAAAAATGTGTACAAAGATAAAAAATTTCAAAAAAATTCATTCGAACGTGTTCGTGTACCTTAAACAATCGTTTACATTTTATTGTGAATTTTTTTAAAGTCATTTATTATTATATCTCGATTTTATTTTAATTGTATTGTATTTTTGAATTATCATTTTCAGTAAAATGCCACCAAAAAAATCTAACCTCAACAATACCCGTAGGCGGGAGGTACGACGTAGACGTGCTGAAAGGGCCCTCATGTCAACAAATCAAACCACGACAGCAAATGATAACAATACCAATTATAGTATCTAATAATTTAACGAAATACAAGAACGCCACAGCAACGCGTGGAAGGGTCTTCTAGTATATATATATATATATATATATATATATATATATATATATATACATATATATATATATATATATATATATATATATGCATATATATATATATATATATATATATATATATATATGTCCAACGGCCGTACCATGCTGAATATACCGGTTCTCGTTAGATTATATATATATATGCATTGATTACCTTTAAGACAGATTTTATAATTTTGTTTAGAGTTCTTGTATATATATATATATATACACTGAAGTGACACAAGTCATGGGATACCTCTTAATATCTTGTCGAACCTCCTTTCGCCCAAGAAGTGCAGCAACTCAACGTGGCATGGACTCAACAAGTCGTTGGAAGTCTTCTGCAGGAATATTGAGCCATGCTGTCTCGATAGACGTCTATAATTGTGAAAACGTTGATGGTGCAGGATTTTGGGCACGAGCAGACCTCTCGATGATGTCCCATAAATGCTCGATGGGATTCATGTCGGGTGATCTAGGTGGCCAGATCATTCGTTGGAATTGTCCAGAATGTTCTTCAAACCAGTCGTGAACAGTTGTGGCCCGGTGACATGGCGCATTGTCATCCATAAAAATCCCATCGTTGTTTCGGTACATGAAGTCCATGAATGGCTGCAAGTGATCTCCAAATAGCTGAACATAAGCATTTCCAGTCAATGTTCGGTCCAGTCGCAACAGAGGACCAAGTCCATGCCATGAAAAAACAGCCCACACCATTACGGAGCCACCACCAGCTTGAACAGTGCCTTGCTGACAGTTTGGGTCCATGGCTTCATGGGGTCTGCGCCACACTCGAACCCTACCATCAGCTCTTACCAACTGAAATCGTGACTCATCGGACCAGGACACGGTTTTCCATTCATCTAGGGACCAACCGATATGCTCACGTGCCCACGAGAGTCGCTGCAAGCGATGTCGTTCTGTCAGTAAAGGCACTCGAGTCGGTCTTCTGCTGGAATAGCCCAAGAAAGCCAAATTTCTCCGCACAGTTCTAACAGACAAGTCCCTTGTACGTCCCACATTTATTTCTGCGGTTATTTGACGCAGTGTTGCTTGTCTATTAGAATTTACGACTCTTTGCAGACGTCGCCGGTCTCGGTCGTTAAGTGCAGGTGGTCGACCACTGCGCTGTCCATGGTGGGATGTTATGCCTGAAATTTCATACTCTCGCCACACTCTTGAGACAGTGGATCTGGGAATGTTGAATTCCCTAACGATTTCCGAAATGGCATGACCCATGCGTCTAGCTCCAACTAACATTCTCAACACAAAGTCTGTTAATTGCCGTCGTGAGGTGATCATGACGTCAAAAACTCTTCACATGAATAACTTGAACAGAAATGAAAGCACTGCGCATTTATACCTGTTCTACGCGATGCTACTGCCATCTGAAAATCTGCATATTGCTATCCCATGACTTTTGTCACTTCAGTGTATATATGCGTGTGTGTGTGTGAACACCCTGTGAAGTGCTGTTAGTATCCTTGAGTAGAATTTCATTTATAAATTAATAAGTGATTTTCTTAAAACTTTTTATGTGTGTAAAAGTTATATCGTCCTACAATATCTAGTGATACATTTTTAATTTTTAGGATTTCAAGTTTTTTTAGAGTCGATCAAAAAAACCCTTGAAATTCAGTAAACTGCTTAAACGCCAAAATATAATGAAGCAACATAAATCAAAAGTTTAAAATTTTCTTGTGAAATCACACTGATATCGTTTTTTTATATCTAAAAAGGTCCAAAATTGATTATTGCGGATTAAACAAGAAGTGGATAATCATCGGAATCTCCATGATGTCTTAACAATTATTTGCAAACACAATTTAGTATCAAGCTTTAAAGGGCCTGTATTTACTATGAGAGTGTTTATCGCTCTGATGCTCGGTGCCACAAGTTTCGGGTTCGAGTTTCGGCGGTGTCATGGATGCGTGTAATGGTTCGGAATCCACTTTAAGCCGTAGGTAGCGGTCTCATATGACTGTATATCGTCACAGAGCCAAGTCAGACTTCTACCTGCTCCATCACGACAGATGTTGCCCTCTTTCTCTTCAACCATGAGTCCTTATGGATTCGTGGGCTTGGTCTAGATTTCTACCAAGTGGGACAAGAAACAACAACAGTACCAAGCCTTCTGTTTTTTTTCTACATTTCATGCTACTAAATGTAATTGAAATAATTTTTAAATGAAATGCTCTATACATTTTCAAAACTATTTCTGTCAGTGAAGTTCCACAATGTTTCGGTAGTGACAAATTATAAATCATTCAATATATAGTAATTTAAGGTTTATTGGCATATTAAATCACATATAATGCTGGTATTATGAGCCACTTAGAATTCCAGAATTTTAATTTTATCACGAAAAGTTTTGATTAACTATGCAGTCATACATTCAAAATTGTAAATCCTTCAATATTAAAAGCAATTACTTCTATCATCTACATTTTTGGTAAAAGAAAAACATTTACACAATGTTATACTTTGTTACTCAAAAATATATTACACTAAATAATTATAATGAAAAATATATTTATTATTTTAATGTAACGAGGAACCAACAAAAAAAAAATTAAAAGGGCTATATAAAAAGCTCATAGTTACACTTTATTTAGTTCTTGTTTCACAAAGCTGATGGACTTAAATAAATAGGTGTTCAAAATTAAATTTGAAATAGGATGCTGCGCTTATTTTTAAAATTTTAGCCACATATTGATTTAAAACATGAATTTTACTATTGCTTTTTAACCAAGTGCCAAAAAATTTTTTGTCTTATATTTAAAATGATGAACTAATTGAATTTTAGAGTACTCGCAATTTCAGATTGTAATTCAATTTAAAAAATAAATGAACAAAATACATTATGCATATTGACATACGGTAGGAGAAATTACATGGGAGGTTACCAGATAGATTGGGATACAAGAATATCTTACGCTACGAAATAAAGATTAAATCATTCCGAAGCAATACCCTCCCCCGCAAAATAAAGTATTCAAAAAGTCTGCCGCAGTAAAAAATTTACAAGTATACCCCACGCAAAACCATCTCCACATCCGGAAAATTCAGCTTACTATGCATTTCCCCCTTATGCGTTGAAGGCTATGTTCGGTTCTAATACAACTGTTTTGTTATTCAACAAGTCATGCATTTTCATCCTTCTTTCCTTCCAAAACCATTCTTCTTTCTCCCTCCACTGATCTTCTCCATAAAATACATCCTGATACTAATGGAGGGCCTTTCTTTTACTTAATTCGTTTTATTTTCTATTTCTTGTTTTCCTCGTGCCGTCCTAACCGAGTGAGAGAGGGCATTACTAAAGTTTTCCCCATTCTGTATGCTTGCCGTTGTTTCGCCCCATATTTCCCAATAGACACCCCGGTATCCCTCAAGACCACATCGAGTTTAATCTAAGTCTCAATACCATTGTGGGCAGGGGGGTGAGATGCTGCTGAAATGAAGGAAGGATAGGTTATATATACCTAAAGGAAAAAGGGGGTTGCATTTAGGAATAGGATGGGTTTCGGTAAAAAGATGTGTGGGGGTTCTGAACCAGTGTTTCATGCCAGGGTTAAATTAACGAGCTTTCTGTTCTCTCAGAACGAATTAAATTTCATTTGTTGCTGCACCAGAGATTCTATTCTTTTTCGCTTTTTTAAGATTTTCTCTATTTTTCTTCTTTAAGGCTGCAGTTGAATTGGTATGGGTTTAAAGACGTGTCTAAATCCTGTCGCACTTAAGTAGCGCGTAAATAAATGGTAGATGAAAAAAAGATCAAATTGTTTGAAAAAACGTATTTTTATTTCGGAACTATATCGCTCTATTTTTAAAAGGTAAAAATGTTCTTTAGAACAAAAGTAATGTGAAATTACACTCATATAACTTTTTTGTCTAAAAAAGGTCCAAAATCAATTATTTCGGATTTAGCAAGAAGAAGCGGTTAATCATCAGAATCTCCATGATGGCTTACAACTATTTGCAAGGACAATTTAGTATCAAGCTTTAAAGGGCCTGTATGTACTATAAGAGTGTCTATCGCTCTGGCGTTCGATGCCACAAGTTTCGGGTTCGATTCTCGGCTTTGCCACGGATGCGTATAGTGGTTCGGAATGCCCTTTAAGTCGTAGGTAGCGGTCTCATATGACTGTATATCGTCACGGAGCAAAGTTCGACTTCTACTTGCTCCATCAAACAGCAGCTACTTCATTTCCCTTCAACCTTCAGTACAAACGGTGCCGTGGGCTTGGTCTAGATTTCTACCAATTGGGATAAGAAACAACAACAGTACCAAGCCTTCTATTTCTTTTGCATTTAATGCTACTAGATGTATTTGAAATATTTTTTTAATTAAATGCTCTATGCACTTTTAGAATTATTTCTGTCAGTGAAATTCCACAAAGTTTCGGTAGTGACACATTATAAATCATTCAATGTATAGTAGTTTAATGCTTATTGTCATATTAAATGACAAATAATGCTTCAAAGACGTATTGTGAGCCACTTAGAATACCAGAATTTTAAATTTGTCATATAAAACTTCTGATTAACTATGCAGTCATGCATTCAAAAGAGCAAAAACCTACAATATTAAAACCAATTACTAATATCCCATAAATTTTTGTAAAAGGAATATATTCATATAATAACATACTTGGTGTGGTTATACATTGCATTCAAAACATTATTACAGAGATCACTGTAATGTTATAACGTAAATCATACACTGAAGTGACAAAAGTCATGGGATAGCAATATGCAAATTTTCAGATAGCAGTAGCATCGCCTAGAACAGGTATAAATGCGTAGTGCTTTCGCAGAGCTTTCATTTCTGTTCAAGTTATTCATGTGACGAGGTTTTGACGTGAGGATGACTGCACGACGGGAATTAACAGACTTTGAACACGGAATGTTAGTTGGAGCTAGACGCATGGGTCATGCCATTTCGGAAATCGTTAGGGAATTCAACATTCCAAGATCCACTGTGTCAAGAGTGTGCCGAGAGTATGAAATTTCAGGCATAACATCCCACCATGGACAGCGCAGTGGTCGACCGCCTGCACTTAACGACCGAGACCGGCGACATCTGCAAAGAGTCGTAAATTCTAACAGACAAGCAACACTGCGTCAAATAACCGCAGAAATCAATGTGGGACGTACAAGGGGCTTGTCTGTTAGAACTGTGCAGAGAAATTTGGCTTTCTTGGGCTATTCCAGCAGAAGACCGACTCGAGTGCCTTTACTGACAGAAGGACATCGCTTGCAGAGACTCTCGTGGACACGTGAGCATATCGGTTGGTCCCTAGATGAATGGAAAACCGTGGCCTGGTCCGATGAGTCACGATTTCAGTTGGTAAGAGCTGATGGTAGGGTTCGAGTGTGGCGCAGACCCCACGAAGCCATGGACCCAAACCGTCAGCAACGCAATGTTCAAGCTGGTGGTGGCTCCGTAATGGTGTGGGCTGTTTTTTCATGGCATGGACTTGGTCGTCTGGTGCGACTGGACCGAACATTGACTGGAAATGCTTATGTTCAGCGACTTTGAGGTCACTTGCAGCCGTTCATGGACTTCATGTACCCAAACAACGATGGGATTTTTATGGATGACAGTGCGCCATGTCACCGGGCCACAACTGTTCGCGATTGGTTTGAAGAACATTCTGGACAATTCCAACGAATGATCTGGCCACCTAGATCGCCCGACATGAATCCCATCGAGCATTTATGGGACATCATCGAGAGGTCTGTTCGTGCCCAAAATCCTGCACCATCAACGCTTTCACAATTATGGACGTCTATCGAGACAGCATGGCTCTATATTCCTGCAGAAGACTTCCAATGACTTGTTGAGTCCATGCCACGTGGAGTTGCTGCACTTCGCCGGGCTAAAGGAGGGCCGACACGATATTAAGAGGTATCCCACGACTCTTGTCACTTCAGTGTATTTCGTATTTTAATACAATATCGGAACAACAATGAGAACTAAAAACTGCTTTATAAAAAAATTCATAGTTTCATTTTATATATTTCTTACTTCAAAAAGACGGAAGATACAAATAAATTGGACTTCAAATTTAAATTTGTAACATGATGCTAATATAATGCGGTTATATTTAAACCTTTAAGCAAATTTTGATTTAAAATAAGAATTTCACAATGGCTTTATTATGATGTGCTTAAAAACTATTTTTGTTTAAATTTAAAAATGTGAAACTAATTCAATATTAGAGTACCTGCTATTGCAGATTGCAATTCAATTTAAAAAATAAACGATCAAAGTACATTATGCATATTGACATTTGGTAGGAGAAAGTATATGAGAGGTTATCTGGATTGGGATAGAAGAATATGTTACAGCACGAAATAAAGATTAAATCATTCCGAAGCAATACCCTCCCCCGCAAAATAAAGTATTCAAAAAGTCTGCCACAGTAAAAAATTTACAAGCAGTCCCCACGCAAAACCATCTCCGCATCCGGAAAATTCAGCTTACTGTGCATTTCCTCCCCTACGCGTTAAAGGTCTGCAGTGTTGGGTCTAATACAACTGTTTTGTTATTCAACAAGTCATGCATTTTCCTCCGTCTTTCCTCCCAAAACCATTCTTCTTTCTCCCTCCACTGATCTTCTCCATAAAATACATCCTGATACTAATGGAGGGCCTTTCTTTTACTTATTTCGTTTTATTTTCTATTTCTTGTTTTCCTCGTGCCGCCCTAACGGAGTGAGAGAAGGCATTACTAAATTTTTCCCCATTCTGTATGCTTGCCGTTGTTTCGCCCCCATATTTCCCAATAGACACCCCGGTATCCCTCAAGACCACATCGAGTTTAATTTAAGTCTCAATACCATTGTGGGCAGGGGGGTGAGGGGGTGAGATGCTGCTTGCAGAAAGGAAGGATTGGTTTATATATACCTAAAGAAAAAAAAGGGGGGGGGCTGTTGGATTGCATTCAGGAATAGGATTGGTTTTGGTAAAAAGATGTTTAGTAGGCTTGGTTGGAGGTTCTGATCTAGTTTTTCACGCCAGGGTTAGATTAATGAGTGTTCTTTTCTCTCGGAACGAATTAAATTTCATTTGTCGCTGCACCAGAGATTCGTTCTTTTTTACATTTTTAAGAGATCGTCTATTTTTCTTCTTTAAGGATACAGTTGAATTGGTATTGTTTTTAAAGACGTGTCTAAATGATGTCGCACTTAAGTAGCTCGTAAATAAATGGTAGATGAAAAGAAGATCAAAATGCTATAAAAAAACTTATTGTTATTTAGGAACTATATCGTTATAATTTTAGAAACTATATCGTTATAAACGCTATTATTAGCTGTTATTATTTAGCTTTTGTTAGCTATTGTAAGCTATTGTTTTTAAAAACTATATCGTTACAAAATCTGTTCTTGTTTAGGAATTATATTTTTAAAAAAAACTATTGCTAGCTATTGTAAGTTATTGTTATCTGTTATAAGCTATTGTTAACTATATCCTTAGATTTTTAGGAACTATATCGTTACAAAAGTTTTAGTTATCTATTGTAAGCTATTGCAATTTCGGAACTATATCGTTACAAAAATTTTAGTTATCTATTGTAAGCTATTGTAATTTCGGAACTATATCGTTACAAAAGTTTTAGTTATCTATTGTAAGCTATTGTAATTTAGGAACTATAAAATTATATCTTAAATTATATCGTTATATTTTAATAAATTTGCAACGGGATGATAATATGCTATCCTTATTTTTAACTTTATAGGTTATATTGATTTAAAAAGTGAATTTTACAATTACTTTATAATCAAATGCTTAAAAACCATTTGTTTAAAAAATTTTAAGATGAGAAGTTTATTCAATTTTAGAGTACTTGCAATTGCATATTCTAATTCAATTTTAAAAAAAATAAACGAACAAAATACATTATGCGTATTGACATTCGGTAGGAGAAATTATATTGGAGATTACCAGATACACTCAAGGGCCAAAACATTATGACCTCCTGTCAATAACGAGTTGGCCCACCTTTGGCGAGCAACACAGCTTCAACCCGACTTCGCATGGATTAATACAACCTCTTATTACCAGTTAAATACCACTTCCACCTGATCACGTGCCTTCCACGTGATCCAGACGAGTTCATTGCAAAATGTAGGGGTGGTCATAATGTTTTGGCTCTTGAGTGTAGATTGGGATAGAAGAATATCTTACGGTACGAAATAAAGATTAAGTCATTCCGAAGCAATACCTTCCCCCGCAAAATAAAGTTTTCAAAAAGTTTGCCACAGTAAACAATTTACATGTAGTTCCCACACAAAACCATCTCCACATCCGGAAAATTCAGCTTATTATGCATTTCCCCCTTATGCGTTGAAAGTCTGCAGTGTTCGGTCTAATACAAATGTTTTGTTATTCAACAAGTCATGCATTTTCCTCCTTCTTTCCTCCCAAAACCATTCTTCTTTTCTCCTTCCACTGATCTTCTCCATAAAATACATCCTGATACTAATGGAGGGCCCTTCTTTTACTTAATTCGTTTTATTTTCTATTTCTTGTTTTCCATGTGCCCTCCTAACAGAGGGAGAGAGGACGAGCATTACTAAAGTCTTTCCCATTCCGTATGCTTCCCAATAGACACCCCGGTATCCCTCAAGACCACATCGAGTTTAATTTAAGTCGCAATACTATTGTGTGCAAGAAGGGGGGGTGCTGAGATGCTGCCTACAGGAAGGAAGGATAGGTGTACTGCTTATACCTAAAAGGAAAAAGGGGAGGGGGGTCGGGTTGCATTTAGGAATAGGATTGGTTTGGGTAAAAATATGTTCAGAGGGGTTGTAGGGGGAGTCTGAACCAGTGTTTCACGAAAGGGTTAGATTAACGAGTGCCATTTTCTCTCGGAACGAATTAAATTTCATTTGATGCTGCACCAGAGATTCGTTCTTTTACGCATTTTTAAGAGATCGTCTATTTTTCTTCTTTAAGGATGCAGTTGAATCGCTATGGTTTCAAAGACGTGTCTAAATCATGTCGCACTTAAGTAGCTCGTAAATAAATGGTAGATAGCAAAAAGATCAAATTGTTTAAAAAGACTTATTTTTATTTAGGAACTTTATATTTATATGCTTAGGAACTATATCTTTATATGTTTTGGAACTATATAGTTTTATAAATTTTTGTAAAAGAAAACATTTCATACAATTTCACACTTGGTGTAGTTATATAATGTGTACAAAAATGTATTAATTTTACTAAAATGTTACAATGTAAAGCATATTACTTATTGCAATACAATAGGGAAACAAGAATGAGTATTAAAAACAGCTATACAAAATAAGTCATAGTTTCACTTTATATATTTCTTACTTCACAAAGTCTTTTGACATAAAAAAATTGGTCTTTGAAATTAAATTCACAAAGTGGTGCTAATATGCTGTAAGTAGTTTTAAAACTTCTAGGTATATATTGATTTAAAATATAAATTGTAGATTTGCTTTATTATCCAATTGTTTAAAAGCTCTTATATTTTTTTTAAATAATTGCAAAACTAATTCAATTTTAGAGTACTTACAATTGCATATTGTAATTTTATTTCGAAAGCAAATGAATCAAATACATTACACATTTTGACATTTGTTAGGATAAATTATATAAGAAGTTCCTAGTTAAATTGGGATAGAAGTATATCTTACAGTACGAAAGGAGATTAAATCATTCCGAAGCAATACCTCCTCCCGAAAATAAAGTATTCAAAAAGTCTGCCACAGTAAAAAAATTACAAGTAGTCCACATACAAATCCATCTCCACATCCGGAAAATTCATCTTACTATGCATTTCCCCCTTATGCGTTGAAGGTCTGCTGTGTTTTGTCTAATAAAACTGTTTTGTTATTCAACAAGTCATGCATTTTCCTCCCAAAACCATTCTTTCTCCCTCCACTGATCTTCTCCATTAAATACATCCTGATACTAATGGAGGGCCTTTCTTTTACTTATTCGTTTTATTTTCTATTTCTAGTTTTCCTTGTGCCGTCCTAACGGAGTGAGAGAGAGAGGGCATTACTAAAGTCTTCCCCATTCCGTATGCTTGCCGTTGTTTCGCCCCCATATTTCCCAATAGACACCCCGGTATCTCTCAAGACCACATCGAGTTTAATTTAAGTCTCAATACCATTGTGGGCAAAGGGGGTGTTGAGATGCTGCTGCAGGAAGGAAGGATAGTTTTATTTACTTAAAGGAAAAAGGGTGTTGCATTTAGGAATAGGATTGGTTTGCGTAAAAAGATGTTCAGCGGGGTTGTAAGGGGGCGGTTGTCTGAACTACTGTTTCACGCCAGGGTTAGATTAATGAGTGTTCTTTTCTCTCGGAATGAGTTAAATTTCATTTGTTGATGCACCAGAGATACTCTCTTTTTCGCATTTTTAAGAGATCGTCTATTTTTCTTGTTTAAGTGTGCACTTGAATTGGTATGGGTTTTAAAGACGTGTCTAAATCATGTCGCATTTAAGTAGCTCGAAAATAAATGGTGGATGAAAAAAAGCTTAAAATGTTTGAAAAACGCTTATTGTTATTTAAGAACTCTCTCGTTATATTTTTAGGAACTATATCGTTTTATAATTTCTTGTAAAAGATAACTTTTCATACATTATCATACTTGGTTCAGTTATACAATGCCTTCAAAAATTTATTAATATCACTAAAATGTTATTTTTCTAATGCATATTAGTTATTTTAATACAATAAAGAAACAAGAATGACTATCAAAAACAGCTATACAAAATAAGTCATACTTTCACTCTCTATATATTTCTTATTTCACAAAGTCAGTAGACATAAATAAATTGGTCTTTAAACATAAATTCACAACGTGATGCTAATATGCTGTAATTAGTTTTAAAACTCAAATCATATAATGATTTAAAATATAAATTTTACAATTGCTTTATAATCAAAGGTTTAAAAACTTTTTCCAAGAAAACAATAATAAATAAATAAGTAAATGGAAAACTAATTCAATTTTAGATTGTAATTCAATTTAAAAACTTAATGAATAAAATACATTATGCATATTGACATTAGGTAAGAGAAATTATTTATTAGTTTACCAGATAGATTGGGATAGAAGAATATTTTCCAGCACGAAATAAATAAATCATTTCGAAGCAATACCTTCCTCCGCAAAATAAAGTATTCAAAAAGTCCACAGTAAAAAATTTACAAGTAGTCCCCACGCAAAACCATCTGCATATCCGGAAAATTCAGCTTACTATGCATTTCCCCCTTATGCGTTGAAGGTCTGCAGTGTTCGGTTCTAATACAACTGTTTTTTTTATTAAACAAGTCATGCATTTTCCTCCTTCTTTCCTCCCAAAAGCATTCTTCTTTTCTCCCTCCACTGATCTTCTCCATAAAATACATACATCCTGATACTAATGGTGGCCTTTCTTTTACTTAATTCGTTTTGTTTTCTATTTCTTGTTTTCCTTGTGCCGTCCTAACGGTGTGAGAGAGAGAGAGAGAGCCATTACTAAAGTCTTCCCCATTCCGTATGCTTGCCGTTGTTTCGCCCCCATATTTCCCAATAGACACCCCGGTATCCCTCAAGACCACATCCAGTTTAATTTAAGTCTCAATATCATTGTGGGCAGGGTATTTTTGTATGCAGGGTTGTATTTAGAAATAGGATTGGTTTGGGTAAAAAGATGTTTAGCGGGGTTGTGCGGGGTTCTGAACCAGTGTTTCAGGCCAGGGTTAGATTAACGAGTGTTCTTTTCTCTCGGAACAAATTAACTTTCATTTGTCCCTGCACCAGAGATTCGTTCTTTTTCGCCTTTTTTAGAGATCGTCTATTTTTCTTCTTCAAGGGTGCAGTTGAATCGGTATGGTTTTTTAAAAACGTGTCTAAATCATGTCGCACTTAAGTAGCTCGTAAATAAATGCTATATGGAAAGAAGATCAAAATGCTTGTAAAACCTTATTGTTATTTAGGAACTACGTCGTTATATTTTTAGGAACTATATCATTCTATAAATATTTTTTAAAACAAAATTTTTCATATAATATCATACTTGATGTGGTTATGCACTGCATTCAGAAATTTATTACAGATATCACTAAAATGTTATAATGTAAAACATATTCCTTCTTGTCGTATAATAAGAAAACAACAAGAAAATGTAAAATTGCTATATAAGAAGGGTCATAGATTATCTTTATTTATTTTTCCCCTTACAAAGTCATTAAATGTAAATAAAATGGTCTTCAAAATTAAATTTGCACCGTAATGCTAATATGCTTGTCTTATTTTAAAAAATCTAGGCAGAAATTTACTTAAAAATGGATTTTACAATTGCTTTATGATCAAGTGTTTAAAAAAACCCTATTTTTTAAAGTTTTAAATGTGAAATTAATTTAATAATAGAGTACATTCAATTGCATGCTGCAGTTTAATTTAGAAGTAAAGGAGCAAAATACATTAAGCATATTGACATTTGGTGGGAGAAATTATTTAGGAGCTCATCAGATAGATTGATATAAAATAATATAATACAGCACGAAATAAAGATTAAATCATTCCGAAGCAATACCCTCCTCCGCAAAATAAAGTATTCAAAAAGTCTGCCACGGTAAATAATTTAAAAGTAGTCCCCAAGCAAAACCATCTCCAGATCCGGAAAAATTCAGCTTACTATGCATTTCCCCCTTATGCGTTGAAGGTCTGCAGTGTTCGGTTCTAATACAACTGTTTTGTTATTCAACAAGTCATGCATTTTCCTCCTTCTTTCCTCCCAAAACCATTCTTCTTTCTCCCTCCACTGATCTTCTCCATAAAATACATCCTGATACTAATGGAGGGCCTTTCTTTTACTTAATTCGTTTTATTTTCTATTTCTTGTTTTCCTTGTGCCGTCCTAACGGAGTGAGAGAGAGAGGCCATTACTAAAGTATTCCCCATTCCGTATGCTTGCCGTTGTTTCTCCCCCATATTTCCCAATAGACACCCCGGTATCCCTCAAGACCACACCGAGTTTAATTTAAGTCTCAATACCATTGTGGGCAAGGGGGGGTGAGATGCTGCTGCTGGAAGGAAGGATAGGTTTATATACCTAAAGGGAAAAGGGCGGGGGGAAGGTCGAGTGGCAGTTAGGAATAGGATTGGTTTGGGTAAAAAGATGTTTAGTGGGGTTGGTGGGGGGTTCTAAACAAGTGTTTTACGTCAGGGTTAGATTAACGAGTGTTCTTTTCTCTTGGAACGAATTAAATTTCATTTGTCACTGCACCAGAGATTCGTTCTTTTTCGCTTTTTTAAGAGATGGTGTATTTTTCTTGTTTAAGGATGCAGTTGAATAGGTATGGTTTTAAAGACGTGTCTAAATCATGTCGCACTTAAGTAACTTTGTCAATAAATGGTAGATGAAAAAAAAAATTAAAATGTTTGAAAAAAGCTTATTTTTATTTAGGAACTATATCGTTATATGTTTAGGAACTATGTCGTTACCAAAATTATTGTTATTTAGGAACTTTATGATTATATATTTAGGACCTCTTTACATATGCTATTGCTATTTAGGAATTATATCGTTAAAATTTCTTGCTATTTATGAACTATACAGTTATGTTTTTAGGAATTATATCGTCTTATAAATTTTTGTAAAAGAAAACTATTCATACAATATCATACTTGGTGTGGTTATACAATACCTACAAAAATTAATTAATATCACTAAAATGTTATAATGTAAAGCATATTACTTATTGCAATACAATAAGGAAAGAAGAATGAGTATTTAAAACAGCTATATAAAATGGGTCATACTTTCACTTTATATATTTCTTACTTGGCAAAGTCTTTAGACATAAATAAATTTCTCTTTAAAATTAAATTCACAACGTGATGCTATTGTGCTGTAATCAGTTTTAAAATTCAAATGATATATTGATTTAAAATATAAATTTTACAATTGCTTTATAATCAAAGATTTAAAAACCTTTTTCAATTATAAATAAATAAATAAGTAAAATGTGAAACTAATACAATTTTATAGTACTCGCAATTGAAGATTGTAATTTAATTTAAAAATAAATGAACAAAATACATTACGCATAGTGACAATTGGTAAGATAGATTATATGGGACATTACCAGATAGATTGGGATAGAAGTAAGTATATCTTACGGTACGAAATAAAGATTAAATAATTCCGAAGCAATAACGTCCCCCGCAAAATAAATTATTCAAAAAGTTTGCCACAGTAAAAAATTTACAAGTATACCCCACGCAAAATCATCTCCACATCCGGAAAATTGAGCTTACTATGCATTTCCCCCTTATGCGTTGAAGGCTATGCAGTGTTGGGTCTAATACAACTGTTTTGTTATTCAACAAGTCATGCATTTTCCTCCTTCTTGCCTCCCAAAACCCCAAAACATTCTTCTTTCCTCCCTCCACTGATCTTCTCCATAAAATACATCCTGATACTAATGGAGGGCTTTTCTTTTACCTAATTCGTTTCATTTTCTATTTCTTGTTTTCCTTGTGCCGTCCTAACGGAGTGAGAGAGAGAGAGGGCATTACTAAAGTCTTCCCCATTCCGTATGCTTGCCGTTGTTTCGCCCCCATATTTCCCAATAGACACACCGGTATCCCTCAAGACCACATCGGGTTTAATTTAAGTCTCAATACCATTGTGTGAATGGGGGAGGGTCGAGATGCTGCTTGCAGGAAGGAAGGATAGGTTTATATATACATAAAGGTAAAAGGGCGGGGGGAGGGGTCGGGTTGGATTTAGGAATAGGATTGGTTTGGGTAAAAAGATGTTTGGGGTTCTGAACCAGTGTTTCACGTCAGGGTTAGATTAACGAGTGTTGTTTTCTCTCGGAATGAATTAAATTTCATTTGTTGCTGCACCAGAGATTCTATTCTTTTTCGTATTTTTAAGAGATAGTAAATTTTTCTTCTTTAAAGGTGCAGTTGAATTGGTATGGCTTTAAAGACGTGTCCAAATCCTGTCGCACTTAAATAGCTCGTAAATAAATGTTTGGAGAAAAAAAGATAAAATTGTTTGAAATACTTAGTTTTATTTACGAAATATATAGTTATATTTTTAGGAACTATATCGTTTTATAATTTTTTGTGAATGAAAACTTTTCCTTCATTATCATGCTTGGTGTAGTTATAAAATACCAACAAATATTCATTAATATCACTAAAATATTTTCATGTAAAGCATATTACTCATTGCAATTCAATATAGAAACAAGAACGAATATTAAAATAAGCTATATAAAATGGGTCATAGTTTCACTTTATATACTTTACGAATTCGGTTGACATAAATAAACAGGTCTTCAAATTTAAATTTACAACGTGATGGTTATATGCTGCTTTTTATTTTTTAAAAAAATACGTATATAGTGATTTCAAAATAATTTTACATTAATTTTATAATCAAGTGCTTAAAAAATTACCTTTTTAATTTAAAATTTGTAGCTAATTCAATTTTAAAAGTAGTTGCAATTGCAGATTGTAATTCCTTTAAAAAATAATCGACAAAATACATTATGCATATTGACATTCGGTAGGAGAAATTATAGGGAGGTTACCAGATAGATTCGGATAGAAGAATATCTTACAGTATGAAATAAAGATTAAATCATTCCAAAGCAATACCTGCGCCCGCAAAATAAAGTATTCAAAACGACTGCCACAGTAAAAAAATTAGAAGTAGTCCCCACGCAAAACCATCTCCACATCCTGAAAATTTAGCTTACTATGCAATTCCCCCTTATGCGTTGAAGGCTATGTAGTGTTCGGTTCTAATACAACTGTTTTGTTATTCAACAAGTCATGCATTTTCCTCCCAAAACCATTCTTCTTTCTCCCTCCACTGATCTTCTCCATAAAATACATCCTGATACTAATGGAGGAACTTTCTTTTACTTAATTCGTTTTATTTTCTATTTCTTGTTTTCCTTGTGCCGTCCTAACGGAGTGAGAGAGAGAGGGCATTACTAAAGTCTTCCCCATTCCGTATGCTTGCCGTTGTTTCGCCCCCATATTTCCCAATAGACACCCCGGTATCTCTCAAGACCACATCGAGTATAATTTAAGTCTCAATACCATTGTGGGCAGGGGGGGGGTCGAGATGCTGCTACTGCAGGAAGGAAGGATAGGTTTATGTATACCTAAAGAGAAAAAGGGGGTTGCATTTAGGATTGGTTTGGGTAAAAAGATGTTTAGCGGGATTGTGTGGGAGGTTCTGAACCAGTGTTTCACGCCGTGGTTAGATTAACGAGTGTTCCTTTCTCTCGGAACGAATTAAATTTCATTTGTTGCCGCACCAGAGATTCGTTCTTTTTCGCATTTTGAAGAGATCGTCTATTTTTCTTGTTTATGGGTGCAGTTGAATTGGTATGGTTTTAAAGACGTGTCTAAATCATGTCGCACTTAAGTAGCTCGTAAATAAATGGTAGATAAAGAAAGAGATGAAAATGTTTGAAAAAAGCGTATTGTTATTTAGGAACTATATCGTTATATTTTTAGGAACTATATCCTTTTATAAATTTTTGTAAAAGAAATTTTTTCATACAATATCATACTTGATGTAGTTATACAATGTCTACAAAAATTAATTTATGTCACTAAAATGTTATAATGTAAAGCATATTAATTATTGCAATACTATAGGGAAACAATAATGAATATTAAAAACAGCTATATGAAATGGTTATAGTTTCATTTTATATATTTCTTCCTTCACGAAGTCGGTTGACATAATAAATTGGTCTTCAAAATTAATTTCATAACGTGATGCTAATATGCTGCAATTAGTTTTAAAACTCAAATTATATAATAATTTAAAATATAAATTTTACAATTGCTTTATAATCAAAGGTTTAAAAACTTTTTCCAAGAAAAAAAATGATAAATAAATGTGAAACTAATTCAATTTTAGAGTACTTGCAATGACATATTGTAATTCAATTTAAAAACCAAATGAATAAAATACATTTTGCATATTGACATTAGGCAAGAGAAATTATTCAGCAGTTTACCAGATAGATTGGGGTAGAAGAATATTTTCCAGCATGAAATAAAGATTAAATCATTCCGAAGCAATACCTTCCCCCAGAAAATAAAGTATTCAAAAAGTCTGCCACAGTAAAAAATAGTAGTCCCCACGCAAAACCATCTCCAGCTTACTATGCATTTCCCCCTTATGCGTTGAAGGTATGCAGTGTTCGGTTCTAATACAACTGTTTTGTTATTCAACAAGTCAAGCATTTTCCTCCTTCTTTCCTCCCAAAACCATTCTTCTTTCTCCCTCCACTGATCTTCTCCATAAAATACCTCCTGATACTAATGGAGGGCCTTTCTTTTACTTAATTCATTTTATTTTATATTCCTTGTTTTACTTGTGTCGTCCTAACGGAGTGAGAGAGAGAGATAGAATGCATTACTAAAGTCTTCCCCATTCCGTATGCTTGCCGTTGTTTCTCCACCATATTTCCCAATAGACACCCCGGTATCCCTCAAGACCACATCGAGTTTAATTTAAGTCTCAATACCATTGTGGGCAGGAGAGGGGGGTTGAGATGCTGCTTGCAGGAAGGAAGGATAGGTTTATATATACCTAAAGAAAAAAGGGGGATCGTGTTGCATTTAGGAATAGGATTGGTTTGGGTAAAATATGTTTAGCTGTGTTGGAGGGTGGGGGGGGTCTGAACCAGTGTTTCACGCCAGGGTTAGATTAACGAGTGTACTTTTCTCTCAGAACGAATTAAATTTCATTTGTTGCTGCACCAGAGTTCTATTCTTTCTCGCATTTTTCAGAGATCGTCTATTTTTCTTCTTTAAGGATGCAGCTGAATCGGTATTATTTTTAAAGAGGTGTCTAAATCATGTCGCACTTAAGTAGCTCGTAAATAAATGGTAGATGAAAAGAAGATCAAAATGCTTGAAAAATCTTATTGTCATTTAGGAACTATATCGTTACCAAAGCTATTATTGTTTAGGTACTATATCGTTATATTTTTAAGAAGCATATCGTTATATTTTTAGGAACTATATCGTTATATTTTTAGGAAATATTTTGTTATATTTTTTTAAGAAATATATCGTTATATTTTTAAACTAACCTTATATATATTACTTGTAATCAATAACGGTTACCGGAATATAGTCCTACGGAAGTATATTGTTAAAAAGCTAGTGTTACTTTGGAACTATACATTACGTTTAAAAAAGGAAATTGCAAAATCCCAAACGTATTTAAAAGTAGCACTAAGCGAAGGAAACAATTTTTATCAATCTATTGCTTAGATACGAAAAAAAAGATGACTATGAGACAGACCTTTTATAAATATGAGACATTGAGTAAAATAAAAAGATTTCAAAAAATTTCATTTAATTAAAAGCAGCAGCGTGAGTTTTTGAAAAATATAACAGTTTGTAATTTTTTATTTCAGAGAAAAGAAGAGTTAAAGCTACGAATAAATTCATAATTAGCATTTTATTGCATAATAATTATAGAGCAAAATAATTTTCAAACTATAGTATTGTTCTATAATTTTCTAATTACAAAATTTAATTTAACTTTTTGTGTAAACTGATGCCTGTATTCTTTGTATAAGATGTTATTATTCTTATTAATAATTGTTTTAAGAAAAAATCCGAATGTATTAAATATACTAATGATTTTATTCATTTGACTTATTAAACTACATAAACATATGGAATGTATGTCATGGTATATATAATAATTATTTTATAAATTATTTATTATAGTAATCTTTCTTTTTGTATCTAAACAATATATCGATAAAAATTGTTTTCTTCGCTTATTGCTATTTTTAAATATGTTTAGGATTTTGCAATTTCCTTTTTTAAACGTATTGTATAGTTTCTAAGTAACAATAGCTCTGTATATTGGATGTTAAAGATATAATAATGATATAATAAAGATATAATAATAAAGATATAATTAATATATGGTGTTCATATCTACATTAATAATTGAATTTAATTCTATTCAAAAACTTTTACAAAATAAAAGACCAAATGACACAACTTTTTTAGCAAAAGTATATAGATAATAAAGAACTGAATAGTTGAAATTAAATTTAATTACCTAATTAAATAATTATTGTAAGAAAATCTTAAAATCCGAATGTATTTGTTGGTGTCTTCTTTTAATGAACAAATTAATTGTATTAAACATTTTAATCATATTTCTTATAAAATTACATAAACATATTAAACGTATGTCATATTATATAAAACAATTATATAAAAACTGTATACAAACAAAAGTAAAACACGAATGAGATAATTTAATAATTTATTTATTTTTTAATTTATGATGGAGATTTTTCAAGTTCGTGTTATCTAGTGTAAGAAAAATAAATATTCTTTTTATAAATTAAATAGTTAAGAGACAAAATAAAGTCCTTCATTTTATGAATTGATACAATATCTATTCATAAACAAGTTCTGTAAAATAAGGATAAGGAATAAATAATGGTGGATAAATATTTGAACAAGTAATATATATTTTAACGTTGTTTTAGAAAATGTTCTGGAAAAATAAACAATGTATAGTTAAGTTTTATTTAAACAATGTATAAAAAAAGTTTCATTTTTTTTAAACAGTGCATAATTCTTTTATTAACTGACATAATATATTTTGTTGAAACAAAACAAATAAGTAAATAAAGGAATACATTATTCTAATTGAAAAAAATACTATGTATTCATTATTTATATATTTTTATTTTTTCACAAAGAAGTTTTATTAATGACTATTTTAAATGAAAACTTTTATAATATAGAACACACAGTTTATAAGCATATTTATCAAATTACTTATGTATTAATATTATTATTGTTTTTGTTACAATGTATATTATTCAACCTTTTTTTATATAAATTTTGTTTTTGAAAGAGTACTATGAAAAAAATCAGTGAATTATTTATATTACAAAAAATGATTAATAAGCTTACTTTAGTTTAATATAGACTACAGTAAATATACTTTTATTTCTCCTTTCCTCATACTTCAACATTATTTTCGAATGCATTATTTTCTTTACAACATGAATAATTTGCTTAGAAATGCAAAGAAAACAACGATATTTTAGTAACTTCCATTCTCTTTCATATAATACATTAAGATAATTTATATATAAAATAGTTATAAATTATGTCTATTAATTGTTGTAAGCAATTATTTATATATGTGCAAGTAGGTGTTTTGTTGTATAACTTAATAAAAATTTTTTACCTACTATTTCATATTGTTAAAGAAATAAAGCCATTAATCGTTGAATGGTTATACTTAATGTTTTCGTTTCTCCCATTCCATACATTAACAAAGCATTTTAAGATTAAAGCATAGAATTAATAACAAATCTTATTTTAAAATCTTATGTAAAATAACTTGGCATGGCAAAGTAAATTTGTTGCTTCCTGTTGTTGTGAATGATGATAATAACATTAAAAAATTGTTATCTGTTGATCTAGAGTATATAATAAATAAAAAATGGACTTCGTAGGGTCAAGGGTTTCCTTATATGTGCCAAATGAGAGTTGGACAGTGCCTCACCCAAACACCTTCTGGCCTGAGTATGAACTTCACCTGGGAGGCAGAGACAAACCGTCCTCTTTTCTTCAACTTCTTAGGATCCTCTTACTCATGGATCTACTGATGTTAATGTATTATACAACATACAACCTACTGATGTCGATGTATTCTACAACATACAACCTACTGATGTTGATGTATTATACAACATGTAACCTACGGACGTTGATGTATTTGTTTAAATATTAAATAATGGTCTAACTAAAAATGAGGGTTGGACAGGGTCTCTCCCGAGAACCTTCTGGACTTAGTAGAAACTTACTTTGAATACCACAATAAATCTTTCTGACTAACAAAAATCTACTGAGTTAATGTATTTGCTTAAATATTAAATAACTGTCTATGAATTATATATGTACAGTAGAACAAATAAAAACTGGGACTACCTTAATTAATTTTTTAATTAATATTAAATCTTTACATAATTGGTATCGTTGGAAAAAACTCGAAGGGAATTAACTTATAGCGCAAGGCAGTTGTTTAACAAAATTAATTAATATGGTTAATTAACTGCTAACTTGAAGTTATTCCATTATAGTATCTGAGTATTTTAACATCAAATTTGAATGATGAAATTAGTATAATATAATTTTTTGTAGAGATCTGATTAAAAGGTTTGGAGATATAGGGATTCAATAATTCTAATGTTAAACGGAACCTTCTTCTAGTGAACGATATATTGCATTCTAATTAATACTTTTTAATTTTTCCATTAATTGAGAAAAAATTCTAAAATTCAAAAATAATTTTAGTCAAATATTTCGGAATATTTTTTTGAAACATTAAATATCAAATAACATGAAAAAAAAATGAATTATATCATAGCAAAATTTTTGTGCGGCTGGCTTCCCATCGACTTCAAACTTTCAGATACAAATTTTGTGGAAATTATGATTAAAGGTTTACGAGATATTCAAGAAAAAGTAATTAGGGACACAATTCCAAATTAAAAAATAATTATTGTAGATATGTTTTTTGCAAACGAGATAACTCAGATGATAATTCTGACGAGATATCGCTCTCGAGTTTTGAAAGGATAAACTGAATAAGGAAATAGTTTAAATTCGTTTGGTATAAATTTTTAATTGAATTTTCGCATTTATTTAGAATTTCTGATTAAAAATATTTATCATATACATACATATATATTATGTTCAAATATAAAAACGTTAGGTAAGATATTAGAAAAAATTTAAAGCAATGTAATACAAAAAAACTACATAGGAGATTATACAAATCAGAGAGCTAGCATACTAGAAAGCAAATCAGAGAGCTATACATAGAGATTATACAAATCAGAGAGTATATTCAAAAAATTAATTTTTACAGAAATTAGAAAAAGAGCAATAGCTAATAAATAAATTGATAATATAATCAGTTGCTGCAAAATTATGGGCAAGGGAATTAAAAAAAGACATAAGAGATAATACGCTAGGTACATAACTAGATGAATGGTATTTACATAAAAATTAGGACTGTGCAATTTAGAATCTATATGAAATGGAATGACGAATTGTTTCAATTTAGTGTACCTTAGATATACGGTCATACACTCACTTAAATTATATATATTATAATGCGAAATTTCCTTAGACACACACACAAGTATAAATTGTCTTGTAAAACAAATCACCATAAATGTGCAAACATAGTACGGTTATGATACCTTAAACATATACACAAGCAGAAATTATTTTTTAAAGCTAATTACCTTAAATTACACAATCATAAATTATTTTATACAGCGAATAACCTTAAATATTACAACACAATACATACTACATACACGTAGATTATTTAAAAAAGTAAAATTACTTCAAATATACGCACAAAATATATATACACACACTTAAATTATTGCAAGAAAAAAAGATGAATAAGATGAGTAAACATATGTCAATTGTTTTATAAAGCAAAATTCTGAACAAGACACTGTTCAGTTACACTGTTATGAGCCTAAAGCTCTTGCAATTGACCCGCTGTCATTCGGAGAAATTAATCCCCGGCGAGAATTCTCACGCCTTGAGCTTCTTACGTTATGACACCATTTTTTTTTTTTCTGACCTGCTTTCTTTCTCTATCTACTCCTGCAAATAAAAATAGAAAAGCTTTCTTTTTCCATTGCAATTTTAATTTGAAAGTTTATTGATTTTAAAACGTATATGGGAAAATTTACAATCTGCAATTCATTTTCTAAAATATATGTTAAATAGAAAAATTACATTAAATAAACTTCTCCAATATCAAGAATTAAAAAAAAAAAAAAAAACACCGTAATGTTAAATGAATAAAATATGTAATAAATTATGCAATGAATTTCTGAACATTACAACATTGTATTTTTGAATATCTGAGGTTATTTTCTTGCATGTGCAGTTTTAACATTTACAGATGTCTTATCATTAACTTAAATTGCACATTAAAACTTATTTTTAACAAAAAAATAATGGGCAATGAAATCAAACAAAGATATAACGAGTATCCAATATCTTATAAATATTACACGAAGTAGTTGGCCAATACAGTAGTTTTCATATGCCTGGTCGTTTCATTATTATTTAAACCGTATTTAAAACAGATTTTGAGTAAAAACAACAATGCAGCATGATTGAGACTAAGAGATACCAATTCTACACTACTTTGAAGGTTTGGCGATGATCAAGAATATTCTGATGATTATA
Organism: Caerostris darwini; assembly: GCA_021605075.1. NCBI lineage: Eukaryota > Metazoa > Arthropoda > Arachnida > Araneae > Araneidae > Caerostris > Caerostris darwini. Next base: position 771,934 of record BPLQ01007602.1, read on the forward strand.
ATAATTATCTCACTCTGAGGTGGCTCATAATTCACTTAATCTGTTCAAAAATCGATTTTGAATCAAAAAACTCCGACGAAGTTAACACAGAAATATGAATACTATGTGATCTTATAAATATTCTCGATTCCCAAAGAAATTGGTAATTTCAACAACCATCATTTTTCGAGAAGTCATAACTTTTTCTTAAGTTATACATTGAAACCCATTTTGAGTATACAGAAAGAAATCAAAACAAAGCAATAGAAAATCTCCGATGTTGTGAATATTTTCAATTGTACCCGACATCAGGCTGTGTCGGGTACTATTAATTTTATATATTCCGATTATTTTCCGATTACTACTAGAAGTAGTGACAAGTTTCAGAGAGGTGGAAGTGACGTCGCAGTAAAAGCGCACTCTATGAGCAGAACGTGAAATGATATTAGCTGAACTGTCTTGGTAGACAAAGGTACGGAGAGATAAGATTGAAATTTTATTTGATGTGTAAACGGAATAAGTTATTCCGTTTGCACATCAAATAAAATCACAGATCACAATTTTATGGAAGAGCACCTCTGTCATTTTGGAATTTTTGACTAGTTATAATGAGTGAATAAAGATACATGATGACTCACGGACAGCTTCAAGACGACTCACAGACAACTTTCTATATGCGAGCAAGAGTGCTTTAATGATGTATTATCCGTATTGTTTTTGTCTTTATCTTAAGTATTGTGCTAATGTATACATATATGTGTTTCGTTTCTATATTTATTTGAACCCCATTCTTTGTTTTATTTTTATATACTTTGCATTCCATTAAAAATAAAATGCATTTAGGCTTTGCAATTGTCATGGAAATTGAATATAAATATGTTTATTAGTTATGACATTCATGCATATAATATGCTTATATGAAGAAGCTATTGTTTAATTTATTTATAAAATATATTAATCAAATTTCTTAACACCAAGTATCTTTTGTTAAAAAGCGAAATATTTTTTTATATATATTTTTATTTATAACACATGAGGCATGATAATTTATTTTAAATTATTTTTAAAATTTTCAAACTTAAAAAAATATTTTTATCTCAAAATACATAAATACTTTTTTAACCAACTTTCCAAAAAGTGATACAGAAATATTTTTTTTTTCCATAATTTAAAAAATATATATATTTCAGCGTTCTCTGCTTTCTTTGAACTGTTTATACCACTTCTAAGCATTTTTTTCCGATATAAGAATGCTCACCGAATGCCTTCTGCAACATTCTATACGTTTCCGCATACAAAAATTGAATGCAAATTATTTGCTCGATTGCTTCAGACATTTCAAAAATCGCCGGAATCAGTGTTAGCGTCTCACAAAGCCAAGCGTAACTCAAACACTAATAAATATTTTGACGCCAAATTTCACACAGATGTCAAGGACAATGCCAGCAACTTAAAAAAAGAAAAAAAATATTGAAATTCCATAAACCCCGGGAATTTTAAATTGAAAATTGGTCTTACATTTTGAACACAGTAGTAATTAGCTATTTCTTTATGAAAGATTATTGAATGATAAACTTATTTTAATTATAATTTAAATTTTATTGTCACACTTTTTATTAATCTTATAATAATCTGATAATTTATACACCTGCTTCATATTTGAATTTTTTTACATTATTAGAAAGTGTAATTTTCTTTTTCCAGTAAAGAAAAAGTACTATAAAATCATGAATCTTTATGACAGTTTTTAGGAGTATTTATGTGCTTTTACTTCACTCCGGACGGAAACTTTAATTTTATATTCTCCGAATTTCAATCAAATATTTAATGATTTAGTAAAAAAAAAAAGTTGTTTTCTCATGATCCAAGCAATGATGTGGTTTACTCATTTATTCCATGGTGCTTACAAAACTGCCAACAGCACGCACGTTTTTTTCACGACATGCTTTAAATAAAATAACCTAATCTAATATTCTCAGGTTTTGTCATAAACAGCAATTTCGTACGTACTGCATCTTATGCTCTTGATAACATGGTTTTTCCATTGCTTTGCTTTTATGCATAATTAAATAGTTTGGGAGAGTTGCTTTTCAATAATGCTGGCAAACTTGAAAACTCTCATTGTTGTTTATGTGACAACCTCGACTTTTATAGTCGTGGTCTTAGGAAGCAGGATGACTTTTTTTTATTTTTTACCCTTCTTCAGTGCTTGAAAGTTTTGACTTTTAAGACCCACCAGATTGAATATCAAACCGAAATAAAGCAAAACTTCCTTCGAAGATATAAATTTTTATATTCTAGAGAAAAATAAATAAATTTATTTCGTATATGAGATTGTATTAAAATGATGATGGGGGATTACCTTTAATTACTATAATAATTAATGTGCGATTTTAAGCTGGGATGATGTCATTCAAGTTTATTCGAAAAATTTAATAACTAGAGGCTTATTGGTTCTTAGTAAAGGACTGCTGCTTTCATTATGAAATGCAAGTGACACATAATTTAATTTTCTTTAAGAGTAAAGTTTTGTGGATAATTATTGATCAAAATTATTAAGAGAACTTATAAGTAATTGTAATGCTAGGGGCTTTCTTTGTTTTTTGCGCATAAACTTTAAAAATTAAAAAAATACATTTTTTCCAAAATTACTGAATTCTTAAATAAACTATCAGAATAAAATTACGTTTCGTATGAAACGCATTTCTGTTACATATATAATTGTATTAAAAATATACATGAAATTTAATTCAAAGTTTAGATAATATGATGCAGATATATGAACAAATAAATGTAGCTGTCTAGCAAATAATTGTATAGCTCTCTTTTGTAATACATGATATAATTGACCTATTTATTAAATTAATTTGATGATGAATCATATTTGTAAGATATCTTGTATATATACGAGATAAGAAATCATTTCGTTTGAATTTATTAATAGCTCCTTCTTGTGATGCAGTATATAAATGGATACTTTTTTAAATAATCTTCTGATGACAAGTCAGATTTGTAGTCAGATCTCATATGTATACAAACCAAAAATGCTTTACTTTCAGTTCGTTTATAGTTATGTTCTGTAATGCAATACATAATTGACCTATGTATTAAATCTATATTGACTTATATAATAAATCCATACGATGACGAATCAAATTTGTAAAATATATAAGGGCTATTGATTTATTTCGTTTGAATTTATTGATACTCCTTCCAGTGATACATTATATAAATGGTTAATTTTTTTTAAATTCTTCTGATGACGAATCAAATGTGTATGATATCTCCTGTGTATACGAATCAAAAATCATTTACTATCAGTTCATTTATAGCGGTTGGCTGCCGTGCAGTAATTGGATTACTTAATAAATTTTTCTTATAGCGAATCACATTTAATAAATGAATAAATAAAAAAAGAGAATAAATACTTTTAATTATTTAAAAATAATATATACCTTTCAAATTTTTGATATACGTAGATATCTTCAAATAAGAAAGTCAACATTAAAACAAATGTATTTAAAGTAATATAGCATTCTGTTATATTTTCCACTCCAAATCAATCAGATATTTGTTAATCATTTGAAATTTCTGTTGGCAATTGGCGTTAAGGTACATAAACTCTTATTCAAAATCAAATAGACCTTCATTTTCCATCCACTCTAAGTTAGATTTTATCTAATATGATAATACTTTTGAAAACATCAATCATGAATTGTAGGTTGATGACAATTTATCAACATTTATTTTTGTTTGACATCTGCATTTGAAAGAAAAATCAATTACCAGTAAGATCAGCATAAAATGGGAAAAGGGAAATCATTAATGTGATAGTTTTTCGTCTTCTTTAGAGTTAGCTGAATTGTCAATTTTTATTGCTACATTGATTGTTATTTAAAGCTACATTGAAAACTGACTAATATACCTTATCTTATCAAAGATCACAGTATTTAACAAGCTTTTACCTACTTATTTTTAAGAATATTTAATTGCTAATATTCCCTACACAACATCATTTATGCGTAATGATACTTGATGATCCTTCTTAAAAAGTATTTGTCACCAACTCTATTATAAAGTAGAAAAAAAACGAAAGGTTAGAATACACCTCACATTATACTATGCATGTTTTTGATAACTAATCCATTAACAATTTCTTCATTCGTATAATTAAACCATGTTAATTTCAAATAAAATCTTTATAAGTGGAAAAAAATCATAAAAGCATAAGACATTTCTCTCAAATTTTACTTAATTAGGTGCCTTTATTTTAATAACACAGGCAAAACATGGAAAACGTTTTTTGCAATTTGGAATCTCCTGTATATTTTATAGGCTGAAAAGTCAAAAATTTCCATTAATGTACAGGCTGGCTGTACAGTTTTCTCGCAAACATTTTTAGTGTCTTATATCTGTATATGTTGGAATTTTAAATAAATCAAAAAATTGAGTCCAACCAAGTTCCTAACAACTTGTGCATATAAGAGATTCTTACGAATATTTAAGATTGTCACCAATGTCTTTGGAATAAGAGTAACTACAAATAAACCGGTATAAAGGACGCATATATTTTTCAGAGGGCACTACTGTGAACTGCTGGATTTGCTTGAGTTATTTTCTGAGTTGTTAATTTCCCCTCGTATTTCTTGTTTGTTCATTTGCATTGCACTTCGTAAAACGACAATTATTGCTGTTTGCCAGATTCGTGTTCAATTGGTAACATATGAAAGTATAGTGGAAAAGAGATGAGGTTGGAATCGTTAGGGCATTGTTGCAGTCATTGTTTTCAAAAATATAACAAAATAAATATAATTTTTCATTTAAATGTAACAGAATTTCAGAAAATGTATATTTTATGAATATAACGTATATTTTTTTTATCTATACAAGGTACAACAAGGTATCTATTTCAGGGTATTATGTTTATTTAGAAGATTTAAGCAAACGTTAACAAGATATTCATCTGATCTAATAATTTTGAATCTCCTATTGTATGCAACACCTTTAAAAAATATTAATTTGGTATATCCACACAAATTTTATTGCCCCCACTGCATATAAAATTGGACTTCATGAAGCAAATTGTAAATGCAATCTTAAAAACTGGAACTCATTTCCAATGCCTATTTTAAAATATATAATATACTTATCCGCACTTGTTAGAATGAAAGTTGAATGCAGGCGCCTTTCTTGGCATTGATATAGCAGGTGGGCTGAAGAGTTCGAAGGCTGACACATAGATGGAACTACTAGTATTAAATCCATATGACTTTTAGTTAGCCCTAATCTTCAAAAGACACGTGTATAAATTTGACAGCTGTTGCACTATTAGTATGTGAGTTATAGCATTTTTAGTGTTCATCACGTGCAGTCCACTCTGCTGACTGTCGATTGGACTCCGATTTGAAAGGATGGAGCCATGTTTCCTACATTGTCACATATCGACGCAAAAATTCGGGTTTATTACGATTGAACAGCTCCAAACACTGCTTAGAATCATCAATTCGTTGTTGTTTTTGGTCGATTGTGAGCTCGCGCAGAACCCACTTTGAACAGAGCTTTCGCATATCAAATATTCACTCACGATATGTCCAACACGTTCCTTTGATATCTTTAGGATCTCAGCTATCTCAATCAACTTCACTTTACGGTTATCATAAATTATTTTGTGGACTTTTTTGATGTTTTCGTCGGTAACAGCCTTTTTGGGGCGTCCACTTCGTGCATCGTTCTCGGTGCTCATTTCGCCTCATTTAAATTTAGCAAACGCATTAACTTAGCGTTAACTTCTCTACGGTTGATTTTCCTGATGCAAAGTCCGAATAATGTTTATCAAGCCAAGCCTTGGCTTCAATAGTATTTTTTCGCCAAAAAGCAATGCTTTATTAACACACGAAATTCCTTTTTATCCATTTTTTCCAACTAACAAAAGTAGCTTCACTAAAAATACTATAACTCACATACTAATAGTGCAACAGCTGTCAAATTTATACAAGTGTCTTTTGAAGGTTAGGGCTAACTAAAAATCCTATTAATTCAATACTAGTAGCACCATCTATGTGTAGCCTATGAACATGCCAGCCCACCTAATAAGTAAATTGATGAAAAAATTTAACTTTGATGTCGTTATCCTATCCCTCATGGAAGGAGAGAAAGTGGGGCAGTTTCTGTTACGATGGAGGAGCCGTAGTTAGAACTTGCTTCCTTGTCACTGAAGAAGGAGAGCAGTACCTTTGGAGAGGACATTTAGGGCAAACTATTTGAGTATCGAATGTGTGAAACCGAAAGTTCCTATAAGGTAGTTCGACTAAAAAGGTGAGATGCTGAACATCACAAAGGCCATTGAGCCTTCCTGTATCTTTAAACAGTGACTTCAACAAAGCAGCCAGTGTATTGAACCTCCACCCTAATCCTCACCAAGGCGCACGCTGTCACTAAGCCACGAGTCGGGCAACTTTGAGATTGTAATGAATTTATAAGAAAATGTTTCTTGGACTTAATTTAAAGATTTTTTTTTTATGTTCACCGAAATTAGAAGCCCCATAATTATAAAAATATAAAATGCACGTGTAACATGAAGCTGAAGGTTTAATTTTAAAATCGCCTTCGAATTTTCCTCTGTATATCTTGGATCAATGAATAAAGAACAAAGTGAGTGTTTTCACCAATATATAATGATGGAAAAATACTAAGGTGATTAGGATGCAATTATGATTGAAGATCACTATCAAAAATCGCCGAATAACAGAAAGAGAAACATTCAAACTTGTACGAACAAATGGTGAAAGAAACACAAAACGTTAGATTTTTATGAAGAAGAACAATACTTTATTCAATTTTTCCTTATCATAATATTGAAAAAATTAAATTATAATTACTTTCACTTACTACACTGTAAAAGCAATGAAAGGAATGGGTATTAGGATAAAAGAATTAAATAATTGGAATGACCCCTTCAGAAAAAGAATCAAAGCCAACCTAAGAAAGCAATGGAGATAAAATACGATTGCAATAAATACAATTTATAAATAAAATACAAATGCTCTTTTTTTCAATTAAACTACCTTATTTTCTACATAATTGGTACGAACTTGATGAATAAATATACTAAAATAAATAAAATAATTGAAATAAATGAAAATATTATCACAAAATTAAAATGTCAGATAAGATGTAAAAATATCTAATTCGTTAAATTTCAGTATTAAATAATTTTACTTATTACAAAATCACTTTTCAATTATTTTATTAGATGTTCAATTTTTTTATAAATATTACTCGCTTCCAAAAAAAAAAAAAAAAAAAGGGTTCTTTTTTTTTTACTCATACCTATTCGTTTCTTTAAAATATCCCCATTTTAGCTATCATCGAACTAATTTTCATTCTTTATAGGAAACTATATGACTTTATGTGTGAATTTAGTAAAACTTACTGCTAAAAATAAAACAATATAAATACGTGTATGTGAATCTTGCTGTAACTTCAGAAAAATTTATTTATGTGATTCAATTTTTCAATGAAAAAATATGACCTTACCTTTGGAATAATGATTCAGTGATGTCAATTTAAAAAAAAATCATTACATTGTATTCGATTTTGACAGTACTATAAATTTGATTCTATTATTTTTTCTTAAAAAATTTAATTTGTTGATCCTTTTTGAATTCTAGTCTCACAAATGTTTCATTTATTCAAAGAATTTGAACATAAATTTTCAGACAGCGAATAGTAAAGGGAGGAAAAAGTAAAATGGTATTTGATTATGGAGACTGAATTTGACCGTATTTGATAGTTATTTTATTCCCCGTATGATTCCATGCAAAAAAATGCCGCAGTTGCTGAATTTCATAGGGGTTTTACAAAAATTTACATACATCAAATAAATTTTTCTAACATAAATTCTTTTGGAAAACCGTACTGAAAAAATTTATTTATCGAATAAAAATGTTAACTTTAATATAATTTTTTTGCAAAGTTTCAACAATTTTTATAAATTAAAATGTAAAGTGATATGAGATTTTTAATGTCAACTTGTAGCATAAAATTACAGTTTAAAATTGCATCAATTGAACTCTACGTGAAGAAATTAAATTCAACTTATAAATCTATTAAACTTTAAATATTATTAAAATTCAAATTGATAAAATTAATATCAGTACATAAATAAGAGCATAATAAAATATAAATTGCCCATTTTGATGCTGTTAATTGTTAGTAAATTTATATACATTGACGATGCTATAAACTATTATGCAGTTTTTGTTAACAAAGATAAATTAAAAATTTAAAAAATATATATATATAACAAAAAAATGAGCAATTATTATGATAGCAAGAATACAAGAACCGAATACAGTTAACAATAATGAATTTTAAAAAAATGCCTTGAAAATTTTTGAATTGTAAGAAAAAATGCAGGAAAATATAAATGTATAGAAATTAATTTTATATATCATTGTAAAGAAAGCTATACATCCAAAAGATATCTTTTAAATTTTATTATTATAAATTTTTTATTTATAGATATCTTTGAAATGTATTTCAAACATTTTTTGGTGTATATAAATGAATTTTATCCTTACCTTTAATAAAAAAAAAATAATGCTTACATAAATAAATAAACTACGTATTTTTTGTGTTTTAATTCATTAAGTTATATTAATAAATTGGTATAATGAAGTAAATAATATTGGATATGTTTCAATGTTTTTAACAGAATTTTAAGATTAGAAATTGCCTTTTTGCCCTTTTTAATGTTTTTTATTTGAGAAATTGCAATATTCATGCTATCATTCATCATATTATGTATGCTACAATAATTTTTTCATTCCGTTACATTCTTTTCAGTCATATTACAGTTTGAATTGCGTTATCTTTGGAAAATCAAATTTCGTCTTTGTTTTGTATTTTACAATTAAATCTGTGTTTCTTATTTATTATTATTTTTTTTGAAGTTAGGTAATCTATGCATCGATTGCATAGTTAACATTTTTAAAATACGTTTTTGGATACCTCTGAGAATGTGCAAAGGGATCTATATATCTAAGCTTTATTATCGTTACTCAATCCTTATATTCATTTTATTACTTAAGTAACTTGTTAATATTAATATCGTATGCAGTCGATATGATATTGATGCGTAATACTACTACTTTCTAAATTTATAAAAAGTAAGTTTTTTGCTTTAATTTCATATTTTAAAATTTCAATCTTAATTTCTGTATTAAAATTAATTAAAGAATCGGATTAATTTAATTTTTAATTTACTAAAAAACGTATCCCAAAAATAAACACAAAATAAATATCTCGAAAATAAAAAAAAATATATTTTTACTATGTGTGAAAATAAAATTTTTGTCTTAAGCATGCAAACATATTTTGTACGCAAAAAACAATATGTGCGAATAAGTTTTATAAGTGTTTGCAGAAATTTGCAAAATCAGGCACTTCATAACATACGCTTCAGAAGCGATATTCTTAAGTTTCGTCGCTCTACATCTAAATTTCTTGCATATATTAAATATTTTATCTATTCGATATCCGAAGATGTTTTATAATAAATAGTTCATTTTTGAAGATTTCCACAAAAAAATTATATAAGGACAGATGAATAATCTAGGAAGAAAAAGATAGGATTTTGGTATACGATCCATTAATTTGGACACACTGTACCCATAAAGTTACTAAATTCTATTCAGTGCTATTTACAGTACTTGCCACTTCAGATGACATGGCATTTTAAAACAGACCAGGGAAGATAAATATAAAGACATTTATGCTATAAACAATATCACAATAAGCAATTTTTTATGTATATTCATGGCATTTTTTTATTTCCTCTAAAGTCTTTTTTCATCTAAATTCTTTATATAATATATTCAAAACGAACAAAATTTTTGCCTTTAAGAAAATTTTATAATGTTTCTTCGAATCCATTTTTTATAATTAATTAAATAATTTTTCCAAATTTCTGCTTAATTAATTAGTTTGTTCAAATGAAATGATTAAAATATATTTAAATTAATAAATCACACTAATAAATAAAATAGGATATATAGTAGTATGATCTGTGATTCAATATTTTGAAACTACCTTGTAACTAATCCCTTCGTATATGTGGCAATAGTTATTACAGTTCATCAGCAGCACACTCTATAAATAGCCCAAACTTCTTCAGTAATGGCTGAGAACTCCCTGGTGTAGTTAATTGAAACACCTTTCATTTTCTTTTGTAATTAGATTTGATGTTTGTCCCAACTTAAACTTCAATAAATAATTGTTACATATGTAACCCGGGCACATAATAACCCATAATAAATAAATCTTAAATCAACATAAACTGGTAGTATGCTGTAAAATATAAAATTTAAATGGTTCATTGATAAAGGTTCATATTAACTTACGTTACATAATAATGATCTGGTAAATGATGCTTTGCATGAGTGTATTAATTTTTTTCACATAGTTATAGTCTTCTTTATTAAAATCAAAATGTTTGAGAATGTATTTTCTTACACTCTAAACATTTACATATTATGTATAACAGAAAATAGTATATTGATAAAAATAGGCTACTTATTTAGAAATTGTTCTCCTTTTTTCTTAAGAAAGTATTTTAAGTATGCATTCGCTTAAATTCAAATACTATATTTGAAGTATATTTATATATTAATTTGCTATAATATATATAAGATATTTGCTCTAATATATTGCCTCAAATATATAGAGCAAATATGTTGGATCAGATATATATAATATTATTGTGTGATGAAAAGTTAGGTGATCAGAATGTTGGCAAGTAAAACATTGCAATTGCATGCCAAATATTTCGCAATTCCCAACGTTTTTATCGCTTAGTTACCGAAACAAACGTAGGCTGTACAATTTCGAACTATATGTGACCAACCCCTCCAAGTTACTTCTGCTACGTTTCGGAGTAGATAACAAATTTGTGTTTTCGCTCCTTTTACTCAAAAGTAGGAGGGTGGAAGAGAGAAAAAAAACACGAAAGGGAGTAAGGCCAGCTCTCATCTCCTTCGTGATGCAGTTTGCTCTCTTTCAATCTCTTCTGTAGCCTTTCACATTCCTTATTTCGGCAGTTGCTGCGAAACAAGAAGTCCTGGGAACTCTTCAATTTTTAAAACCTCTCTCCACTTTCGTCTGAAACTACGTGAGAGCCGAGAATCACCTGCATCAATCCGATACTGGGACGTGATTCGTCAGTTCGGGGTCTTTTGCTGACACATGGAACGGGGGTGTGGCGGGGGAGTGTTTGATTTTGTTTTGATTCTCTTTCTCTTTTGACTCTCTCTCTCTCTCGTTCTTGCATTCGGAAGTGTCTTCATATTAGGTTCACAGGAAAAGCTAGTTTTATCAAAACATATTTCTCCTTCTTTACTTGAAGAAAACTTCACCCTCAGATGATTCGATAGTGGCATAAGTTAGGCGACTGCACAAAGGAAGATGTGAATAATAGTGTCCGGTGTGGTCATACAGTTGGCTGTCTATATCGAAATTGATTGGAATTTACTTGATAATTAAAGATTAATCCTAATCTATTGATCTACAGGAACAGTTATTTGAATTTACTATTTACTTAAAGATTAGTGATGATCGATTCATTTACATGAAAGGCTATTTGAATTTACTATTTACTTAAAGATTAGTGATGATCGATTCATTTACATGAAAGGCTATTTGAATTTACTATTTACTTAAAGATTAGTGATGATCGATTCATTTACATGAAAGGCTATTTGAATTTACTATTTACTTAAAGATTAGTGATGATCGATTCATTTACATGAAAGGCTATTTGAATTTACTATTTACTTAAAGATTAGTGATGATCGATTCATTTACATGAAAGGCTATTTGAATTTACTATTTACTTAAAGATTAGTGATGATCGATTCATTTACATGAAAGGCTATTTGAATTTACTATTTACTTAAATATTAGTGATGATCGATTCATTTACATGAAAGGCTATTTGAATTTACTATTTACTTAAAGATTAGTGATGATCGATTCATTTACATGAAAGGCTATTTGAATTTTCTATTTACTTAAAGATTAGTGATGATCGATTCATTTACATGAAAGGCTATTTGAATTTACTATTTACTTAAAGATTAGTGATGATCGATTCATTTACATGAAAGGCTATTTGAATTTACTATTTACTTAAAGATTAGTGATGATCGATTCATTTACATGAAAGGCTATTTGAATTTACTATTTACTTAAAGATTAGTGATGATCGATTCATTTACATGAAAGGCTATTTGAATTTAATTCATAAAGACTAGTCATGATCGACAGCTATATTAAAGTTATTTGAATTTATTATATATTTACAGATTAATGATGATCGACTAATTTGCATGAAAGAATAATTGAATTTATTATATAAAGACTATGTTCGACCATTATATGAAAAGTTATTTGAATTTACGCTCTATATAAAGATTAGTCACAATAGTTTGATCTACATGAATAGTTATTGGAATTTACTATATATTTAAAGATCAGTCATGATAGACTCATTTACATGAAAGACTATTTGAATTTACTATTTAATTAAATATTAGTCTTGATCGGCTCATTTATATGTAAGGCTATTTTAATTTATTCTATAATGACTTGTCATGTTCGATCGCTATATGAAAGGCTTTTTGAATTCACTCTATATTTAAATATTAATCATAATCAATTGATGTGCATGAATAGTTATTTGAATTTACTGTTTATTTAAAGATTATGTATGATCGACTCATGCACATACAAGTCTATTTGAGTGAATAATAGTGTCCGGTGTGGTCACACAGTTGGCTGTCAACATAGAAATGTATTTAAATTTACTTTACGCTTAAAGATTTGTCATAATCGATTCATCTATTTGAAGAGTTATTTGAATTTGTTACATTTTTAAAGATTCATCATGATCGACTCTTTTACATGAAAGACTATTTGAATTTAATCTATAAGGACTATATCCGAGCACTATGAGCAAAGTTATTTGAATTTACTCTCTACATTAAGATTAACCATAATCGATTTATCTACATAAAAAGTTATTTGAATTTACTATTTAAATAAAGATTAGTCATGATCGGCTCATTTACATGAAAGTCTATTTTAATTTATTCTATAATGACTTGTCATGTTCGATCGCTATATGAAAGGCTTTTTGAATTTACTCCAGATTTAAATATTAGTCACAACCTACTGATGTACATGGAAAGCGATTTGAATTTACTCTATATTTAAAGATTAATTATAACCGACTCAAGTACATGCAAGTTTATCTGAGTTTACTCAATATTTAAAGATTAGTCATGATCGACTCATTTACATGAAAAGATATAAAGATTAGTCATGATCGACTCATTTACATGAAAAGATATAAAGATTAGTCATGATCGACTCATTTACATGAAAAGATATAAAGATTAGTCATGATCGACTTATTTACATGAAAAGATATAAAGATTAGTCATGATCGACTCATTTACATGAAAAGATATAAAGATTAGTCATGATCGACTCATTTACATGAAAAGATATAAAGATTAGTCCTGATCGACTCATTTACATGAAAAGATATAAAGATTAATCCCGATCAGCAGCTACATAGAAAGTTATTTGAATTTACTCTTTAAAGAATCGTCATGATCTGTTCAATCACATGAAATGCTATTTAAATTCACTTCGGATTTAAATATTAGTCCTAATCCGATGATGAGCACAAAATATTATTTGAATTTACTCTGTATTTAAAGATTATTCATGATAGACAACTACATTAAAAGTGATTTGAATTTACTCTTTGAAAATCAGTTATTATCGACTGTTGCACAGGAAAAAAATCGTTATTAACTACATAAAAAAATTAGATGCAATAATTTTCTATGTGATCATGAGCTAATATCATCTTTCTATATAAAATATTAAGTAAAATCTATTATCTAAATGAAAACGACTCCAATCGACTCTATACATAAAAAAATTGAAAACAAATGTTAATACATGAAATAAAAACACAGATTCAAAGCGAAGTCAACTAAAAAAATTATTGTTTGACAAATTATTATAGATGACATTTTTTTTGAATAATTAATTTTTGTTAATTATCTGTTATTAATTTTTCAAAAAATACACTCTGACGTGTACTAAATGAATAGTTTTTAAATTATCTTTCTTTTTCATTGATTATTATTTAAAGTTTAAATTTTAATTAATCGATATCACATTTTAAAACTCTTTAATTAGTATTAACCAGAAAGTATTAAAACTTTAAAAAAAAATGTAATTTAAACAATATATATATATTTAACAACACAGTTCAAGTCTTAAATATATATAGCTACTTATGCAGAAATTATATTTATTTTGTGACATGCAAAACTTATAAATTAGTAAAAATATTTTTTTTTTGCATTTTTATTTCAAAAGGTTTTGTATTCAATGTTTTTTAAATTTTTTCCATTGGTAATTTACATAACTTAATGTTTATTTGTTGTCAAATAAGATAAATAGTGATATATTAAGAGAAGTAATTTTCTGTAAATATATGATGCAAATATGCTTGATAATTTAGTAATAAGTTCTGGATAATGCAAATATACTTTATAATTTAGTAATAAGTTCTGTATAATGCAAATATATTTGATAATTTAGTAATATGTTCTGGATAATACAAATATACTTGATAATTTAGTAATATGTTCAGATAATTCAGGTAACTCAATTTCAACTCAATATTCATAAAATGAATATGTTTTACTCTCAACTACATTTAAACAGTTTATTAAATAGAAAAACGAAACAAATTCTTATAAACTATTTAATGGAAATGATATTTATCTAATTTTCAAATATCTTCTGATTATATAATAAATATAAAATTAATTTAACAGCAAACGAAATCTATTAAAAAGGTATTAATGTAGATTTCAAATTACTTTTTTTTGTATCTAGTGTACTTTATTCAAAATTAAAAACAGAAGTCCAAAATTTCATTAAAAGCAATAAAAAATATTTGTTCATATTGGTTAAAATTCAAACCAAGCAATATGTGGCAAAATAAAGCAATATGTGGTAAAGCAAAGCAATATGCACAAAATCTATGTGGTATTTTAGGAATGAGTGAATCACATTTCTACATGAAGACTACTGAAACCATTAAAAAAACAGTATTGTTTATATATATATATATATATAAGGAAACAATGTTTAATGTTAATTGATCAATTTCTCTCTTAACTTTTAAAATCATATAATATTTTACAATAAATCTTACTTAAAATAAGAATTTTTTCAAATGTGTAGACAACTTGATGGTCTTATTTGAACGACATTTCCGGGAAATACCGATTCCACTTAAGAATTCCCTGACCGTGTATCGACATTCCCTAAGGGCCGACAGATAAAATCACTAACTTAAAGATTTAAGCTGACATTGTGACTTGCATTGGGATTTGAAGAAACAACTTTGTCTTCGGGCATATTATTTTTTGCTTGAGCTTAGAAAAAAATATCGCTGCTCCATTTTTAGTTGACAGAAAGGGGTAAATTTTAACAAACCATAAGTAAATAGCGTAATTGAAACTTTTTTCCTTGAAATTATGAAAAAAAAATGGCTGACTTGATTCATTTTTTGAAAACTTAGAATACAGTAAAAATTTTTATTTTCACATATTATTTGTTATTTGTATATTTATTTGCAATTTTTATATAATTTTTTTTTTACTATTTTTATATTGGATAAGGTCAAACAATATTTTATAGCTCTATAGAAAGAGCAATATTATTCTAAATTGATATTGTTTTTATATTTATATTTTTTTATTGAAGTTTACAAGAAATCTTCTTGTGCCACGAATTATTATACGGGAAATAAATAAATAGCAAACAAATCATTAGCAAAATAATAGAAACATCAAATAAACGGTAAATTTAAATTGACATACGGCATTGTAAGATAAAAGGGAGATATGGGATTTAAAACATCAAAATTAAAATTTAAAAATGTCTGTGAAAGTAACATTCTAATTAACAAGTTGACAATTGTTTTGTAAAGATTAGAATTTTAGGCATGTTAGTTCTTTCAATAAAATTTCTCTACGATTGTTCAGATCTGGAGTAGTTAAAAAGTATGTACCTTAAAGAATATATGAACAGCAATGCAGTGCCAAGGTTTGTAACTGCATTGTAAGTGGAGTTGTAAGATCAATTGTACTTAGTGTGAATCTGTTTAAATAGGAATTATAATTAACACATCCAGTTATACATTAAGTGCTTCTAAAATCAGCAAAAAAATAATGAATGCTATGCCTTTGATTAATAGAGAAATTACTTTTTGGGGATATTTTACGGTTATGTATAATATATCTCACATATTATCGATTGTGGTTATCATTTTTAACAAGATTTTGGTACATGAACATTAATTTCGAAATACATAGTTTATAATGGCATAGGCTAATTTAGTTGTGTACAAATTGTCAGTGTCAAAACTCGGGTGAAGTACTACAACACATCTCCTAAAAAAATCCCAAACATGCAAAATAAGGCTTAAATCTTTAAAAAGTGCTAGCTAACCTATTTTCACAATATACACTTCACGAAGATAATTTTAAACCAATCAAGATCTGCTTGGTCTAGAATTATCATCTTGTAGGACGAAAAATCATCAATTGTATTCACGTAAGAACGGCCATCATAATAAGATTATCAAAAGATATATATGATTACAGTTGTCCAGTAAATATACGTATCCAGTACGTATCCATACGTATCCGTAATATTGTATCCAGTAAATATACGTTTATCTTCGATATAACTAAATTAATAGTAGGTGTACAACTTTCGCTAGACCAGCAATCTTCTTGTCACTTTGCAAAAGGTATTTAGACGTATTTGTAAAATAATATAGATCTTCCTTAGCAAGTACTCGATTCGGCATACGTGCAATTCAATTTGACTTTAAATCTTTCTTTTCTTTGTCATAGTGTATATGTATATAAGGATGAAGGTCTTACATACAATCAACCTTCAGGTAACTCTGTACAAACAGATGATCTGGATACCAGCCTTAAAGTGGCTGCAACAAAAGATCTAAGACTGATTGATTGTGATAATTTGTCTCTTTGTGTTAACAGCAAATAGTGATAATATGTAGCTTTTCTTTGTTTGTATCCCTTTTAGAAGCTTATTGTTTTTAAAAAAAGTGTAAATTTATATGAATTACAAACGAGGTCAAATTAAACCATCGTGTAACATGGAATTCGCATACTCGCATTTATTCGCCCCCATTGCCTGGCTGTTGTATATCGTTAGAAAATTATTTGTCAGAATTTTTTTTAAATATATCTATTTTAAAATTTCCTCAAATAGTTTTTAATTTCAGAAATTCCAGACGCTTTTAAAGCTCTTTCACAAACACGTGTCCAAAGACGTTAAATGACAGCAGCTCTACTAATTTGCATGTCTTTTTTTGCTTCATTACTTTTTACGCCTACTACAATTTTGTTTAAAAATTTTATTACTTTTTGGCATGTAATTGTAACTTTTAAAATTTTTTCTTACTTTTTGGAAACGGTGTGCATATTAATGATAAGAAAATATTTTTGTCGGCATAAAAGCTTTAAAAATGGTAGTTTTACAAATTGAATTCAGCCAAAGCAGGAATCTGGTGAGATTTATATGAAATGAAATATTTTTATCACAAGTAAAAAAATAAAAAAAATATCTAATTTTCTGTATGTTGCATATATGAACAGTGTAGTAACGAACATTTCACTGTTAAAAGCATTAGAGCATTTAACATAAACAAAATGTGTGAAAAAGAAAAATTGTTAATTTTTGATAAAAATTAACAACTTTTATTTTGCAATTTATGTATGACTGAAAATAGTTATTTACCTATAAACAGAAAACTTCATAGAATAGACAATATTATTGAAATAAAATGTTGCTTTTTTTGTTTTTTTTTAATTATAAAACTCTTCTTATCTTTCCTTTTTTCTGATTCTCAAAAAGTCGTACAATTGTATTTAAAATTTAATAATCAACTCAATTGCAAAGTCAGAAATCTCATCTGAATTCCAGATTGAGAATCCTCGTGTTTTTTTCCTTGCCTTTATGTTCCCATTGAATTGTCTCCCACGACAAAAAAATCTTGTTCTGGAGTGTTATGGCAGCCGATCATAAAGGCTGCTTAAAATTAAGGTATTAAAGGTAATTTTCTTAAAGGCTGCCAACAGATTAGGATCACAAATTGTGTTCATCAATTAATCCCATTTCAGTCTTAGAGCAAATGATACTTGTATATTTCTATGGATATGCTAGAGCAATCATTTACTATTTTGCTAAGACACAGATCCCTTACCTCTTATTTGATGTTATGAGATGAATATATCTTACAATATTTGGTCGATCCTAATAGTAATATGTATTGCATTAAAAAAACGATAAACTGGTGACATTCTACGCCAATTTGATTAAACTTTCATTGCACCAAAACTTTGGATCAAGAAAATAATACCCATATATCCATTCGGGTAATAATATTCTTGTTATTTATAACTAACACATAGTAGTACTTTTATTTATGGCTATTTATATTCTTGCTATATTATTCAATTGCTTATTCTTTCCCTTGCTATTTATATTCTTTCTTGATCAGCTAAGCCACGAGACCGTAGTATATTGATACTCCATAGAAATCAAGGACCCCAAAATATCATCTGAAACAGCAATTGTGGAATGGATTGGTAGAATGTATCTTATGTTTAAATGATAGTATTATATCTCTTTCTGCTCTCCTTACATTTAAAAGCATTCCTGGCATGAGATGCTACATCAAAATCAATGTATAAAAGAATCATTGAGCAATAAACATTCAATGACATTCTTCTACATATTGGTTTTGCTTTGTTCTTTGTTTATTTACATTTTCTGAAAATGGGCTGCATTCATATTTATTTTCAGGAAAAGCATTCATTTCATTTTATGCTGGTTATTTTTTATTTATTGAAATGTAATTTATTTTCAAATGACTTTAAATTAAAAATGCATATTTAAATATATTGCTAAATTTATTATATGTTGATAATATGCCAAATTTAAAATGAAATAAATATCGACGATATCTTTTGTTAAAATTAAGACAAAAGATAACCAAATTTTTGAATTTATTCTATAGAACAACTTTATTACTACATTACTTTCATTTGGAAAAGAGATATTGAGAAAAATAAGTTCTCACAAAGACAAGACAGTATTACAAAATTGCTTTTTCTAAATATAGAATGATATTCTGTATCTTTATCAGTTAAAGTATCGAAGCATATTTATAAGCTTGAATAAATTCCCATGGCTACAAGTAGGAAAGATATCATAGCGTGTTTTCCCATGTACAGCGTGCATCACATTTTGGTATTCCTATGCGTGTTTCTTTCCAATTCTCGTGTTTCCTTTTCTAAAACTTATATCTAAATTCGATCAGTATCATACTTTATGTGTTGCTCCATTCCAATGAGAGGCATAATAGTTGCATATGTATTCCAGATGAACGCATGTATATTTCTGGAAGTCTACTAATTTTTTTTTGAATAATTATTCTTGACTATAGAATTAAACCAGATAATAAGCAAGTTTAAGATTAATAAGGAGTTACCATGTGTGTTAATTTTAAATTTTACAATTTTTATTAATTACATGTTTTATCAGAATTTGAAATTATTTCACTGTAGTAATTTTTAATTTTTAAGATTATTCGTTAAATAAATGATCTTAGAAAAAAAGAACTATGGACATCTTAAATAGTATTTGTTGCAAATGTATTTAAAGCTGAATACTAAAGTGATGTGTATGTGAAGGTGAATACTAAATTATGCATATGTGAAGTTAAATACTAAAGTGATGTGTATGTGAAGTTGAATACTAAAATGATGTGTATGTGAAATTGAATACTAAAGTGAAAGCGAATGAACTTAAATACTAAATTTTACAAACAGAGAGAAAAAACATAAAAACAACATTTTTATTTATTACTATTTTTTCTTATTTTTAAGAAATATACCTTTTTTAAATGAATAAATCAATTGTTAATAAACGACTCTTTGAAAATTTGATTTTCACTTTGACATACACCAGCAAATAAGAATAATAAACAATTGTTAAAATAACCATTTATATAGAATTATTTTTATTATTTTAGAAAAAAATATGTTTTCTTTTTAAATATATTGATTATTAGATTTTATAATGGCTTAAAATAAAATGCATTCATTTCTTTCTGCAAATAAAATATTAAAACTTAATCTTTCAAAATTAAAACTTGAATATAAATTATGCAATTAAATAAATTTTAAATTAGTGTTATTAGGTTTTTAATCAATGAAAATGAAGGTTTAAAAATATACATATACAATTACATTAAATATTTAGGATAATTAAAATATTTATTTTAGAAGATGTATAAAAATTTTTTAATTAAATGTAATTCGAATGAAAATACATCTCTCATTTTAATTAAAATTGATAAGAAATAATTATATTTTGTATTACTTTACTTTATATAAAATAAGCATTATTTATTTATTATTACATTGTTATTTTGGTGTTTTTGTTGAATGAAAAAAAAAATGGTTTAGAATTCCTCTTAAGATAATTAATAAAATTAAACATAATAAACTAATAGAATCTTTCGATTAATGAATATTTATTTTCTTCTAAATTAATCTTTTTAATATATTTTTTTTATTAAATTGATAACATAAAAATCTATTCCAGACTCACAAAACAACTAAACCCTCTTTATACATGCCCAATTAAGAAAAATAATATATTTAACGAAACATAATAATTGCAGTAAAATACTTGATTTAAATGTAATAAAATATGTTCGCTTCAGAAATTTTAAAAAAGGCAAAGGGTTTTGTTTAATAAAAGAAAAATAAATTGAAATAAAATCACGTTTTATGAGATGAAATTAAAAAAAAAATCTATTCCCTTTTTCGAATAAACTATTATATAATTAATACGTTAAAAATATTAAACGTATACAATTAATATTAAAAATTTCTTATAATTAAAAACTAATGAATATTAACCTTTTTTTGAACATGTAATATTTACCGAATAGACTCTTTTCAATACTATATTGTACAATTTAACATTTATTGAATAGAGTTATGGATATTTAATTAATATCTTATGTAAGATATATAACACAACTAAATTCTCATTATTCATTCCCGTTTGAAAAAATAATATATAAATACAATCATCGCAGTTAAATATTTGATTTACAATAATAAATTTGTGTCAGAAATTAAAACAAAGAGTTTTATTTAGAAGAAAAATAAATTAAATAAAATCAAGCTACATTAGATGAAATCTAAAAAAAACATATATTCCTCATTTTAAATAGATTATAGAATTAACAAGTTACTAATATTAATGTTAAAATTTTCTTAAAAGCAAAAAGAAAGAAAAAATTATAGAGCAGGTTATTATTATTGAATAATAATATATTTAACAGTTATTGAATAATATATTTAAATAAGTATAATCATCGCAATTAAATACGCTATCATAGATAATAAATTTGTGTCAGAATTTAAAACAAAGGTTTTAGTTAAAAAGAAAAAAAATTAATTGAAATAAATTGAAGCTTAATAACATAAAATCTAAAAAAAAAGAATATATTCCTTATTTTAAATAGATTATAGAATTAATATGTTAAAAATACTAATATTAAGATTTTCTTAAAAGTAAAAAGAAAAAATTAAAGCAGGTTATTATCAATGACTAATACTATATTTAACAATTATTGAATAATATATTTAAATAAGTATAATCATTGTAGTTATATGCTGGATTATAGATAATAAAGTGCCAGAAATGTAAAAAAAAATTATTTGTTTAATAAAAAAAAAAAAAAAAAAAAAAAAAAAATTGAAATAATATCAAACTTCATAAAATGAAATCTGAAAAAAAAATGTATTTCTTAGTTTAAATAGATTATAGAATTAATAAGTTACAAATATAAATGTTAAACTTTTCTTAAAAGTAAAAAGAAATAAAAAAAAAATAAGGAACAGGTTATTATTATTGAATAATAATATATTTAACAATTATTGAATAATATATTTAAATAATTATAATCATTGTAGTTATATGCTGGATTATAGATAATAAAGTGCCAGAAATGTAAAAAAAAATGATTTGTTTAATAAAAGAAAAATAAATTGAAATAAAATCAAGCTTCATAAAATGAAATCTGAAAAAAAAAATGTATTTCTTATTTTAAATAGATTATAGAATTAATAAGTTACAAATATAAATGTTAAACTTTTCTTAAAAGTAGAAAGAAATTTTTAAAAAAATAAGTAGCAGATTATTATTATTGAATAATAATATATTTAACAATTATTGGATAGTATATTTAAATAAGTATAATCATTGCAGTTAAATACTTGATTATGGATAATAAATTTGGGTCAGATATTAAAACAAAGGGTTTTGTTCAATAGAAGAAAAATAAATTGAAATAAAATCAAGCTACATTAGATGAAATCTAAAAAAATAATACTTTCCTTAATTTGAAAAAAATATCGAATTAATTTTTTACAAATATTAATGTTAAAATTTTCTTAAAAATAAAAATAAAAAAAATTTTTTTTAGGAAGCAGGTTATTATTTAACAATTATTGAATAGAGTTATGAGTACCTCCATTAATGCCTTATTTCGACAAATTTATGATACCCAAAAATATCTTCTTCTAAGCTAACTTAAGGTAAAAACAGAAAAGCATTTTCATTTAACCGCTTAATTGCAAATACATATACATATAAGTTACTTGAGCATATTTTAAAAACATCATAAATTGTCCGCTCAGAACACAAGTGGATGAGAAGAGAGGAAAAAAATTAATCAAGATTAATATCGGTGGTTATTTATTATAAAAGAAAACAGGTTAAACTTTATAAATATGCAATGTTTCCCCATTCAGATTTTTTCTTTTTATCGTACTCTCTTTCCTCCTACATTTTTTTCTTCTTTTTTTACTTTTTTTTCAAGTTTTCTTTACCCTCACGTAAGTAATTAACTTCTTTTACTGTAAATAAAATCCATACTCATTATAACAAATTTTAATTGCATTTCTTTTTGCGGTGGTAGAACAGGGTAAAAAAATAGAAAAGGGATGGTTCTAAGTTTAAATAAATAAGGTCCCATGAATGGATGGTATTAGGGGGCAAAGAAAATGGTGGAAAAAACGGAAGTATTTCCAACCATTTACCAGTTCAAAAGCAGACAGACTGCTTTTGGAATTCAGCCAAAGAATTTTAACTTAGCCGCTTGTAATTCACAAGCTGAAGCTAAATAGACACCAGGGATTAATTTCTATGCCGTTGCATCAGTTTCGAAACGGGTTCATTAGCATAACTCCCTCGAATACGGTATAAATTAAGATTGCTCTTCTTCAGAGCAGGGTGCTGCGTTTCCCTAACAAATTCAATTAGGGAATAAAAATCTGAAGAACAATTTTTGAGGCGCTTTCAGAGAGGCAGAGGAATGAGTTACAGTTAAATAATCGTTGAGTTCGATACTACCTTCTTTGTTTCAGAATGCCTTTTTTTACGATCAAGTTTCAAACTCAAAATGCCAAGTAGGAGCAATTTGTTTTATTGCTACTTAGTATTCTTTTAAGTAATGTTGAACCGAAATAAAATGAAAAAAAAAATATATTTAGATACACTTTACATCGAATTATAATTAAAGATTTGGGTTTTTTATTATAAGATATATTTATGGTAATAAATATATTTATATATTTATGGTAATTATATTGATATATTTGTGGTAATAAATATAATAATGTCATTAAATCATCAAATTCAATTTTTCTATGAATTAATTTATAAATTTTGCTTTTTTAAAAATATTGATAAGTTTAATTATTTTTATTTAAAATTCAGTAAATTGAGTTTATCGTGAAAATTTTCTAATTAATTAGATTACAAATACTGACTTTTTAAAAAGTAATAGCAAAACAATTTTATTAACAATCAGTAAAACAATTTTTCTTACTATTATTTAGTTTTGCATTTAGAAAAATCTTTCATGAGTAAATTTTTATTCAAGGTATTTTTATTAATGATCAAGTGAATTACAATTTTTAATTAATGATAATAAATAAAGCTATATTTATAAAATTAGTTCACTGTATTACAGAGCAAGGTGCTGCTTTTCCCTAACAAATTCAATTAGGGAATAAAAATCTGAAGAACAATTTTTGAGGTGCTTTCAGAGAGGCGGAGGAATGAGTTACAGTTAAATAATCGTTGAGTTCGATACTACCTTCTTTGCTCCAGAATGCCTTTTTTTACGGATCAAGTTTCAAACTCAAAATGCCAAGTAGGAGCAATTTGTTTTATTGCTACTTAGTATTCTTTTAAGTAATGTTTAACCAAAGTATTTTTTATTTTTATTTTTAAATACACTGTATATCGAAATATAATTAAAGATATGTTTTTTTCTGATATAGATGAGATTATAAATATAATAATGGCATTAAATTTGCAAACAAAATGCTTCTATAAATTAGTTTATAAAATTTGCCTTTTTAAAAATAATGATAATCACAATTACTTTTTATTTTAAGTGAAATAAATTGAGTTTATCGTGAAACATTTCTAATTAATTAGATTAAAAATACTGACTTTTTAAACAATTTATTTACTATTATTTAGTTTTGTATTTAGTCATTTATTCATTTATGAATAAATGTTTATTAAGCTATTTTTATTACTGATCAAGTGAATTATAATTTTTTATTAATGCTAATAAATAAAGCTATATTTATATAAAAAATAATTCACTATATTAAAGAGCAGGGTGCTGCTTTTCTTAAACAAATTCAATTAGAGAATAAAAATCCGAACAACAATTTTTGAGGCGCTTTCAGAGCGTCAGAGGAATGAGTTACAGTTAAATAATCGTTGAGTTCGATACTACCTTCTTTGCTCCAGAATGCCTTTTTTTACGGATCAAGTTTCAAACTCAAAATGCCAAGTAGGAGCAATTTGTTTTATTGCTACTTAGTATTCTTTTAAGTAATGTTTAACCAAAGTATTTTTTATTTTTATTTTTAAATACACTGTATATCGAAATATAATTAAAGATATGTTTTTTTCTGATATAGATGAGATTATAAATATAATAATGGCATTAAATTTGCAAACAAAATGCTTCTATAAATTAGTTTATAAAATTTGCCTTTTTAAAAATAATGATAATCACAATTACTTTTTATTTTAAGTGAAATAAATTGAGTTTATCGTGAAACATTTCTAATTAATTAGATTAAAAATACTGACTTTTTAAACAATTTATTTACTATTATTTAGTTTTGTATTTAGTCATTTATTCATTTATGAATAAATGTTTATTAAGCTATTTTTATTACTGATCAAGTGAATTATAATTTTTTATTAATGCTAATAAATAAAGCTATATTTATATAAAAAATAATTCACTATATTAAAGAGCAGGGTGCTGCTTTTCTTAAACAAATTCAATTAGAGAATAAAAATCCGAACAACAATTTTTGAGGCGCTTTCAGAGCGTCAGAGGAATGAGTTACAGTTAAATAATCGTTGAGTTCGATACTACCTTCTTTGTTTCAGAATGCCTTTTGTTTACGATCAAGTTTCAAACTCAAAATGCCAAGTAGGAGCAATTTGTTTTATTGCTACTTAGTATTCTTTTAAGTAATGTTTAACCAAAGTAAAATGAAGATTTTTTTTATATTTTGCAAATGCATTTTACATCGAAATATAATTAATGATATGTTTTTTTAAGAGGATAATTGATAATAAATCTAATAATGATATTAAATCTTCAAACAAAATATTTTTTTAAATTAGCTTATAAAATTTGCCTTTTTAAAAATATGTATAATTATAATTATTTTTTTAAATGCACTAATTGAGTTTATCGTGAAAAATTTATAATTAACATGTTTTAAATTCATGAATTTTCAAAAAATAATATTAAAACAATTTAGTTACTATTATTTAGTTTTGTATTTAGAGAAATCTTTGATGTGTAAATTTTTTATTGAGTGTATTTTTATTAATGATGAAGTGAAATTATAAATCTTTATATTAATGCAAATAAATAAATCTGTATTTATAAAAATAAATGATTGTATCGTATTACGAATATTTTTTATAATATATTTGAATTTTGAAAAACATCATAATTAATAATTCGCGTCATAATTTATTACATTAAAAAAAAAATTTTAAAATACGAAAATAAAAACGTTTATTGATATTTTATATAAATTACAAATGTGATAAATATTTAATAATTTCCGTGAAATATTTCCGTAATATTTCTATGAATTCACATGGTTTCATGGAATTTCTCTAGATATTTCTGTCGACAGTACACTACAGTACACCAAGACTTTACCACTAATAACTTTACTAAGAATTTACGAATTGTTCCCTCTTTTTTGTGTCTCACAAATTAGGCTTTCATGTCCAAGATTTTATGAGGTAGACATGTTTGCAATAAAACCTGCTGTTTGCGTTCCGTTTACTTCAGTACAGAATGGTATCTTAGCCAGGATGGACCTTTAGCATTCTAAAAAGAACATCGATTAAAATCAGAGATTAGTGGTGGAACGCTCTAGTCAATGACGAATCCTTTTTCAACCTAATCACTTATTCTCAACCTACATTTACCAGCGGAGAACAGGTACCCATTATTTGACTACAGTTTCAATGGATTTTAAAGGCCTGCGCAAGAATGGAAGCCCATACTCCTTATGATTTTGTCAGCGGTTCTCTTACTGCAGTACAAAAAGTCTTACGGGCTCGATTAGCTCTGATCATTTTTAACAGACAACAAACAGGGTCTGCCATGAGGCTTATCTGGTCAATGAAATTCTGAAAAGTTACGATATTAAAGTGACTGTTTGCACAGTCAGATTTATGCTGATATGATAGTTTGCACAGTCAGATTTATGTCGATATGATTGTTTGCACAGTCAGATTTATGTTGATATTATTGTTTGCACAGTCAGATTTATGTTGATATGATTGTTTGCCCAGTCAGATTTATGTTAATATGATTGTTTGCACAGTCAGATTTAGGTTGATAGGATTGTTTGCACCGTCAGTCAGACCTACAGAAATACTGCTTGATATAGTCTTAGGAATACAACTTGATTATGAATTTCTAGTAGTTTTTATACAAAGCATGTATTATAATTTTAAATTAGAAAATTTCGTGCTTCACAATAAAAATGATGGATTATTCGATATGAATTTATGTCCTCTAGTTTTAAATATAAATTCTCAACCAAATGTAGTTTAAGATGTATTTTAACGTAAATGTTCTTTTTATGGTTTGATATGTACTAGCTATTTTATTTTGCTGTAAGAATTAAAATTCATAAAATTATTTATTCCTTTTATTCAGAGTATATTGTGTAACTTGTGTAATTAACTCTGCAAAGAAATCAATAAAACAGATATTTTGTTTTTAGAGATATATTTTAGTATATATTTTCTTGTTTAAAATATAAATTCTCAAGCAATGAAATATATTTCAAAAATATTTTACAATAAATGTATTTATTATGGTTTTACATAAATTAATTCTTATTTGTAGGAAACACAATTCATAAAATTGTGTATTTCTTTTATTAACTACATATTATGTAATTAAAAATAAAAAAAAATTAAATAAAAAAAAAAAGATTTTATTTTTAGAGATATATTTTCTTGTTTTAAAAACAAATTTTCAAATAATGAAACGTAATTCAAGAAATATTAAACATAAATGTACTTATTACGGTATAAATTATTTATTATTTTTGTTCATAACATACTATGTAATTAAAAAAACATTTTTTAGCTCTCCAAAAATAGAAAAAAAATAGTTTGTTTTTAGTGACATATTTTATTGTTTTAAATATAAATTCTCAAGCAATGAAATATATTTCAAGCAACATTTAACAAAAATGTACTTGTTATGGTTTTACATTTATTAATTATTAAGAAACACAATTCATAAAATTGTTTATTCCTTTTATTCACAGCATATTATGTAGTTAATAAAAACCTTTTTAGCTCTTCAAGACAAGAAACAAATATTTTGTTTTTAGTGATATATTTTCTTGTTTAAAATATATATTATCAAATAAATGATGTTCAAGAAATATTTTAACATAAATCTACTTATTATGATTTTACAAATATTAACTATTATTAGTTTGCTGTAAGAAACACAATTCATATAATTATTTATTTCTTATATTCACAGCATATTATGTAATTAAAAAGAAATTTTTTTAGCTTTCCAAAAAAATAAATAAAATAAATAATTTTTAGAGATATATTTTCTTGTTTTAAACAATTTTCAAATAATGAAATGTAGGTCAAGAAATGTTATAACATTGATATACTTTTTATGGTATGATATGTATTAATTGTTATTAAATTGCTGTAAAAAATACAATTCAGAAAAATTTTATTCCTTTTATTCACTGCATATTTTGTTATGTAAACACATTTTTAGCCTAGTAAAAAAAAGAAAACAAATATTTTGATTTTAGAGATATATTTTGTTGTTTTAAATATTATTATCAAATAATGAAATATATTTAAAGAAATATTTACTCTAACTGTACTTATTATGGTTTGATATATATTAATTATTATTAGTTTGATATAAGCAACAAAATTCGTAAAATTATTTTTCTTTTTTATTCACTGCCTATTAGGTAATTAAAAACATTATTTAGCTGAGCAAAAAAATAATAATCAATAAATAAATAAAATAAAAATAGAAAAAAAATAAAATATTTTGTTTTTAGAGACATACTTTTTTTTTTGTTTTAAATATAAAATCTCAATCAATTAAATATAATTCAAAAATATTTAACATAAATGTACTTAGTATGGTTTTATATATACATTAATTATTATTAGTTTGCTGTAAGATAATTAAATTATTTATTCCTTTTATTTACTGAATATTATGTAATTAAAAAAAATATATAACTCAGAAAAAAAAAAAAGAAAGGAAACAAATATTTTGTTTCAGAGATACATTTTCTTGTTTTAAATATAAATTCAAAAACAATAGAGAACATAGTTTAGGGAAATATTAGAATACACCGAAGTAGAAAATCTGTATCGTAGGAGATTTATTTATGTACACAAAGTTTCATTTGCACCTGTCAATCTCCTCTCCAACTACAAATAAGTAGCTATTATTTAAATTTTATACGGATCGAAATAAATTTAAAATGGATACCTCATCGTTTTTCGTGGTGTATCAAAACAATATTATCGAAAAGAACTCTAGTTTATGTGCTTATTGTGGAATAAATTTCTATTATTTTACGCTTAGACTGGAAAAAAAAGTACATTTTATATTTCTTTTTACCCAAAGCCTTGGGGAATTACATTTCAGTATGTAAATTGTGTTTGCAAAGTTGTTCACCAAATATACTAAGTTCGCATATTTATTGTGTATTCTGTATTCAAGTTGCTTAAATATTTTTATGTTTATAATTTGTCTTTTACATATAATTGCTTTGATTTGCTTTAAAAAAGAAAAAGGTTTCGAGCTGCATTATTTCTTTTTTTGTTTAAGAACTTCTTTTATTTGCTTTCAAAAATAAAAATTACTTTTTATTTGGTTTGAGTTCAGTGTATATCAAATTTGATTTAAAAGTTTATTTTTCTGCTTCATGAATGTATTTTTTTAAACCTATCTGCAATAATAATAATTGATTTGTGCCAGTTATTTTTTTATTCAAAACTTACCTACAACTAATTAAAAAAGAAATATATAAGAGATGGAGAAATTATGTAGTTATGTTTCAATAAAAATATTGGTATTCATTACATACATTAAATTATACATATTATTGAATTTAAGTAAAAAAAATATGAAATAAACTTAAATTCTATTACAAGGTAAATAAAAATATAAAAGTACATAAGTTAGAAAGTTACCTAGATAAAAGTGATGATATTAATTAGGAGTGAACTAAATAAGTATTTATCTTTTTAAAAACTTTTGTAAGGAAATAGAACGGCTTTTTTCTTTTTTAATTTGGCACAATAATACACTTTTTAACAAATAAATATAAATCCAACAAAATAAATTAGTGTATTAAAATTACTTTAAAAGCCAAAAAAATTTTAAAAAGTTTTGATTAGAATTTCTCAATGTCTTATCATTATTTGAGTATGAACTGTCAAAAAAAGAATTTTAAATCAACCTTTAATATTTATTTTAATAATGGACATATAAATCCAACAAAATAAATTAGTGTATTAAAATTACTTTAATAACCAAAAAAACATTTTAAAAGTTTTGATTACAATTTCTCAATGTCTTGTCATTATTTTAGTATGAACTGTCAAAAATAATAATTTTAAATCAACCTTCAATGTTTATTTTAATAATGGACATATACATACTTATTTTAGTTTTTGTTAAACTATTATACATTAATTACAGCTACTTATATTTACCATTAATTTTTTTATAATAATTTTTAATAAGTATAGAGTATAATAAATGTAGGTATACAAGTAATTATCTGATTCTTGAAGTTGATATAACAGAAAAACCTTCTTTGTTGTTTACTAAGAAAGAAAATTTCAAAGAAATAAAAAAGAAAGTGACATTATTTGCAACATTGTTATTTAAGACAACACATAAAATAAAATATAAAAAAAATTGATCAATACATTATGCATTGCAAATTTCAAGCTATATTCAAACTTTAATAGACGAAAAACTTTTAAAAACATTTTGATTACAATTTATTATTTTAGTACAAATGTCAAAAAAAATTCTAAAACAACCTCCAATATTTTTTTTAATAATGGGCATTTACAT
Organism: Caerostris darwini; assembly: GCA_021605075.1. Lineage (NCBI taxonomy): Eukaryota > Metazoa > Arthropoda > Arachnida > Araneae > Araneidae > Caerostris > Caerostris darwini. The sequence continues at coordinate 802,868 of BPLQ01007602.1, forward strand.
ACTTATATTAGTTGTTTTTCAATTATTATACATTAGCTACGTTTACTTATAGTTACCATTATTTTCTTTATAATAATTTTTAATAAGGATTCAGTAAAATAAATGCAGATATACAAGTAATTATCTGAGGCTTGAAATCGACGTTATAGAAAACCTTTAATATTTATTGAGAACGAAAATTTCAAAAAAAAAATCGAAAAAAGTGACATTATTTGCAATTGTGATTTACGATGCATTTAGAAAAACACATAAAACAAAATAAAAAAATGATCAATATATCATGCATTGCAAATTTCAAGTTCTCAATGTTTAATACTTAGTTTAAAATTTATTGAATTATCTTCAATATAAGAGATTCTCTCCTTTGGGTATATAAGAAACAAAATTATTTATTTTTTCTCCCGAAATTCCAGTAATCTTACTTAATGACAGTACTTTTTATGCAAAGATTTTCCACATGAAGGAAGAATGTCCTTGTTTTTCCGAACGGTAGTTATATTTGTAAACTTTTCATAAATTTTACATTATCTAGTAATTACTGAGTTCCATTGGTTGAATAAAGCTCATATAATCCCCTACAACCTCTAAATGTATCTGCAGATAGCTTAGATGTTTTTTTTAGATGATAATTTTTAAGAATGGAATTGAATACATAATTGGAAATTTATTTATGTATTAATCGATTGACAGAGATTAATACAGCTACATGAGAAGTTCTGAATTGTAATGCAAAATAAATTAACCTTTGGGACCATTTAAATATTTATTTCGAAAATAAATTATGTATGCAAAGGTTGCATTCTGCTATTATTATCTTTTACTCTTGTATATTTTGTCGAGTTTTTTCAATTCAGTTTATTTTGATAATGAGTTTACAGATTTTAATAAATTATTTTCTTGAGACAATAGTCCCTTGTTGTGTCAAAGTCATTGTAGTTCCCGTTTACAAAACGACATGGCATCAATAACACATTTGAAGACAAATTGCTTTTATAAATATAAATAATTTATTTTTTTAAATAACTGGTATATTTCATCATTCTATTTATTCTATATAAAGAAGAGATAATAATATTTTTAGAAAATTTATTTTTAATTATAATTTTAATTTTAATAAAGGACTTTCTTGAGACAATAAACTATTGTTGTGTCAAAATCATTGTCTTTCTCACTTACACAATCACATGACAGAGACACCACATACAAAAACACATTGCTTATATAAATATAAAGAATTTGCAGTTTTAAACAACTGGTATGTTTAAAGTTTTTATTTAATATAAAAGATTGAATAATAATATTTTTAGACAATTATTGCTTAAAAATAATATTTCTTTGTTATATATATAACCTATAATTTATGTATTGTTTGATCTTCATGGGGAATACATATAATGAAATGTCAATGATGTTATAAGTAATAATCATTGTGTTATATATAACAATGATGTAAGTATGTTATAAATTTTATAATTAATCGCGATTTCTTAAAAAAGAAGTTTTATTTTATGTGTAAGTATACATAAAAAAAAAATTACAGTATTTTTCCATTATTAAAATAGATTTAAAGTTTGTTATTCAAAGGAACGTGATTTACAAGTATAAAAATCTTTGTTCCATTTAAACATGTTAATTTTTGAAAGTGAGTTTATAGTATTTCAACTGTATGTATATACTGTTTCAATAAAATATAATAAAATTCGAACAGTAAATCAAATTTCTTAATATGGCGTCAAAAATAATTCAATATACTATATTAATAAAATTAATATTAACAAAATAAATTATTATTTGAAAAATTGCAGGAAATATTTTTTTTTCTAATTTTAATAATATAGCCTTCATCAAAAATATTTTTATTTAAGTGAATAGTAATTCACCCAACAAAGTACTTGCTAAATTCATAGTTTTCTTTTGTGCTCAATATGTGTGTTATTAAAAAACATAAATATTAATTATTCTTTAATGAGATTAAACATAAAAACATAATATATATTATTTAAATGAAATATTTTATTTGTAAATTGTCTGTAATACATAAATATTAATTATACTTCACGAAAACATAATATATCTGTATAAAAGGGGTTTTTTTGTTCTAATGCAGCCGGCAAACACTTAGCCAGTTGTCGTGGATGCCTTAAGGCAACGCTGAACCGACGTCACTCCCTTAGCACTACCCAGGAGGAGCGTGTGCTTGAAGATAAGCTACGGACGCGATGTAACAATACTACGATTATACTAGACAAGGACCTACCGTTTAAAGTGGATTCTGAACTACTACAAGTATCCATGAACTCGAACCCGAAACCCGTGGTACCAAGCGCCAGAGTGCTAGCCACTCAGCCATTCAAACCCCATGTGTATAAAAGTTAAATGAAATATTTTATTAATAAATTAACTCTAATACATAAATATTAATTATTCTTTATGAACATTATACATCAAAGCATAATATATCTGTATAGTAATTTAATAAAATATTTTATTAGTAAGTTATCTGTAATGCAATATCTCACTTTTAAAAGAGATGGAAATTCATTTTAATAATAATATCGTTAGCAAATAAGCAGCATTTTAAATCCATAACACAACTGCCAATTTGAAACAAAGGGCATAATTTCCCTCCTTGACTTAATTTAGGGACAACCCCCAGAAGAATAAAGAATAACGCGTCACATTGAAAGCTAATTAACCCTACGCATGAAGCCTTTCCTTTACACTTCATGTCTGTCATCATACTTAAGCCACCTTGTCCGGAGTCTAGGAAGAGAAATCCTCACTTTTAATGATTGAAAACGAAGCTTTTCCCCGCGGAGGGATTTCTGATGTCTTAATGTCACGCTTTTCCCCCATCTAGTTTAACGAAATTTGACTTTGGAAACGCTGTAGCTTTAAATTATCTTTAGGGGAAATTTTTTTTCCCTCTTTCTGTATTTTTCGTTTTTGGGAAAAGCATCGTTTCTGCATTTGCAGATAAAAATAACAATTTACTTATTCTAAGATGGACAATGGATAGAGTTGCTCGGTTTGCAAAGGGGGGAACTAGAATATTTAACTGTGAATAACTAAATTTGAATTTTTGTTTTGAGAATATTTAAATCGTCGATTCTTACACAATTTTTGTATTTTTAAATTTTTTTTTTCTTCTATTTCTAATTTACATTGCAAGACATCTAGGGTAGTCTGTAGTAGATCATGCTTCAATTAAATCAAATTTTTTTTCATGCAAGAATCACAGTTTGTGAAAGTTTGTTTTTCTTTTTATTGCAAATGATGATCATATTTTAAATTTCCGTTGCATTTTTAATTTTTTTAATATGTTAATGTTTAAACAATTTTTCAGTATGCAAATTTTAAGCATATTATCACTGTTAATTAAGCAGATATTTATTTTTAAAATAAGCTTTATTAGTTATATGTTATTTTTCCTTTTCTTCTATTTCTAATTTACACTGGTAAATATCTTGGGTAGTCTGAACATGTTTCAATTAAAATTATTTTTTTTTTTCACTTAAGAATCACAGTTTGTGAAAATTATATAGTTTTTTATTTTATTGCTTTTCTTTTTATTGCAAATGAAGCCATTATTTTAAATTACCATCACATTTTTAATTTTTTTTTAATATGTAAATATTAAAACAATTTTATAATATGCTAATTTTAAACGTATCATCTTATTTGTTAATTAAACCAGTATTTGCTTTTAAAATAATCTTGATTAGTTATAAACTTCTTTTTTTCAGAATTTTCAGAATTTTTTATTTATTAAATATATCAGTTTTTATGTTTGCAATCATAGACATTATTTGAATTAATTGTATTAAGAACATGTTTCAGATTTACGACACATTTCAAGTGCATTTTTTGCTATTAAATTATTTGGTACATCATCAGCAATTAGACATTTTTTATAGGCAATTAGTTTTTATATTTGTAATCAGACACTTTATTTGAATTAATTTTATAAAACTTAATTTTATATTAAAGCACCTCCTAATAGTATACGAACTAATATATAATTACAAAATATTATAATTTACATCAATTAAAGTTTTTAATTTTCAAAATAAATCGTAACTTTGATTTACTACAATATCTGCTAAAAACGTAATTTACAAATTTTTACAATGTGTTTGCCAAGAATCAACATATATCCTGAAAGTCCATAGAATCATTAGTATCCTCTGAAAAGGAATATATGTCTAAAATATTTACCCTACCTATCCACCACAAAATCATATTGACATTCTTTATAATTACCATTATAATTTACAGTAATTAAAATTTTTAATTTTCAAAATTAATCATACTTTTGACTTACTACAATACCTTTCAATACATAATTTACAATGTGTTTGCCAAGAATCAACATATATCCTGAAAGTTCATAGAATCATTAGTATCCTCTGAAAAGGAATATATGTCTAAAATATTTACCATGCCTACCCACCCCAAAATCATATTGACATTCTTTATAATTACCATTATAATTTACAGTAATTAAAATTTTTAATTTTCAAAATTAATCATACTTTTGACTTACTACAATACCCTTCAATATATAATTTACAATGTGTTTGCCAAGAATCAACATATATCCTGAAAGTTCATAGAATCATTAGTATCCTCTGAAAAGGAATATATGTCTAAAAATAGTTACCATGCCTATCCACCCCAAAATCATATTGACACTATTTCTTGTTAATATATAATTTCCATTATAATTTCCAGTATATAAAATTCTTCATTATCAAAATTAATCCTAATTTAACTTACTGCAACATCTTTTAACACATAATTTACGAATTTTAACAATGTAGTTTCCAAGAATCAACCTAGGTATATCCTAATTAAAAGTTCATAGAATAATTAGTATCTTCTGAAAAGGAATATATGTTTAAAAATATTTACCATGACTATCTAACACAAAATCATATTGGCAATCTTTCTTGCTAATATATAATTACCATTATAAATTTTAATTTTCCAAATAAATCACAATTTTGACTTACTACAATACATTTTAATACATAATTTATAATGTGGTTGCCAAGAATCAACATATGATCTGAAAGCTCATAGAATCATTAGTATCTTCTGAAAAGGAATAGATGTCTAAAAATATTTACCATGCCTATCCACCACAAAATCATATTGACACTCTTTCTTACTCTCTGACTTTCAGAGAGGAGGGAAGGTGGACGATTCAGATTTGCTACCAATGTAGAAACCTGTCATATTTCAACCCATCTGTTGATCTAAGACCGGTGCTCGAGATCGATAATCGATTAAGTCAACTTCGATGCGGACTCAGAACAACATTTGACGTACACCAGCCACTTTTCACGCTGTTGGGGATGTGGGAGATGTACACAGCCAACGTAAGCCTACTGAATTATGATTCGGTGTTACATTAATAACTTTACTTGCCTTTATACAATATACTTAATTTGAAATGATAAATTTAAAAAAAATGCTTTATTTACAGAATAATATTTCCTTTCCAGTTAGTTTTTATTAATATTTTTAAGTGATTATTTTTATAAATTGTAATATATTTTTATATTAATTTATAAGAAAAATTATAATTATTTCGAAGTTTTAACATAATTTTATTGTAATATTTTATTCTGTGTGTTATTTACATTAAAATAACTTTATTTTAATCGTGTTTTACAATATTATATAAACAATAATGACTATAATATTGTGATATATTGACACCATTATTATTATTATTATAATTTATTTATATTTTAATGAATATTTAATTTATTTTATCTATTGATTTGATTGATTATTTAATTGATTATTTAATTAGTAATTTGATAATAATAATTTGATTTATTTTCTTATTTTATTTATTTATATAGATTAATACTGATTTGATTTATTTTATCTATTTATTATTATTATAATTTTTAAAGTTTATATAAAAAATACCTTTTCATTTTCAATATATTAATTCATTTTTGTGTAAAGTATGTTATATCAACTATTTTATTAAAAAAACAACTTTCAATTTACATTTTTTAAGAGAAAATTCAAAAAAATTGTTGTATATTAATTAACTTTTTATTAAAAAAAATCACCAAGTGAATTAAATATTTTTTTATTAATAAATATTATTATAAGCAATACAATACAAGTATTTTCCATGCCTGCTCCTGATAATGGTCAGGGGAACGTTTACAGGTAGCATGCAGGATTTCCAAAGTCCGAACCCACTGGTGGCGTCCATTTATGCCACTGATTTAGAAAGCAGGACATTCGATAGCGATTGTGACAATGTGTGTAAAACGTCCCGCATCAATATTCAGATTGCTGGATAGAAGTTTTCCGGTTTTTTTCTCATACGACAAGATAAAAAAGTGCCTTTATCCCTAAAAGTCCTCGTGGAAGTCTTTCGCAGGGTTGTTCGAGACATATATAAGTAAAAAAATTGGAATTTTTTTATCGATTTTGAACAAGAAGAAAGTCTCTCTAAAACTAATAACAATAATTGAGAATCTTAATCAATTATAATAACAATAATTGAGATTCGGTAAATAATTAACAACTAATTAAATCGTCAATTTTCTTGTTCTTTTTTGTGTTTGCTTAGCTGAATATTGACTCTAGTATTACTTTTATATTTAAAGCGAATTTTATTAAAGAATCTATATTTTATATGGAATTACAAGAATGTATTTAATTGGGTTATAATTTTATTTTAGCTTTAATTAGTTCATTTTAAATATTTTTCTAACTATAATTGTGAATCTCGAATTTCATTAATTGTTATAATTATTATATAGTAATAAAATATGAAAATGCATATATCAGCTAGAAGGCTCAATTACTTATTTGAAATATATTTGTCAGAAATATAAATTAATTGTTTTATTTGCTGTAATAAAATTAATTATAAAAGCAATCAATAATTATTTCAAATAATTAAATTAATAATTTTACAAAAAATCAAGTTAAAAACATTAAATTAAATTTTTAAGATCCAAAAAGAACAACGAAAAATTAACAAGAAGTAGAAAAAGAGTTATTTGTTATAAGTATTATAATTATTTTTATTTTCATTATATATTGTGAATTTAAATATTTATTTAACGCCATAAATATTATTTCAAATTTTGAAATATTTGTAATTACTTTTATTTTTAAAAAAAAATTTATTATTTTATTTTAGATAGTTAATTATATTATCATTTTATAATTTTGTTATTGTTATTACAATTATTTTTATTTTCATTAATTATTGTGAATTTAAATATTTATTTAACGTCCATAAATATTATTTCATATTTTGAAATATTTGTTATTACTTTCATCGTTAAGAAAAGTTATTACTTTTATTGTTGTTAGTTTTATAGTATTATCATTCCTTTGTTTAAAACTGAAAAAAAAAATATATTTTTGAATATTTTGTAATAGTTCAATAAATTATATTTTAAAAATTTGATAATATTCAATAAATTTATTTTAGTATAAATAATATATAATAGTAATAAAAATGTAAATATGCTATTTTCTTAATAATTTTATAAAAATTTATATAAAATATATATTTATATAAAACAATTTATGCGTAAAAGTAATCATAATTAACTGAACATTATTATTCAGTACAATTTAACCTATTTAAACAAACTCTCATTTCTGTTAAATAATATTATTTTGAAAAGAAATATTAATTCTTTCAAAATAATATATAAAGAAATATACAAAAAGAAAAAAAATACAAAAAAAAAATATATATATATATATACAAAAGAAATATACAAAATAAAACACATATAAAAAGTTATTAAAGAAATATTAATTATTTCTTTAATAACTTTTTATATGTGTTATTTATTAAATTATTGATAAATAAATTTTACTATCAATAATATATAATAGTAATAAAAATATAAATACGTTCATTTCTTAATAATATCATAACAAATTTATGTAGAATTAGTCATAATAAACTAAACACTATTATTCAGTATAATTTAACTTATTTAAATATAATCTCATGTCTGTTAAATTATTTTATTTTGAAACGAAATATTAATTCATATTTATTATATTTTTAACATAATTAATAACAAATGAATTACTTTATTACAAAGGATAAAAAGCAAACACAAACTTTTATATGTGTTATTTATTAAATTATTGATAAATAAATTTTAGTATCAATAATATATAATAGTAATAAAAATGTAAATACGTTCATTTCTTAATAATATTAGAACAAATTTATGTATTATTAGTCATAATAAACTAAACAATATTATTCAGTATAATTTAACTTATTTAAATAAATTCTCATGTCTGTTAAATGATTTTATTTTGAAAAGAAATATTAATTCATATTTATTATATTTTTAACATAATTAATGATAACGTAATATATTATTTCAATGGATAGAAAACAAACATAAACGTTTATATGTAAAGCTATTTATTAAGTTATTGATATATATTTTATTTATACCTGAAAATAAAAATAAAATTAAATATTTACTTCCATATAATCAAATAAATCTCAACTGGGGAATTTCATTTCATATTTTCGTTCTTCCATATGATGTACCTCATAAACGCATACTTCTCACTAGACTTAGGAAAAAAAAAAGATTTCCACCAAATCTCAAGAACTGAATAAAGAAGAAAACTGTGAAGTGACTTGAAACACGATTATACTGTCATGGACAGTACCTGGTAGCATGACAGGTATATCATCTCACAACTGTCTGATGTCGAAAAGTTCAAAAAGCTTACTCGACCAAAAAAATCCAGACTTCAATAATAATAAAAAAAGAAAGAAAACACCAAAGAAGGGCCACCTAATAAATTCACTGTTAAAAAACTACTTATCTTTGAACTTTTTTCTCTCTAAAATCTCAAAGATAAAAAACAAATATAAAATTTTATATTTAAAGTTATTTATTAATTTATTGATATATATTTTATTTAAACGTGAAAACATAACTAAAATTGAACATTTATTTTCTTGCAATCAAATAAATCTCAACTGAGGAAATTCATTTCATATTTTCGTTCCTCCATATGATATATCTCATAAACACATATTTCTCAGTAGACTTAGTAAGAAAAAAAGATCTCCACCAAATCTCAAGAACTGAATAAAGAAGCAAACTGTGAAGTGACTTGAAACATGATTATACTGTCATACCCAGTACCTGCTAGCATGGCAGGTATATCATCTCACAACTGTCTGGCGACGAAAAGTTCAAAAAGCTTGCTCGACAAAAAATCCAGACTTCAACAATAAAAAAAAGAAAGGAAACACCAAATAAAGAAGAACCAGAAGAAGCACCTAATAAATTAATTGTTAAAAAACTACTTCTCTTTGAACTTTTTCCCTTTAAATTTTCAAAGATAAAAAGCAACTATAAACTTTTATATTTAAAGTTATTTAATAATTTATTAATATATAATTTATTATAAACCGAAAACATAACTGAAACTGCATATATATTTTCTTGCAATCAATTGAATCGCTACTGAGGAATTTCATTTCATATTTTCTTCCTTCCATATGAGCTATCTCATAAACGCATATTTCTCAGTAGACGTACGAAAAAAAATATTTTCCACCAAATCTCAAGAACTGAATAAAGAAGCAAACCGTGAAGTGACTTGAAACATGATTATACTGTCTTGAACAGTACCTGGTAGAATGACAAGTATATCATCTCACAACTGTCTGACGTCGAAAAGTTCAAAACGCTTGCTCGACAAAAAAAAAATCAGACTTCAACAATAAAAAGAAATGAAAAAAAAAATCCCAAAGAAGAAGCACCTAATAAATTCACTGTTAAAAAACTACTTCCCTTTGAACTTTTTTCTCTCTAAAATTTCAAATATAAAAAACTATCATTAACTTTTATATTTAAAGTTATCGATATATAGTTTATTTAAATCTGAAAACACAACAAAAATTAAATATTCATTTTCTTGCAATCAAATAAATCCCAACTGGCGAATATCATTTCATATTTTCGTTCTTCCATGTGATCTACCTCATAAACGCATATTTCTCAGTAGACTTAGAAAGAAAAAAAGTTTTTCACCAAATCTCAAGAACTGAATAAAAGTGATTTGAAACAGGACTATAATGTCATGAATAGTACCTGGTAGCATGACAGGTATATCATCTCACAACTGTCTGACTTTGAAAAGTTCAAAAAGCTTGCTCGACAAAAAAAAAATATATATCTGACTTCAACAATAAAAAAGAAAGAAAACACGAAAGAAGATGTACCTAATAAATTCAGTGTTAAAAAATTACTTCTCTTTGAACGTTTTTCCTTTTAAAATTTACTTTTGTTAATATATATATATTATTTAAACCTAAAAAACATAACTGAAATTACATAATTATTTTCTTGCAATCAAATAAATCTCAACTGGGGAATTTTATTTCACATTTACGTTTTCCATATGATCTATCTCATAAACGAAATATTTCTCAGTAGACTTAGAAAGAAAAAAATGTTTTTCACCAAATCTCAAAAACTGAATAAAGAAGCAAACTGTGAAATGACTTGAAACATGATTATACTATCATACCCAGTACCTGGTAGCCTGACAGGTATATCATCTCACAACTGTCTGACTTTGAAAAGTTCAAAAAGCTTGCTCGACAAAAAAAATATCTGACTTCAACAATAAAAAAGAAAGAAAACACGAAAGAAGTTGTACCTAATAAATTCAGTGTTAAAAAATTACTTCTCTTTGAACGTTTTTCCTTTTAAAATTTACTTTTGTTAATATATATATATTATTTAAACCTAAAAAACATAACTGAAATTACATAATTATTTTCTTGCAATCAAATAAATCTCAACTGGGGAATTTTATTTCACATTTACGTTTTCCATATGATCTATCTCATAAACGAAATATTTCTCAGTAGACTTAGAAAGAAAAAAATGTTTTCCACCAAATCTCAAGAACTGAATAAAGAAGCAAACCGTGAAGTGACTTGAAACATGATTATACTGTCTTGAACAGTACCTGGTAGCCTGACAGGTATATCATCTCACAACTGTCTGACGTCGAAAAGTTCAAAAAGCTTGCTCGACAAAAAAAAAATCTGACTTCAACAATAAAAAAGAAAGAAAACACGAAAGAAGTTGTACCTAATAAATTCAGTGTTAAAAAATTACTTCTCTTTGAACGTTTTTCCTTTTAAAATTTACTTTTGTTAATATATATATATTATTTAAACCTAAAAAACATAACTGAAATTACATAATTATTTTCTTGCAATCAAATAAATCTCAACTGGGGAATTTTATTTCACATTTACGTTTTCCATATGATCTATCTCATAAACGAAATATTTCTCAGTAGACTTAGAAAGAAAAAAATGTTTTCCACCAAATCTCAAGAACTGAATAAAGAAGCAAACTGTGAAGTGACTTGAAACATGATTATACTGTCATACCCAGTACCTGGTAGCCTGACAGGTATATCATCTCACAACTGTCTGACGTCGAAAAGTTCAAAAAGCTTGCTCGACAAAAAAAAAATCTGACTTCAACAATAAAAAAGAAAGAAAACACGAAAGAAGTTGTACCTAATAAATTCAGTGTTAAAAAATTACTTCTCTTTGAACGTTTTTCCTTTTAAAATTTACTTTTGTTAATATATATATATTATTTAAACCTAAAAAACATAACTGAAATTACATAATTATTTTCTTGCAATCAAATAAATCTCAACTGGGGAATTTTATTTCACATTTACGTTTTCCATATGATCTATCTCATAAACGAAATATTTCTCAGTAGACTTAGAAAGAAAAAAATGTTTTCCACCAAATCTCAAGAACTGAATAAAGAAGCAAACTGTGAAGTGACTTGAAACATGATTATACTGTCATACCCAGTACCTGGTAGCCTGACAGGTATATCATCTCACAACTGTCTGACGTCGAAAAGTTCAAAAAGCTTGCTCGACAAAAAAAATCCAGACTTCAACAATAAAAAAAAAAAAAAAAGGAACGAAACACCAAAGAAGAAGCGCCTAATAAATTCACCGTTAAAAAACTACTTCTCTTTGAACTTTTTTCCCTCTAAAATTTACTTTTGTTTAAGTTGGGAAGCCGTCTTGCATGCAATTAGTGAAAAACCAACAGAATATCTAGCGACGGGATGATTAGTTTCAACATTGTCATCTCAGTGTCTTTCTATTAATAAGTTTGAATGGAAGAACGGCAAAAGTAATTCATTAAATTTGAAAAAATAACAATTTCATCCTTTCTAAGAGCTTTGTAAACAAGGTGGTCTGTGATGATTTTTTTTTATGTCCTCATTTTTTATTCCTCCATCAAACCTTTGATTGCAAGCAGGCTCTTGTAATAGATAGCAAGATTAAGAACCTCCCCTTAAAAGAAGAGGGATGTAGACACCTGAGTAAAATTGAAGGTTAGAAAAAAAAATAATTTTAACAAGTTTTGATCATTCTTGATACTGACAGGATACTTAATTATATGAAAAATATGCAATTCCTTTGTGTGTATCCGAAATTTAATTGAATTAAAAGTGTTCAAAAGAAAGTATAAAAGTCTTTCATCCTAGAAATCTTTACAGGAATTTTATTACAATATGTGACCAATAAAATAATTTTATTTTTTTTAATCACGAAAAAAAAAAAAAATATATATATATATATTTGACAAAAAAAATTATTAAAAAAATTAAATATCCTGAAATTATAATTCATATTCCCGTTACTATAAATCAAATTATAATAAACCTAACTACACCATGGTAACTACACCACCTAACTACACCATGGTAACTACACCACCTAACTACACCATATATTAAAGTCATTTTGAATAAATTGTTGTAAATAACTTTTTATGTGTGTATTATTAATAATTTATTATTAATGCACGTAATAAACGATAGACAACATTTAATTTTCGACATAAGGTAATTCTGTATTTTTCGAAGTTTATTAACAGGTTGGAAGCTATTTAATGAATGATATTGAACTATAAATAAAAATATAAAATATTTATTCATTATTTTCTCATCAATCAATTTTCACTTGAAATATCAAATTTATTTTACTGTGAAAGGAAACCATTGTAAGATTTTCTATTTTACAGCAATTTATCAATTTATCAAAAATCTGATTGAGCAATTTTTTAAATTTTTTAATTGAATTAAAAGCGTTAAAAAGTATGAAAAACTTTCATCCTCTAAATTTAAACAAAAATTTTATTTTATTACAAACTGTGACCAATAAAACACTTTATTTTTTAATAACAAGAAAAACATTTGACAAAAAATAATTTTAAAAAAAATTAAATTTCCTGAAATTATTATACATATTCACATTTCTATAAATCAAATTATAATAAGCCAAAACACATGATGATTAAAATATTATTTTCAACTGATTTTGAATAAATTGTTGTAAATAAAATTTGATGTGTGTCTTATATGTAATTTATTAATAATATACGTAACAAGTGATAGACAATTTTAAATTTCAACATAAGGTAATTCTTCATTTTTCGAATATTGTTAATATGATTGTCAGCTATTTAATGAATAATATTGAACTATAACTAAAAATATAAAATATTTATTCATTATTTTCTCATCAGTCAATTTTCACATGAAATATCTTAAATTTATAACAGAAAATGAAGGCAATGTAAGATTTTCTATTTTATAGTAATTTATCAACTTGCTTGAAGGGTGGTTGAACATTTTTTTAAAAATTTTTTTTTAACTCTTTAGTGTTAAATTCCATACCATATATTAAATTTATCTATGATAATTTTTTTATATACTATTCTTTGCATAGATACAAAAAAATAAAAAAGTTCCTATGCTAAAATTTTAAATGAACTACTAATATGGTTTAATTAAATTTTAAAGATTGCATTGCCTTTTACAATTTGATATATATTTGATTAATATTATTAATTTTATTTTCTCATTACTTTAAAAAATAATAAAAGCAAAAAAATTATATATCTGATTCTGAAAAACACTGATAAATTAATCAATCAATTAAATTTATCAATTTAAGTGTCTGGTTGAACAAATAAATCTTTTATTTTTTTAATCTTTAATCTCTTTAGTGTTAAAATTCTTCTCTTATATTAAATTTAACTGGGATAAATTTGTTACTATATACTATACTTTTTACAGATGCATAAAATAAAAAAGTCATATAATAAAATTGTAAGCGAACTACTATTAAGGTTTAATTAAATTTTAAAGAATGTATTGACTTTTTGCATTTCATATACATGGAATTAATATTATTAGTTTTACTTTCTCACTGCTTCAAGAAAATAAGAAAAGCATAAAATTATATACCTGATTATGACAAATCCTGAGAAATTACTCAATCACTTAAATGAATCAATTAAATTTATCAATTTATGTGACTGGTTCAACAAATAAATGTTTTTTTTAATTCATTAATTTCTTTAGTGTTCAAAGTTATATTTTAGATTAAATTTAATAAAGATAATTTTTATGTATACTATTATTTGCATAAATATAAAAAATAAACAGTCACATAATAAAATTTTAAGTGAAATGTTTAATTAAATTTTAATGACTGAATTGTCTTTCTCTATTTAATATATATGGGATTAATATTATTAGTTTTATTATATCATTGCTTAAAATATAATGAAAGCAAAAAAAATGTATATCTGACTATAAAAAACAAATTAATCAATTAAATTTATCAATTTATCTGAAGTCTGTTTGAACAATAAATACTTTTTTAATTCTTTAATATATGTAGTGTTAAAATCTATAGCTTATGGAGTATTTTTTTTCTATATACTGTTATTTGTATAGACACAAAAAATAAAGAAGTTCATGTAATAAAATTGTAAATGAACTACTATCACGGTTAAATTAAACTTTAAAGATTGGAGTTTTTAATTATATGGACATTTTACATTTTATATATATGTGATTAATATTATTAAAATAATATTTTCATTGCTTTAAAAATAATGAAAGAATAATAATGAAATAAATTAAATAATAAATGGAATGGAATAAATTATATAATGAAATAAAATAATAAACAAAAATGTTTTTTTAATTATTTAATCTCTTTTGTTATATCTATTAACAAGAATTATTATTATTATTATTATGTTTTAGTAAAAATTATATATCTGATTATAAGAAACACTGAAAAATTGAAAGTTCATTGCAAAGAAATGTGTTTAAAAAAATGGGAGATTATTGAAACATTACGATTTTTGTCAACTAATAAAATATTGACTAATAAGCATTTATTTTCTCTAAGTGTGCAGATAAAAATAAAATGTTATCTCTGGATTTAAATATTTTATGGTTCAGTTGCTTCTTTGATACTGGAAACTCCTACTAATGCATTATTTCTTTACTTTAAAAAAACCGAAGAAAAATATTTTACTTGGGAAAAAAATATGTTAAGTTTATTTCTAAATTAGATTTGTGGCTTATGCAGGTATATTTATTTTTTACTAGTGTTATTTGTATTTAACGCGAAAGTATTTTATTCAAATTATTTTACCATTCATGAGATCAGAAAATGTGTTTCTTATTTCCAAAGGAATAACTTTACAGACTTAACATCGTAAAAGATAATACCTTAAATGGAATAAAAGGCTTCCAATTTATATGTTTCATAAATAATCAGGGAACTATTTCCGTTTATTGAAGAATAACTGCTGAAAGTCTTATTAACACCACAAACACATGGTTCTTTTAGTTTAATTTATAGAGAAAGAAAGAAATTTGTTTTTTATCCTCTTGAAATATTTTCTAACGTTTTGGAACTAAAATGGTTTACGTGTTTTTTTAATGTGAATATAATATATTTTAAAACATACTTTATCTGGTTAAAAATATTGGATTGAATTTATAAAATATATAGGCTGCATTTTTTTTTACCAAATTAATCACTGCAGTTTTATGTATGACAAATGAAAATATATATATCTTTTAATTTTATCACATGATGTATAGTTAAATTTTAATATTTTATTATGATATATTAAACGAGGCAAATTTTTATGTCCTTAAAACTACTTTAATTCAATATATATACAGCCCTAAAATTTTGAGTAAAATGAAAGAAACTGCTAACTTAATACCATTTTTTTATTAATTCCAATTGTGTAATTTAAATAATTAAAAATATTCTCATTGAAAAAAAAATGAAATCCTACGGTGGTAAGTCGAAAATTACTTGGTTTTTTTCTTAACTTATACTTAGATTTGGATGAATTTTTTTAGTCATAAAAATATTTGACGAGGATTTTCTTAAAAATTAAATGTCCTGAAATTAGTATATATAATTCCAGCTACTATAAATCAAATTATAATATACTAAGTATGATTAAAATAATATTTTAAACTCATTTTTAATAAATTGTAAATAAAATTTGTCGTGCGTCTTATTATTAATTTATTCATAATGTAAGTAACAAACGTAAGGCAGCTTTTAAATTTCGACATAAAATGATTCTGTACTTTTCGATGGTTGTTAATAGGATCGGAAGTTATAAAAGATATGATATTGGATAAAAAGAAAAGTATAAAATAAAGTATAAAATAATTATTCATTATTTTCGCATCCATCAATTTTACTTGAAATACCTAAAATTTTTAACAAGAAAGGAAGTCAATGTAAGATTTTCTATTTTATAGTAATTTATCAATTTCCTTGTGTATGGTTGAACAAAAAACTCTTTTTAATTCTTTAATATCTTTAATTCTAAAATCCATAAGAGAATTGCGTAAACGGAAATAAACTACTAACTTAATACCATTTTTTGTTAATTTTAATAATATAATTCGAAAAATTAAAATTGTCCTCATTGAAAAAGGAAAGAAATCCTACGATGGTCATAACATTTTCGTAAAAAATATTTTTGTTCCTAAATTATACTTAGATTTGTGAAAGGTAATATATAATAAATATAGATAATATAAGACTAATAACATTGTATTGCATAAAGAACATAAATTTAGTTTAATGTTATATATCTTTATCTTTCCATGCATGAGTAGCTTTGATACATGCTTTGTATTTGTGAAAGTGGCATTCTATAATTTTTTAGATATTTTAAATTGTATAGAATATATTTTTTTAAATATATTAATTAGAAATAAAAACCCTTTATATTTCTGATAATGCATATCATTCAATATTAATTCATATTTTGGTGAACGTCAGGTTTCATAATATGATCTCAGTGTTTATTTATCAGTTAGAGTTAATTCATCATTACACAAAGTTTTCCTCATTTTACTTTTCCAAATAATTTAAGAACAAAATCAATCTGATATTCCATTAAAAACATATGAAGATTCCTATATAGTATTTTTTATTTGTTTGATGAAAAATATGTATTTAATCAGAATTGAAGTTAATAAAAATATTTTAGTTAATAAAATTAAAAGAATTGGATTAATACATTTTCATGAATTTGATATCAATTCCTTCTTTAAAAAATTCATGAACTATTTTAATTTTTAAAATATCAAAATTGACTTTCTTACATATTATTAAATTTTATAAGCATTTCCATTGAAATATTTTAAAATTAAATTAATCAAAAGTTATAAAATATATTCTTGTGTTAAATCTACAGATAATATTCAATTTAATTTTACAGAAAATAATTGAATTTCAAGAATTGAATCATATTAGATTACTTTCGTACATTTATAAGATATTTTAGAGTTTTCTTACAAAAGTAATATATTACATTTTAATTAAATATATCATAACATAATTATTTTATTATGATAAATGTAATGTTTCTAAAGATGTAAATTTAAATTTTCAATTTCATGATTTCATTACATTAACAAAAATACTTACTTATTAAGATTATACTATTAAATGCAATGAAAGGTTTTAAAAGTTAAAATTCAATCTAAATTAATTAACAATAAATGTAGCATTCATTTCAGTAGTCATTTAGAATAAATTAAAATTTGATTCTTAATACTTTAAATCCCTGTGATAAAACAATCAAATTAATATGTTAATAAAAGACGTATATTACTTAATTATATGGCTATTATTTCAAATACTCGATGTAATACGAGCTATAGAATAGCTGCTACATCATCATAATTTTCTTAAAATTAACAATTTTATAATAAAATTTATAAGAAAAGTTATATATATGTATATATATATATATATTATATATATATACTTTTATTCAATTATTTTCATAACGACTGAATGATTTAAACGAAATTGGAACAAAAAATGAATGATAGTTATGAACGTAAAAAATAGTTACAAAACAAAATATAGGCAATTGTAGAAGACAATCATTATTTTGCATAAGAGTCCTCAATACCGGATTCTAAACCATATCTTACAGTATTGAAAACAAGAAAAGGTAAATAAAAATTATGTACCCTCTTACAAATGTACAATTCAATTTATAATTAAAAAATTAGTTGCTAGAGTATAGACAACAAGACTGGTATCATAGCAATAAATAATGAACATTTTTAATATCATCCTCAAAGTCTTAAAAAAATGGTAGAAGGGATTTTATTTAAAATAAATTATGTCTATAAATGACCCCGATCGATTCCTAAACTGTTTCAAAAGATTAAAACTTTCAGAAAAAGATACCTGCTCTTGTGGAGAAACTGGAGAACCATTTCATTATGTAACTACTTGTTATTTTACACAGTCAGACCATTTTAAATTTCGACGTTTTCACAATCGGCAGTCACGGGAATATATGTAATATACAACTCAAAGTGCAGATAAAAATACTCAAGTATATTTAATAAGTCTAAATTTGTAATTTAATACTTTTAATTTAATAATAATACTTTTAATAAAAATTACCAATTAATTATTCGGATAATATATTATAGTTGAAATATTAATTGAATTATCTGTGCTAACACATCAATCAATAGAATTTTGTCATTCTACGTTTCCAAGACTTGACATATCATATAATATTTTTCAAATTATGTTTATTATCATTGTTTATTTCTTTTTTACTGTATAATTTTCTCTTTTCTAACATCTTTGTCAGTTGAATAGTACCATATTGTATTTTACCTTTCTGTGATATATTTTATCGTAGTCCAGTAACTCTGTGATCAAAGATTTTTAATCTCTATATATTTATTTAATTTTTTCACGATCCTGTTTTAAACTAGTAGCTGATTACATAGAACTAGCTACTTGAGTGAAATGTGAAGTGGATTCATACTGCAAATCATGCAATTAATGGGTTTCTGAAGAAGTTGGACTAGTCTTCCGAAGAAAACTGTTTTCATTGGTGAGTTTCATTTAACCTTCTATAAAGTCCCATAGAAGCCTTGCAGAGTTTACTTTCTTGCTCTATCATGTAGCCTACTGTTTTGCAAGACCATCAGACGAATATATTTCCAGAAATTCATGGTGTGAATTAACATTCATTAGAATGAAATGGGTGTCATTTGGGTTGCTAAAATGGCTATTATAATAGTTCAAAATTCCATCCAAAATTTTACAACAATCGCAGAGTTTTTGACAAAGACATGCTAATTGTGCCTCCTCTACCATGGTGATCAGACGTTCGCAGCATTGGTGTGAAGTTTATCTGAGGTTCGAGAACAGATATTGGGGAACTGGTACTCTCAGGATGAATGTATTTCAGAAATAAGAGACTAAACTGAATCGAGATTCATTAGGGAATAGAATCACGTACCCTATTGATCATAAGTCAAAGCTCTTGTTTACTCACTTCTTGAAAATGTGAGCAGGAGGCTATCTTCAGTTTTTAATGCACTCTCACCTAACCTTCCAAAAATACTTTCTTTGAAACTCCAGTTCATGCTTCTGCATCAACATTACAGGAGACCTGAGAAGTTATTGAATTCTTACATTAGTATGCCACATCTACTATTAAGTACAAATTCATTTTAAGTATGGAATTGATGTGAATGAATAAAAGTTTATAAGTTACTAGAGCTTTAAAATAAATGGATTTAAAATTGCTGGGCAAAACTACTACAATGTACAAATTTACTTATTTAAAAATAGTGGTATACATTTATATTGTAAATTATAATACGATACGTTACGAGTTATAGTGTTGTAACCTGACGAAAGCACTGAACCTCCAAATCCTCTTTTTGGAGTTTAAAACCAGTTCTATCAATTCAGAAGCACAACGTGCTTTCCACCAGTTCATTCAAAGATTAAAAATGTGATGCCCATAATATGATAATTTCTAAAAATATATTTTTATAACATTGCATCACTTTGAATACAATACTAGAAGAAATAATTTTATTTTATTCTTTTATTATGATCCATTTTGCTTATTGCTCAACATTTACTGGTAAAGCAATATTTTATAGGCATTAGCTGGTAGAAAAATATTTTGTACGCTGTCACTGGTACAATATTGGCTTTGTAGATTGAGATATACCTCTTGGCCCACAGATTTATTACGCTGAATCCTGACATAAACGCTGAAATTTTGCTTCAAATCGACTTTTGGAGTTTAAAACCAACTTTCTATATTTAGAAGCACAACCTGCTATCCACCAGGCCTTCAAATACCTTAATGATATGAACATTAATTACAATATATTTCCAGAAATTGCATCACTTTCAACACAATAATTGAAGAAATATTTTTATTTCATTCTTTTATTATGTTCCATTTTGCTCCTTGCTCAGCATTTATTGGTACAGCAATACTTTCTATCCTGTTCCTGGTAGAATATTTTCTTTGTAGATTGTGATCAATCTCAGATCTCAGAAATTCATAATGCAGACTTCTGACATAAACACTGAACTTTTGCTTCTAAAATTCTGTTTTGGAGTTTAAAACCATCTTTCTATCTGGCCTGCAAGGTCTTAATTATACGAACATTTCTTACAGTATATTTTCATAGCGTTTTACTACTTTAAATACAATAGTCGAAGAAATATTTTTATTTTATTCTTTAATTATGGTACAATTATCTCATTGTCCACCATTTATTAGTACAACAATAGTTTTTAAACATTTAATTGTACAATATTCGTTTACTTGTAAATTCGAAATTTACTTATAATATACGTTTACTTGTAAATTCATACGCTGTTACTGGTATATTATTTACACTTTAGGCTGTGATGAACCCCTGAACCCCACATATTTATAATACTGACTCCTTGAGTAAACATTGAACTCTTGCTTCAAATCTACTTTTGGTGTTTCAAACCAGTTCTATATGTTCAGAAGCACAACGTGCTACCCATCTAGGCCCTCCAATACCATAAATATATGAACATTTCTTAAAATATAATTACACAGCAATGTACCACTTTTAACACAATGATTGAAGAAACAATTTTATTCCATTCTTTTATTATGCTCCATTTTGCTCCTTGCACAGCATTTATTGGTGCAAAATTATTTTGTTCGCTGCTACAGGTACAATATTTACGTTGTAATTTGTGATAAATCTGTGGGACCACATATATATAATGCTCACTCCTGGCATAAACACTGAAATTTTGCTTCAAATCAACTTTTAGAATTTCAAACAAGTTTATGTTTAGAAGCATTACCTGATATCCATAAAGCCATCAAAGACCATAAATATATGAACATTAATTACAATATGTTTTCTAAACATTTCATCACTCTTATCACATCAAAGAAATAATTTTATTTCATTCTGTTATTATGCTCCATTTTGATCCTTGCCCAGCATTTACTGGAAAAGCAATACTTTTGTAGGCTTTAATTGGTACTCAATTACATTTTACGCTATTACTGATACACTATTTAATTTGCAGACTCGTATAAACCTCTGAGTTCAGCGATTCATAATGCTGACTCCTGGCATAAACAATGAACTTTTGTTTTAAATCAACTTTTAAATTTTCAAACCAGTTCTCTAGATTCAGAATCTCAACATTCCATCCATCCGGCAGCCAAGACCATAAATATATGAACATTTCTTAAAATATAATTTCATAGCAACGTACCACTTTTAACACAATGATGGAAGAAACATTTTTATTCCATTCTTTTATTATGCACCATTTTGCTTGCTGTAGTCCAGACAAAGCGAGTTTGAATTAGATAAACATTTATTTAAATTTTCAGCAATTGCTAAAACGGAACCATTAGGAACAACTGAGGTTTTTCCGTGACTCATAACATATTACAAAGCTTGGGTATAAAGAGGTATTTTTATGCCGTGCATCGCATAGGGAGTCATTATTAAATTTCGAGTGTCGGAAACATGCCAGATTTGCTTTGCGGTTGTGACGAGATACTTTCTTCAGTTTTCTTTTTCTGTTGCCCTATGTATGCGTGCGTGGGAGCTTGTTTTATTAAGTTGTTTTATACTGCATATTTTATTTGATATTTTTAAAATATAAATGATAAAAAGAGTTCGTTTAGTCTGTATTTCGAGTTTTCTATTCCGCTGTGTTACAGTTGTGGATTAGAGTAAGATTTAGCAATGTATGTTTTTAAAGTTAAATAGCTTTTTGCATTGTTGACTTGGTGATTAAGGATTAGGCAGAAACTAGAGTTACAACTACAGCGCTTTCCAAAATTTAAGGAATAAATTATGATTACATTGTCAAAAGTCAAGACAGCTTTATCAGTGTCTGTTTATCAGAGGTAAGCCTACCACATAGTAGAGAGTTTTTACATACCGTACGGTAGGTTACCGTAGGACGTCCGTTAGCTTTTTCTCCCTAGCACGCATGCTCATAGGAAACTGAGCATGCGCGCTAGGGAGAAAAAGCTAACGGACGTCCTACGGTAACCTAACTTACGGTATGCAAAAACGCTCTAGTATCTGAAGTAGAGGTCACACTAAAATAGATGCTGACAAAATAAAATTGATGTTGATACACACCGCAAGTTGATTTTATACAGTATTATATTGATATTTTGTATTTAATTGGTGATTACATTGTCAAAGTTCAAGACAGCTTTATCAGTGCCTATTGTTTTAAGGTAAACCTGCTACATAATATCAAAAGTAGAGGCCACACTAAAAGAGGCGCTTCAGTATGCGAGTGGATTTTATAACTTGTGATAATTCGAATTTGATCTTCTAATTATTTTCAATCATATATTTCAATCCCCGAAACTCCTTAATCTAAAATTTCAGTAATTTTCTATAAAGGTAATGCTGTATTAGAATATGATATATAAAATATTAGAGCTACTCTTGTTTAACATCATTAGATATGTGACCAAAACAGTTTTTAAAATGGTTTGAGATTTTCCCAACAGAAACATAGTGATAAATAATAATGCTTAGATAAATCAATAATTGCTTAGCGATACATTATTGAGATAACAATATAATTTATCAATGGAATTACGATGATTATCTATTGGGAGAATAGAAACGACCAAAATTAACTGACAATTGCAGAACATGGGGAGTTAAAGAGAGCAATTCTTTAATTCGTTGAGGGTGGAATTTCATAAGAACATAATTAGCATCTAGAAAGACTAGGACATATTAAGGGACTTACAGATACATGTTCAGAATACGACTCTATTTATAGTTACCTAGAATACACGAAAATTATTCCATCCCTGACGTTCTCTTGTAAAAACCATCCTACAGACTGCATTCAGATCGACTGTGTTTAGACGTCTTTGCAAAGGATTGTTGCATGTAAAATGCCTAGAACTATGCATTACTCTAGCGCTACGTTACAGAAAAGAAAGTTTTAATTGGATACACACACATATCAAATGAAATGCCAGTCAATAAGCTGTTCATACTCTATTGACGAATTCAGTTTTTTTTCCATGTAACTATAGAAGATGCTTGGTGTGCCAAGAACCTGGAAGCTCCTATTATCCCAGTTATAACCATGAGCAGGTATCTGTTTTGATTGCCTATATACCGTATCTAGAGAAACTGTTGATACATAATTATTTAGAGTACATTCTTAATCCAATCGATCGTACTTGCACAATTACAATTGGCGACTCATTTATCCTACAAGATATAAGCATTGTTCGAAATGATGACTTTGTGATGAGTATTATCATGATAAAATCAATAATACAATAATTAAATTAAGAGGAGCATTGTCATGGTATAATATCTAACAATTTTGTTCATGAATAACATTACATTTTATTGAATCACTGTTATAATTTAACTAGGACTTAAGCAAAATTGACGCTAGCCTGAAAACTGTTATCCATCCGCACTTACTGTCTATTGTTGCAAAACGACAGACCTTTAAAGACAGTTCCGACGGTGCCAGTTGTTCTGAAGTGAGCACAACAGCTGAATGTAAAAGAAGTGAAATAGAAGTATTCTGAAGTAGAGGCCACATTCCAAGAGACACTTCAGTTCCCTGTTGGGCTATTTAAGCTGTAACAAGTTGAATTTGATCTTCTTATACTTTTCAATCGTCTATCAAAATCCTCTAAATTTTTAATAATGGATTTCATTAATAATCATTAATAATTGAGGGCATGCTAGATCTTAGTTTACTTAAATTTGTGTCTTTTTGAAACACATGCTGCCAAGAAAATGTTCACAGTAGATGCATTTGATCCCTCATTTCTGAAAAAAAATATTTTCTCTTTCTACTTTCTTTCATGCTAATCATTCATTTGCATATAATCATGCATCTGTTTCATTAAGAAAGTTCTGTAAACTTTTAACCTATATTCTCCTCATTAGAGCATTGTTACTTCACTAGCCAGCTAATGGTATGACAGGTGAGTCGATTGGATTTACACCTAGGTGTAGTACTTTTACATAAATAACAATGAGCCTGAGACATTAACAAATTCATCTGGATTTATTGAAGTATCATTGTCAATTAAATTTTTAAAAAAATGTATGTAGTAGTAATTGTTGATATAAAATTTCTTATGTTGGATTTCCTTTTCTGATATTGTATTTAAAGAATTTCCTGATATGGAATAAATTTCCAATGAAATTCAATGTTTGTATAGTAAACTAAAAAAATATTATATCCATTGACTTAACAATATTATGCTCAGAAGAAAATTGTAGAATTTTGTAATTTGCATTTCATTTTATCTTTAAATAAATGAAGCCCACATTTCATGAAAACTAAATATTTAGTGGAATTAAAAGTATTAGTATAATTATTGTATTAAAAAAAGTATTAGTGTATTTAGTATATTTATTAAAAAAAGTATCAGTATAATTAAAAAATATTAGTATAATTATTACAAAAAGTATTAGTATAATTATTAAAAAAAGTTTTAGTACAATTATACAATAGTTAAATTTGATGGAAAATTAATGTTTAATTTATGCAAAATTTAATTTATAAAAATTAAATTTTGCATGCATTTGATACATAAATTTTTCCTATTTAATTATTGTAAATTTAACTAATTTAATAATAATGTATTATCAAACGATACAAATTTGTTCAACATCATTAATATTAATATTTTTGTACATATATAATTTGACCTTGCAGGATTTTTAATGTCAAAGTGTAAGGTTTTCTTCGTCGAGAAAATTACACCTACTTCTCATTAATTCCCAGTACAGATAAAATACTCTTTTGATAAATAACGTCCATACTATTCCATTAAGAATTTCACGTGATTAATTTTGCAAAACGATGAAAACGGAGTCTTAATTTTCTTTTCTCAAGAAATGGAATATTTAATTTTTAATTTATATTTTCTTCAATTCCATCGTCCCTCTATCGAAATGGTTTTCGGCTAATTGAAATAACTCTTGAGTAAATAATGAGAAGACATCAGGAAGAATGTATTCTTTGAGGAATCTAGAAATGTGAAAAGCTCAGAATTTATTTTTAGCTATCTGCTCTACTTTATTTATACTGAACTGCATAAATGCTTTCTATCTCTTTCCCCAATTTTCCTACATCTGGCAACTGATGTTACAAAGTAGATAGATAGTTTTGATTAAAAATTATTCAAGATTTCTATTTTGATTTTGAAAATAATTTGAGTTAATATTCCAGTTATAAAATTTTGGAAAAATTAGGCAATTTTCGTCCTAAAGATAAGTTCTCTATACATTTTAAGGTAATAATTTTTCTGAAAATGTGCATAATTGCGGATACAATTTTTCAACACAGATCTCTAATTTTATCTGTGATCTTTAATAATTGTATCTGTGATCTCTAATTTCATGTATGATATCTAATAATTTCATATGTGTTCTCTAATTTCATATGTGATCACTAATTTTATCTGGGATCACTAATTTCATCATTGATCTCTAATACTTTAATTTGTGATTTTTAATTTCATCTATGATCTCTAATAATTTCACCTGTGATCTCTAATAATTCCATCTGTGATCTCTAATTCCATCTATGATCTCTAATTCCATCTATGATATCTAATAATTTCATATGTGATTTATAATAAATTCATCTGTGATCTCTAAGTTCTTTATCTATACATTAAAAAATATTATAACGATATTCCAGACAAAAAGATAATAAAATTAAGATTTTACAAATATTTAACTCTATTTGCACTGGTTATAATGTCTATACACTACACAAGAAAAATTGTTGCAGCTCAGTTATCGGTAGTTCAGTTGTAGCTCAGTTATTTTACCGTAGTTCAGCTGAAGTCAAATAATTATAATTTTAGATCATCTATGGAGAGTGAGATAAAGTGAAGGTAGGCATAAACCATTATAACATATTTTTTTAAATTTCAGGAGCGTGGAAAATTATTTACTTCTTGTTTACTTCCTTCGAATATTTTATTCAAATTCTTGCTTCATATTTAGCTATTTTATTCCCATTATTAAATAATTTTTAAACGGAATTAAAAGCAATCTCTTATTTTTAAAATTATTATAAGTTAGTGAAAAAATATCCATAACATAACATAACATAGCTATAAAAATATTTGTAACGTAACATAACATAATAGCATAACATAGCTGTGACAATATTTGCGACACATATAGTAACATAATAACAATATGTTATGATATGTTATGTGTTTTATGTTATGACACATAACATAACATAACATAACATAGCTCAACAATATTTATGTATGTATACTGCCTATACACACAACAGATATTATTGGAACTAAGTTATGAGCTATTCAGTTGTTGCTCAGTTATTTTATTGTAGCTTAGCTGAAGTCAAAATAATTATAATTTTAGTTCAGCTATCAATAGAGAGACAGAGTGAAGGTAAACATAAACCATTATAACAATTTTTGTAAAATTTCAGCCGCGTAAAAAATATTTAGTACTTGTTTACTTCATTCCAATATTTTATTCAATTTCTTTCTTCATATTTAGTTATTTTATTCCCATTATTACATATTTTTCAAACGGTATTAAAAGCACCCTCTTTTTATTTTAAAATTATTATAATTTATTGAAAAAATATCTATTTTGATCGTGTTACAGATAATTAATGTTTTAAACTCGATTTTTATATCTGATTTTCAGAAAAAAATATAATTTATCAAATTTGTGAATTGACACATTTTTTAAATTTATAAATTAAACTTATACTTTTTATTTAAAAACTTTTTATTAAAATGAAAGCAATTATTATTCTAATTAATATTCTACAAATTAAATATTTAAAAAGAAAATGCGTGCTAATATACTGCAGTAGAAAATTAAATTTCTAAACAATTTACTTTTCCAGAAAAAATACAAAATTTTAAATCGATTACTTCAGCATTTTATGCTTATAAATTTAATCAAATAGAATTTTTGTTTTTGTTTTTAACTACCTGAATTTCATTGAAAAAAATTACTTTAAGTTTATCTTGTGAAAGGTAAGATTTACATGAATGCTTCAGTAAAACAAAATTGCTGACCTCATTCTTAAGAAACTTAATTCAGGTTTAATTTAAAAACTATATATATTTATGTAATAAAGAATTTCAATTTTAAAGCAGAATTTCATAACTCAAATACTTCATTATTGTTTTTTTTGCACAAACTTATAAAAATATATTTTTAGAATTTACCAAAATAAAAAAACAATTTATTTCTAAGAAAAAACTCAAGGAATTTAATTCTAAGAAAGATTGGAGAAGAAATTCGCCACAGTCTGAGTACATTATCTGGAAATATTTTCATGCTTTTAGTTTGAGTAGAAGTTTATAAATATAAACCCCGTGAATGGTTCAGTCAAACATAATTACTGAGCCCATTTTTATGTAGTATATTTTGAAGCTTCTTTCAAAAAACTGAATTTCTTCAAGCTCGACACTACCACCTCCCTTTGCATTATCGCCGTTCCAACAACCCACTTTCATTCTTTGTGAAGCGTTCCGGTTTAGGCGGATGAAAATGAATGATTCCTTTCTGTGGGAGATGGTTTTGCTTAACAGTATATAAATGTATACATAGTTCAGCAAGTTTCCCAGGAAGAATGGTTTAAAGTGTTCTAAACGCTTAATGCAACAGCCCACTGTTAAATGCAACAATAAATATCATTATGTTTATTTTATTTCAAATTATTAATCAACAGCATTGCTATCAACGTCGTTCAAAATAGTAACATTAATTCAGTAAAGTACTTCAGACACTATTAATTATTTCTAAATTTTTTTCACACTTTTTTGTTCTTAATAAGTAATATGATACCATATGACAGAATTAGGACATACGAAAATGTCAATCGAGAACAATTATTAGTTAATATGTATTTATTAGTTAATTCGTAGTCCTACAATAAGCATTTGAGAGAATCACTATTTTGTGAAGGATTTTAACAATGCTTATTCTAATAATAAAGGATTTAATTTTTAATATCAAATTAGAAAGCATTTTTATATTAAAAATATTACCAACAACTCAAATATAAATAAATACTTTTGATTATTGTCTTTTCTGGTTAAGTCATGTTTTTTTACATTAAAAATAAAAAAAAAATCATGTTGTTTTATTTGGCATGTCGTAACATGATGTTTTCCTGGTCAGTTGCGTCAGCAAAAATATTTAAACAAACAATAAGTAACAGTCTATGTTATTATTTGACACACGCTATTTAAAAAAATTAGTTTATTACAAGAAATATTTGCTTCACAAAGCTTAATAAAAGTAATTAAGTTGCCATGTAATTTAGTATTTATGTGTCTTAAAATTTATATAATATATATATATATATACGAAATTATGATTTTCCAGTATCAGCTTACGTTATATGTATTAAATTTTGAATGTTTCATTGCTTTCTAGTTGAATACCACTATTACATAATTTTTTGAAAATATATTCTGATATTATAAATTACAATTCGCCAAGTGGATTTCATTTTTATATATTTTTTTTTTAAATATGATTGTTTTTCTATAAAAACCTTATTCGGTTTTTACAGTTAACAAATTTATTTTAGTGTTCATAATTTTTTTAACTTTTACATATTCTAATAAAATCTTTATTAAGGAATACTATCGAATAAATCTATGAACACAATGTTTTCCTAAAAAAGATGTATACAATTCATTTAAATATATTAAATAATTTATCAATTTGATGTAATTAATTTTCTTTTAAATCATAAAAGAATCACAATTAGAACATTAAAAAAAAGAATTGAATACTTATTATTATTACCTTCAAAAGCAAAATTATTATTAAATTTGCACAATTTAAAAATATAAAGAAAAATTAAGAAGATGAAAAATTATTTTTCATTAAAAGATTTTACAGAAAATATTATTTTTTATTATTGTATATTAAATTAATGTTTTAAAAAACTATTTCATTTGAACCCTTTTTATTGTTATATGCACAATTCGTATCATGTCATGAATTTTTTTCATTTTTTTTTCTAAATTTAAACATTAGAAATAAAATTTGTACTCTACTTTAATAAAATTAATGAAGTATTTTTTAATAATTTTATATTACTTTAATATGTTCATAATTTTTTTAACTTTTACATATTCTAATAAAATATTTATTAATGAATACTATCGAATAAATCTATTTTAAGAAATTTCATTTTCTTAAAAATTTAAATACATCTTTAAATATCAATAATTTTGCTTTTAATGTAATACTCAAGTCTTTGCATGCGTTATTTGAATTTTAATTTTAATACAAATTTATTGTTATCACGATAATTAGAAATTATAAAATCTAAAAATTAACATATTTGGAAAACATGTTAATTAAAGTGGAAATGCAATAATACAATTTATATAATACATTACATTACAATTTAATAGTCATAATATAATTTATATATATATATATTGATTTATTACAATCATAATGAAATTATTTTACAAAATATTTAAAATCTGTATCTCAAATAGGAAAAAAAGCATAGTTATTTCAAAATTTATTTATGAACTTAATTTTTAGAATAAAGCTCCTATGTGTAAACCTCTGAGAATTACATGTACAGCTGAAATATCGACATTCTAAGGATAATTGAATAACTTTTAACTGAAATTACATCAGAGAATTGAAATTTATAAAACATATCCATTTTCTCAATTTTCAAAAGGTCACGAGACAGACAGAATTGCATTTTGATTAATTTTTTGAAGATTACACAATTTTATTTTAATTCAAGTAGTGAATAATGCACTTGAAAAATTATAATATACATTTATAAATTGTTAATACACTTGAAAATCTTTATAAAGAGAATGACTTTGGATATTTTATAACACAAAAATAAGAAAAAAAAAGGTTCATTCTTCTCACATGTAAAATCTATATCATACTTTAAAAACTCAGGGAAATCAACCACGTAAGAAGAATAATTACATTACTTAACTCGATATTCTCAGAAGGACAAATGGAAATAAAGCAATTGTGTCTATAATAAAAGACAAATAGCAATCTTATTTAAAAGGCTTGAGTGCTATTAAATATAGTCTTCTCTTAAGTAATTTACAAAATAAAAGCTTCCAAATTCTGTCAACATGCTGATGATATATGATAAGCATATTGATATATGATCAATACATATGATATTATCGTTTATTGATCATATTGCCATATGATCAATACATATGATATTATTGTTTTATTATCATGCGAACATATGATCCATATGTTCGGAAGATAATTTGATATAATAAAACAATGTCTGTTTTGGTCATTATGAGAGTACTGTGTCCATTTAAAAAATATTCAGTCAGATTTATAGAAAAAAAAAATATTAAAATTTATTAAAATTTTGATAAATAAGAAGATAGCTTGTAATTTTAAATAATATATGAGAAATAACTAGTCTAAAAACATATTTTCATGTTAATATTATTTTAATTAAAACTTTAAATTACAACATATTAAATAAATGTAAATTGAAATATAATAAAATGTTATTTCATTATTTTAATACATTGTTTTAGAGAAAAAAAACCCATTCAATGACTTCGAAAAAAGTGTGAAGCTAATCGGTATTTTAATTGAAACTATAAATTACAGTATGTTAAATAAATGGAAATTTAAATAATGTAAAATTTTACGTTATTATTTTAAAATGTTATTTCTTTAAGGAAAAAAAACTCATTCAAGGATTTGAAGGTGAGAAGTTAATATTACCGTTGAATTTCAGAATATAAGAACAATATTTTTAATAAAACAATTTGTATAATATTATTTTTAAAATATATGCTTATAAACTCAAAATCCGTGATGTATTAGTTTGTAATATATGTAAATTCTTTAAAAAATAATTTAATTTTTGTTCATTATATTAAATTCCATAAAAAGAATCTAGCGAATATAAATGATGTCTTTAAACTATGTTATATATATTCTAAAAATTACACATACTATACAAATATTTTGTCTATTAAAGTTAATCCATTACTATGAGAACTTATATATTTCTATGCATTTTTATTAAAGTTTCCAACTGTCTGCCTACCATTAACTTCAAGGACCCTGTATTAGACTGCAAAAAAACGATTAAAAATCCATTGAAATAATATTTAAAGTTGAGTTATTGTGACTATAAACTCAATAATAATTTCATTTTCTAAAAGATTATCTCAATTATTTATATTTAAGTAAAACTAACTCATTAATATTATGAGTATTAGTATTTAGAGTAACTAAAAGATTTGTGTTCGTTTTTATATTACAATTATAATTTATGCCACACATTATTTTTTTATTAATACAAAATACTTTTTACTATTATACAATATTTATAAATAGTTATTAATATGGAATTTGAACATAAATTATAATTATAATTAAATAAATTTAATCAAAATAAATATTTGGTGATATGAAATAATTTATTTTTATGAGACTACAAAAGACTTCCTACCTATGTTTAAAATTTATCATTAAAAGCTATTAAACCTTCAAAAGTAATTGCAGTACTTTATATAACTATAATTAAATGTAACAGTATTTAATAATAATTTATATAACAGTACTTAATAGTGACAGTAATTAACAGTATGTATATAAAAATTTAAAAATTCCAAGCTCTTAAAATAATTCGATTTCTTTATATGGGAATGAAGAATTATTTTTTTTAATACGTAAAACACAAAAACCTTTTAACTGAAACAATGAAAAAAAAACAACTAGTTAACAAAATAAACTTGTGGAAAAAAATTGTTAACTAAATAAATATGGAAAATTTAAATATAATAGTTTTTTTTTTCATTTCCTTTAAAAAATAGACAACTCTTAAACAGATATATAAAAAAAAAATTGAATACAACCATAAAAATGAAACTTTCACATATTTCTAATTATTTAATTTTAATAATGACTTTATATAGCAATAATAATTAAATATTTAATTACAATATTCATTATCTAACAATTGATTAAATATTAATAGTGATTTCAACATTGACACACGTTTCAATTACCACTATTTATTTAAAACAGATTAATAACTCTGCATGGATTTAAATCACTACTTCCCTATATCCGCAATACAAAGACATGCGGATAATAAGTCGATTTTTGTATATTGGTTGGAAGAAGTATTTATTTGTTAAATAACTCTCAAAATCTTGTTACCTGCAGAATAAATAATAACGAAAAAGATAATTAAACATAATTTTTAATTTTTTTTTAACCATAGACAATGCTTAATTCAACAAACAAAAGTATACTTATATGCACCCATAAAATTTAAATTTTTACCCATTTCAAATTATTAAACTTTAATGTAGTAACTTTAATGTACTGTTAATGTAATAATTAAGTATTTAATTAAAAAAAAATTGTTATCTAACAACCGATTAAATATAATTTTTACATATTACAGCATTGACACACATTTCAATTACCACTTTATTTGAAACATATCGAGAATTGTGCATGGACTTAAATCACTACTTGCCTGAATCCAGCAACATAAATACGAGTCATATTTTCAAATGAGATTAGGTGTTGCAACACACCGGAATTATTTTAGCCAAAACCCCATCTTCCTGCAACGACTTGACTGGTGGGCAATACAAAGCGCTTGAGCATAAACTGTCTACCACCGAGTTGAAGGATGTTGTATTAATGCTTGGTAAGAGGGGGAACTCACACTTTAATGTACGACAGGCACGAGTAATCACTTTTCATTAGCGATTGACATCTGGTAAGGGAGTTGGAACACGTGCTACTGTTGCTCTGTGTGTTCACTCTAAGTTAATTAGGATTACTGGAGATAAATGAATACCGGATTAAGTATAACATTTGCTTTTTGAGTGGGGGCTTTTACCGGAATTGGAGGAATTTGTGGTTAGCTTATAATTGTAATTGGCAAAGCACAAGATTGATTCTTTGACGTTAAGTTTCTGCGAGTTTTCTATTAGTTTAAAGTGGAATAATTATGTTAGATATAATGAGGAGCGTTTGTTTTGAGTAAGGACAATTAATATAATTTGAGGTATCAAATGTTAAGAACTTATTTTTCTAACTGAAAGAAATCAGTTAGACTAATAAGGGTCATTTCATAGGTAAACTAATCAAAGATTACCATGACATCTTAATTAAAAACACAATTGTAATTAATCATTGAATTAATATATGCTTTTTAATTGACTATATAAAAAAATTTGTCTAAAATCATAAATTAATTATTGTTCCCGTTATATATATATATATATATATATATATATATATATACAATCGTGAATATCAACCTATTCACATAATTACATGATTTCGTAGACAAAATCATGTATATTCGTGTAAATATGCACATACTTGGAATTTCTTGGAAATTTTGTTTACTACCAGAAAAAAAATGCTCTACAAGTAAATTTGCCGTTAAATTTTTTTAAAATTTTGTAGAGCTCTCAAACATTGTCATTAATGATGAAAAAAACAATAAATTTTATACATTTATTATTACAGATGCATATAAATAAACCCGGTCTTAAATTTAAATCTTTTCAACTTGAAACATAATAGTCATGCATTCATTGCATCTATACTGTACAAAATTATTCTCTATACATAAATATTTTACAGAGAAATTTTTTCATTGAAACAAATTAAAAATCAATCAACGAATTAATTTCATTTAATTTATAATTTTGTAAGAAAATTAAACAACAAATACTAAGAAAAATTTTAGTCAAAACAATTAAACATACTTGACTAAAAAATGTATTTTTACAGTTATATAAATAATAAAAAAATTTTTTAAATAGTATGTGATTTTAAATACCTCTGTACCTCTTACACGTATATATAATTATGATCATATTTTGATACTACAAGCCAGTACTGATTCAAACAGATCAGGAATTGTGCTTGGACGTAAATCACTACTTCCCTAAAACGGCAACACAAAGACAAGCCATATCCTCAAATGAGATAAGGTGTTGTAACACACGGAAATTATTTTAGCCAAAACCCCATCTTCCTGCAACAGCTTGACTGGTGTGCAACACGAAGCGCTTGAGCATAAACTGTCTACCACCGAGTTGAAGGATGCTGTATTAATGCGTGGTAAGAGGGAGAACTCACACTTTAATGTACGACAGGCACGAGTAATCACTTTTCATTAGCGATTGACTTCTGGTAAGGGAGTTGGAACACGTGCTACTGTTGCTCTGTGTGTTCACTCTAAGTTAATTAGGATTACTGGAGATAAATGAATACCGGGTTAAGTATAACATTTGCTTTTTGAGTGGGGGCTGTTACCGGAATTGGCGGAATTTGTGGTTAGCTTATAATTGTAATTGGCAAAGCACAAGATTGAAGAGCGAGTATTCTGTTAGTTTAAAGTGGAATAATTATGTTAGATATAATGAGGAGAGTTTGTTTTGTGCAATGACAATTAATATATTTTGAGGTGCCAGTTGTTAAGAACTTCTTTTTTTAACTGAAAGAAATTATTTAATCTAATATGGGCCATTTAATAGTTACACTAATCAAAGATTATCATTTGGGCATCTTAATTAAGAAGTCAGTTATAAATAATCATATACATTAATATATGTTATTTAATTGATTATTATAGAAAATAATTTGCCTACAATCATGAAAATAATAATTATCGTTTGTGTTATATATTTATAATCGGGTATAAATATATATAACTGAACTAAACTGAAAATATTTCTGAACCTGATGTAAAAATATTTCTTGGAAACTTTGTTTTCTATCAGAAAACAAAAGGATACATGTAGAAATAAGCATATAGAATAAAATATACATGTATAACAAAAAATATTCTACATGTATATGAAACATTAAATTTATTTAAAACTTTGTAAAGCTCACAAACTTTGCCAATAATAATAAATTAATATTACATTTTATGTATGTATTATTGCACATTCATATAAATAAACATGGATTTAAATTTAAATCTATATTATTTAAAACAATATGACCATGAATTCCTTTCATCTAAACTGTACAAAATTATTCTCTATTCATAAATATTTGATGAGAAATTTCTTTATTGAAACAAATTAAAAATTAATAAACAATTTCATTTCTTTTCATTTATAATTTATTAAGGAAATTTAAACATGAATATTAAGAAAAAAATTCATTTCAAAGCTATTAAACATACTGGACTGAAAACTCCATTTTTACACTTATATAAACTGAAAAAATAAATATTTAAAAAGGTAGTAAGTAATTTTAGCTACTTGTATACATCTTATATGTATATATAATTATGAGCATATTTTGATAGTACAATACAGTACCGATTCAAACAAATCAAGAATTATGGATGGACTTAAATCACTGCTTCCCTGAATCCGCAACACAAAGACAAAGCATATCCTCAAATGAGATTAGGTGTTGCAACACACGGAAATTATTTTAGCCAAAACCCCATCTTCCTGTAACGGCTTGACTGGCGGGCAACACGAATCGTTTGAGCATAAACTGACTACCACCAAGTTGAATGATGCTGTATTAATGCGTAGTAAGAGCAGGAACTTACACTTTAATGTACGACAGGCAAGAGTAATCACTTTTCATTAGCGATTGACTTCTAGTAAGGGAGTTGAACACGTGCTACCGTTGCTCTGTGTACTCACTGTAAGTTAATTAGGATTACTGGAGATAAATGAATACCGGATTAAGTAGAGCATTTGCTTTTTGAGTATGGATTTTACCGGAATTGTGGTTAGCTTATAATTGCAATTGGCAGAGCACAAGATTGATTATTTGCCGTTAAGTTTCTGCTAGTTTTCTGTTAGTTTAAAGTGAAATAATTATGTTAGATGTAACGAGGAGGGTTTGTTTGGAGTAATAACAATAAATATAGTTTGAGGTGTCAGTAATTAATAAATTCTTTTTTTTTAACAGAAAGAAATTAGTTAGACTTTTAAGTGTCATTTAATAAATACACTAATCAAAGATTACCATTTGGAAATCTTAATGAAAAAATTATATGTAATCATTCAATTAATATATGCTATTTCATTGATTCTCGTATAAAATAATTTGCATGTAATCATAAATTACTTATGGTTTGCATTATATATATATATATATATATATATATATATATATATATATATGTATATATATAAATTCATGTATAAAAATCTATATACGTGACAATGTAATCACGTATACAATATTGTGTATATGTATAGAATCGTATATGTCTATTCTTGTAAATGTATACATATCTGAAGTAAAAATATTTCTGGGACACTTTTTTTCCTACTAGAAACAATTATTATACATATAAATTAGAAGTCAAATGTATTTAAAATTTTGTTGAGCTCGCTAAAGTAGCCAATGATATTCAAAATAATATTGAATTTTGTATATTTATTATTACACTTACATATACATAAACGCGGGATTAAATTAACATATTCACCTATTTCTTATTATTCAAGTTTAATAATAATTTTAATATAATAATAATTATTAAATAATTAATTAAAAAGTTTTTGTAATCTAACAATTGATTAAATATTAGTTTTATAGATTTCAACATTGCCACAAGTTTCATTTAGCACTATTTATTTAAAACAGATCAAGAATTGTGCATGGACTTAAATCACTACTTCCCAGAATCCGCAACACAAAGACAAGCCATATTCTCAAATGAGATTAGATGTTGCAACACACGGAAATTGTTTTAGCCAAAGCCCCATCTTCCTGCAACGGCTTGACTGGTGGGCACCCGCAGCGCTTGAGCATAGACTGTCTACCACCGAGTTGAAGGATACTGTATTAATGCGTGTTAAGAGGGGGAACTCACACTTTAATGTAC
Organism: Caerostris darwini; assembly: GCA_021605075.1. Taxonomy (NCBI): domain Eukaryota; kingdom Metazoa; phylum Arthropoda; class Arachnida; order Araneae; family Araneidae; genus Caerostris; species Caerostris darwini. The sequence goes on from BPLQ01007602.1 coordinate 840,563, forward strand.
ACAGGCACGAGTAATCACTTTTCATTAGCGATTGACTTCTGGTAAGGGAGTTGGAATACGTGCTACTGTTGCTCTGTGTGCTCACTCTAAGTTAATTAGGATTACTGGAGATAAATGAATACCGGATTAAGTCGAGAATTTGTTTTTTGAGTATGAGCTTTTACCGAAATTGGAGGAATTTGTGGTTAGCTTATAATTGTAATTGGCAAAGCACAAGATTGATTCTTTGCTGTTAAGTTTCTGCGAGTTTTCTATTAGTTTAAAGTGGAATATATATGTTAGACATAATGAGGTGAGTTTGTTTTGAGTAATGACAATAAATAAAGATCAAGTTTTAGTTATTAAGAACTGCTTTTTTTAACAGGAGGAAATTAGTTATAATAATAAGTGTCATTTAATAGTTACACTAATCAAAGATTACCATTTGGATATCTTAATTAAAAACACAATTGTAAGTAATCATCAAATGAATATATGATATTTAATTGATACTTATATAAAATAATGGGCCTATAATCATAAAATAATTATTGTTTGCATTATGTTGCTGTTCTAATGGAGCTGGCAATATTGAGACTGTTAATCGTTATGACATAAGCAAGGTCTGCACCATTGTTACTCATTTATTAGCACTACCCGGGAGGACGTGTAGCAAATTATATTTTGTACATATATTTAATTTTCTTATAAAAAATAGGTAACGCTTGAACCTTTATATAAAAGTATACTTGAATCGACTCATAAAATTAAAAATTGCACCTATTACTAATTAGTCAACTTTAATGATGACTTTATGTAGTATGAATGATTAAAGATTTAATTAAAAATATTTTTTTTTATCTAAAAATATAATAAATATTAGCTTTATAGATTTCAACATTGCCACACGTTTCAATTACCACCATTCATTTAAAACAGATCAAGAGATGTGCATGGACTTAAATCACTACCTCCCTGAAGCCACAACACAAAGACAAGCCATATCCTCAAATGAGATTAGGTGTTGTAACGCACGGAAATTATTTTAGCCGAAACCCCATCTTCCTGCAACGGCTTGACTGGTGGGCAACCCGAAGCGCTTGAGCATAAACTGTCTACCACCGAGTTGAAGGATGCTGTGTAAATGCTTGGTAAGAGGGGGAACTCACACTTTAACGTACGGCAGGCAAGAGTAATCACTTTTCATTAGCGATTGACTTCTGGTAAGAGAGTTGAACACGTGCTAATGTTGCTCTGTGTGTTCACTCTAAGTTAATTAGGATTACTGGAGATAAATGAATACCGGATTAAGTAGAGCATTTGCTTTTTGAGTGGGGGCTTTTACCGGAATTGGCTGAATTTTAGGTTAGCTTATAATTATAACTGGCAAAGCACAAGATTGATTCTTTGCTGTTAGTTTGAAGTGGAATAATTATGTTAGCTATAATGAGAAGAGTTTGTTTAGAGTAATGACAATTATTATAGTTTGAAGTGTCAGTTATTAAGAACTTCTTTTTTTAAAACAAAGATATTAGTTATACTAATAAGGGTCATTTATTTGCACCAATCAAAGATGACCATTTGGACATCGTAATGAAAGATAAATAATCATTGAATTAATATATGTTATTTAATTTCTACTTATATAAAAAAAATTTGTCTATAATCATAAATTATATATTTTTCGCATTATGTATATGTATAGAATGGTATATGTATATGTATATCCATGCAATATATTATTTGATACGTACCTGAACCAAAAAAATTTACCCGAATCTCTGTTGTGGTCTGGTGGCCAAGTGACTAGCAGTCGGCTCTTGGTATCGCATGCTTCGGATTCGAATTTAGGCGGTGGATGTTTGTTAGTGGTTCGGAATCCCCGTTAAACTGTAGGTCCAAGTGTGTTTAGCCTAAAGTGTGCACGAAATGACAATAGAGCTCAAAATAAACGAAATTTTTTTTCTCTATCAGAAAAAATTGCTCTACATGTAAATTAGAATTTAAATTTATTTTAAATTTGTATTGTTCGCAGATGTAGCCAGTAATAATAAAAATAATAATAAATTTTGTATATTTATTAATACACTTGTATATAAATAAACCCAGACATAAATTTAAATCTCTTTAACTTAAAAAAAAATGGATATGCATTCATTGAATCTATACTTTTAACAACTATTGCCTATAAAAAATATTTGGTAGAAAAATTTCGTTATTGAAACAAATTCAAATCAATAAGCGCATTAATTTCTTTTCATTTATAATTTTTTTAAAGAAATTTAAAAATAAATATTAAAAAAATTTAGTTAAAACTATTAAATATACTTTACTGAAAAAAAATTGTGTATAATTTTGATTCCTGTGTACAGCTCCCACGCATATATAATTATGGGCATATTTTAGATAGATTAACCATTCATTATTCATTTAGATTAAAAAATAATTTTATCATAAATAAAAATGATAAATACTTTTATTCTTGTTTTGTAATTCAAATTACTGTGTCTCTAGAAAAATTGATAGCCAATAAAGTACAGAAATTTCATTAGAATTATAAGAACATGTTCTAAATATATACGAAGAATAAACAAAAAGTAATTGCTTTTGCTCTCAAATTCATAAATGTTGTAGCATTTAAAATTCCTTTATTTTATTTTAAATGATTTATGAAAAAAAAAAATTAAAAACGATGCTTCTGGTTATTGAATTTTCTTTAAAACAAAACGATTGAAATAAATTAAAGTGCAAAAGCCTTTATTATTTTTGTTTGAATGTATTATTGCTTTACTCATACAAAGTTTAATTCGTATAGATGAAGAAAATTTGATGTATTAATTGTGTCATGAATGGGAATTGATTCTTTAAAACAAAAACAAACAAAAATTTTTAGCATGTATCAATAAAAAAGAACATTTTCAAGATTCCTTCGGTGAAAGTTAAGAACTAACATTTTAGTTTTATAAAACGTATCATTAAATCATTAAACAATAAATTTTTTCCATAAAAATCAAGGACATTAATCAACATTTAGCAAAACATCAATTTTGATGTTCAATATTTATAATAAATCGTATATAAACATTTAATTAAAACAATATAAATATCAGCAGTTTTTCTTCTTATATTGTCATTCTCATTGTCATTCACTGTCATCATGAATTCATTTTATTACATTCTTGTGATATGTCTGATTCGATCTTTCAGAATGCTGATTCAGTCACAAAAGTCATTTTTTCAACTTAGTCCTTCCAAAGCAAAAGGCTTAAAATAGATGGTGGATTTAAATATGCCGGCATCGATTCCACAGCATAATAAGTGTCTTAAAAAAACACAGAGTGGAAATACCAGGTCATTTGTGAAGTCCCATCACGTCAGGTCCAATATAGGATACCAGGGAGATAACGGGAGTCAAACGCGAACACAAACCGCTCCGAGTTTGGGAGCTGAAAAATATCGCGGACAATTCTTCTCACGTCCTGGTGTTAGTCTGATGGAATGTAGCGATGGAATAGGTAGTACATGTGCGATACAGACCATTAGAGGGTGTTCTGTTTGTTTGCCGGCATTCTCGTTTCAATGAATGGAGGATCAAGTGCATTGTTTTGATTTAGATTGCGCAAAAAAGCCCAATGGGGCTGATGTTTTTGAATAGATGGTTTTTGGGTTATTTGCCGTTAGATACTACACTAGAATCAGTAAAATTATATATATTTTTTTTAAGTTTCTCTTTATAAATTGAACTCATCGGAACTTTACAAATATTATATAGTATGGTTTACTTAATATAAATATATCGAGTAATAATTATCATTTTCAAGTATTTGTCATGTTAAATGTATAATGTTGAATTGTTAAGTCTCAGATAATTGTTTTTTAGCTATTTGTTTTCCTTATTTCGGACAAGGCAATAAAAAATAGGGAAAATAGAAAATAAAGAAGAAAATACACACAAAAGAGTTCAACAAAGTTGATCAAAGTAATTGCTTCAAGAGTTCTCTAGATTGCCAGCATCTCGCCGTCTCGGATTTGTCATGAAGTGCCAAGCAACGATGGAGATGAGCTCAGTTTATTAATTCTGCTAAATTATAGAGAGGACAGTTTGATTCGTCCAAAATCCCAATGCTATGTGGATGTTCATCAGATAAGTTATTTTTTATTGAGACAAGCCACCAGCATTCTATTCTACAGCGAGAGCTCATGCCGAAAATTGTAGACCACTTAGATGTAAAGAATGTTGCCCAAGATGTACCACTAGAGGGTAGGCCTACATTGCACCCCTGTGTTTTAGTTATGTAACTCAAAATTTGCTATTAATAAGAAAATTCGTGATTGCAAATAATTGGAAAATTCTGACATTAAAATTTTCAACATTGGAAATTTTTATTTTATTATAATTGCAATTTAATTATTTTTTACGTAGCAAGATTTTACAAAATAAAAAAAGAAGGCGAAAAGATTTAATATATTGAATCTGATTGAGTGGGCAATTCATTAATAAAATTATTTTTTATTAAGTTTCTTATTAAATCTATAATAATAGTATGGAATCTATGATTACATTAGTGGTAATACAGTAAATAATTATTTTATTGATTTTAATATTAATTTTAAAGAATTTTATTTAAATTCATTTATACGGATATTAAAGTGTTTATTAATTAAAATCTTTCTTAAATCCATTATAATCGCTTTTATTAAAATCTTATTTACTTTTTGCTTTATTAATTTTTCAATACGACCAACAGAAAGGGGCTTATTGATATACATTCAAGCGCCATTTCATGGTTTATTTGATTGACGAAGGGAATTTGTTGAATAATAGTAATTTTCTAGTGCAAATTGTAAGGAACAATAAATATAAGAAGAATAATTGTGTAGTCGATGATGGGACAAAAATACCCAGAGCCTCAAGGGACAAGAATATTCGCTGACGGGTCCCAAATAGACGAAGTTGCTGGGGTAGGTGTCTACTCTGAGTTGTTTTCCCAGTATGCCGGGAAATGGGAAACCTGTAGGGAAATTTATGACTAATTTTGATGTTGAAATTTATACTATACATTTAGCAATAAATAATTTAAAAATGAGAATAAATAATGATTACTACTCTAAAGTGGTAATATACGTAGATTCCAGAGCAGCCATACAAGATGTATCGTTAAATCATCAGACTGAAACCCCAATAATAAGACAAATTAAGAAATATATCAAATACAACAGAGAGACTCAGCGCCAAGGAGAATTCTTGCAGTTGTACTGGGAGGCCAGCGGCCTCATGGACTAAAATAAAGTGCCTACCTCCTTTATTTACTCTCTCCCCTTTTGATTTTTTGTGGTGTGTGAGACTGACTTAGTGTCGATTGCTGTTTTGCTGTAAATTTGCTTTGTTCTGCTTGTTCCTTCTTTGTGTGTGATCCTTATTGTAATGAATTAATTTTCACTAAAGCCACTTTTTACATTTTTATAGTATAATCGTGTATAATTATTACCAGTATAATTGTGTAGTAAACATTTTCTTAGATTATCAAGCAGTGTATATAACATCAATTAATGTAGAATAATTGTTCGTTTCTTTTGAATTTCAATTTTTAAATAATTATAGGAAATCCAGTTAAATCCTTTAAATAGAGACCTATTTTTTGGAATATAATTAGTTGCCTTGAGGCTATTAAACGATTGTAAAATATTAAGCAAACTGTTTACATATTAATAAAATTATAAATTAAAGTCTGAATCGATTTATAAGCAGTTTTTACTTTATAATATTCAAAACACAGTTTATCTTGTATTCTGTTTAAGAAAAAGTAAAATACAATAAAAAAAATATAGGGAAAAGAAAGCTATTTAAGAAAATTAGATCTTAATGAAATTATGATTATTATTAAAAAAAATCAAATTTCTAAAATGTATTCTGTTAATAATTTTAAATGAATAAAGATGTATATAAAGCTTGCATTAAAAAAATTTCTAAGCAGTATAATAATTAAAATTTTTTCTTTTTTTTCAGCAGTATAAGAATACATCAAATAAAATTAATTAATAGAATAATAAAAGAATCCTCAACTTTCACCTTAAATTACCACCTCTTCAAAAAGATAAATTAAGTTTTGTGAATTATAGAATTTAATTTTTATTTAAATACATAATTATTTATTATTGGAGAATTTCAAAATATATTAGGGAGTCAATTAGATAATAAAATATAACTTATCATTAAACATTACATTCCTTACAAACTATTTATTTAGATTAGATTTTACGACAAATTTATATACATAATTATATTTAAATCACATCAATTACCTGAATCTAAAAAATAGCTATTGATTGCCTTAGTTTTAAATTGAGATACAGTAACCTTTCGTATGTAAATTTTAAATAAATATGTTAAAATTAATATAATTATTTTTAACTAAGTACTACTATTATTTATTAATTATTATAAATACAATTTTAATGAATATATTTTAATGATAATATTATAAGTACAATTTTAAAATATGTTTCTTTTAAATCTATTATTAATATAAAAAAAAATAAAATGTCCTTTTGAACCATTTGGATAAAATTCATTTTTAAAAATAATATATATACGAAATAAAAAAATGCGTATTATATTATTGATATGCAATTTTATAATTTGTAAAATTCTTCTCATGGTCGCAGCAGCCCTTGGTGTACTAAGGCCGTCTGCCTAAAGGGGGATTTCGAACATGAGATGGTTTTTTTTATGAGGTAGGTTTGTCAGCCCTACGCCCAACAATCATATTATACCTGGACTTACGGTTTAAGGTGGATTCCGAATCAAGCATTCCAGGCACCGTCGGGATTCGAACCCGAAACTTGTGACCGAGCGCTAGTCACTCGGCCAGTTTGAACCTAACGTATATAATATATATGTATATATATATATATATATTATATATTATATATTTTTATTAATTATTATAATTGACGAGTTCACGTTAGACAGAAAAAATAAGAAGAATAAAAAGAATTTCATTTACTTTCAACTACTGCATTTTTCTTACAAAACCATACTTTTAATTTGTTTATTATCCAATTGTCAATGTTTAATTTTCAATTTTATTTGTAATAAGACTTAGAATCCTAAAGAATTATAATTATATAATAAATTTTTAGAAGGAATATCAAACCTGTTTAAGAGAAATGAGAAATATTTAGAATTGCATAAAACAATTCTCCTCTAAATTGTAAAGTTACAAAGCAAAGTGAACCAGTATGCTTATTACAGTAAAAATAGGTATTGGTCTTACTTTTCTAAAGAAACAAATGAAAATAAAAGATAATTTATTATAGAAACAACAAAACAATTAGGATAAAATGGAAATTCCCAAATTTTTTTCATAATATCATCCACATCAACATTATTGTCAACGCCGGGATTCGAACCCAAAACCTGTGGCACCGAGTAACTCGATAACTCGGCACTCGAACTCTAGTAACTCGGCCATCAGACCACTTTTTATAATACATTGTTTTGTAAGAAAATGTTTGAATATATTCATAAGAAAAAATAATAATAAATAATTAAAACACATAGATAAAACAACCAATTAAAAAAGATACGTTCTCTCAGCTTAATAATAAAGAGGAATATTTTCCAAAGTATCTAACTCCACCATTTCTGATCCAGTAATATAGATCGCAATAATAATTATATACGTTTTCAAATACACCCCATTTTTAATCAACCCCAAAACCATAAAGGGGCCGTTAAAATATATATAATAAGCAACGATGAATCAATTTCCCCTTTGCTTTAAAATTCAACCAATCATTCAACAACGAAACTGCGCGAGCCTTCATGAAAGAAACATCCAGTTGATAAAAACAAGGAGCACCCGGAGTAAGTAATGTAATTTCTTGCCTCCGCGCGCCACGTGCTCGCGCATGCGCCCCATCAACCTCAACAACGGACATGCGCGAAAAGCGCGCGCCAGACACATGAATGCTGCTAAGCGCTAGTTTATAATATCATTTCTCGCTCCGTATCTTCCTTTGGAAGGTGCACTGTCTTCTATACCTGCATCACTGACATTTCATCAGCCTAAAAGCCTACTCAGTGCCACTAATAACTATCCATTAATTAATTAACTTAACGTATTTAAATTCCTTCTTTTAAAATATTAATTAATTATTAAATAATTGATTGATATTATATTAATATATTAATAAATTCTATAATTTTAATAAGAAGCATTTGTTCTCTTATACATTCAAAAGAAAGAAAAAAGACTCAGCAAGCATGAACAGTGGTCACCTTGGATATCTATTTCTGTTTCTCTATATTTTAGGTAAGTTTTCTAATTTTATGTTAAATCAAAATTCACTAACTTTCATTTTCGTCAAAAATTAAAAATATATCTATCCAACTAAATTTTGATATTTTGAAGGACAAAGCAATTACGTAAAATGAATATTTTAAATTTTGTAACTTCGTTTTAAATAATTTTAATTTTCTCGTACTTTTAATTTAATCTGTTAATTCTTAACATAAAGATATGTAACAAGACGTAAATTGTATAATGTCAAGTTGTCTGGCTAAATTTAATCTCACAGAATATATTTATTATTTAAACTTCTTATAAGCCCTATAAAATAATGCTACGTTAAATTTATCTTTAACAAAACTTTAATGGTAGACTAAGAAAATAATTTCAATTATCTTTCAGTTTTTACTATTATCAGATATTTTGAGATAAAAAAAAATTTCTATAATATATTAATCACATTTTAAATGTAGGAAAGTCAAAGGGCTTAACTAGTTTCTAATTTAAAAAGGAAACCATTTTCTTTTCTGCATCAAGAAAACATACTTTTTAGGCGGGTCTAGGAAAAAATACTAGATTATCAAATGTAAAAACCTTTCTTAAACTATCCTCTATCAAATATTTATTTTGATCTTATTTATACACTATATATAATAAAATTATAAATCGCTACTCTCATACAAAAGATGAGGAAATACAGAAGATATTCTTACAATTGAATAAATAAGACAGACACCATATTTGTGTATAAATATATTTTGATGAGTCTATAATTAGGAAATTTTAATTAAACAAAATATTCAAGTTTTTGATTTTAAATCGTTGATGATATTACTAAAAATATCAGATTTTTTTTAACGAAAGTCTAATGTTTACAGCAGTACGAAAGCAAGGTATTTACTCACTAAATTTTTATGAGAAATAAAAAAATAATATAAAAAAATAATGTTTATATTTAAAAATTTTTATTTTATATTTATCTCTTAAAAATATTGTATTAAACAAAACTATTTTAAGAAAAATAAATTTTTATACATATCGGTATATGATTTTTAATATTAGTATAAAATAAATACAAAACATTTTTTTAAAAATCAAAAATATTAAATGAAAAAAACTATTAAAAGCAACAAGAAAGATGTACATTAAAAATTACGAATGGAAACGTATTTAAAATGTGTAGCTGAAATTATTAAAATATTGAATTTTCTTCAAAAAAATTGTAATTAAAGAATTTCTGTGCATTTTCTCATCTAGTTCAAGCTAGTGATAGGAATTTGATCATAAATTTCTTTAGAATTTTTTATTCTGTAAAAATTAGATAAGAAGTTAATTACTGATTTTGAGATAAAATTTTTCAGATTAAAACCTACAAAATTTTAATTTTCAACTCCAGTTTATTTCAAAATATTTCTTCAATTTACTAAAATCCACATTTTCTTAAAGCTTTTTTACTTTAATGTTTTGCAAACTTTTCAAGTGAAATTTTTGATACTATATTATTAAAATAATAGATATTATTGATTTAAATATGCCAGACTAAATTATCAAATTAATATTACAGTTTATATTGACGGATTTAAAATATTTATGGTTAAGTTTCTTTAAAGATATGAAGTTGTAAATGTATTTTAATAGATATTCATTTTTAAATCGGTACTTTGTTCTTGATTATGCGATTTGTATTTAAGCAAGGTGTGAAATATTTTCAAACATTCAGCAAACTTTGTTGTAATTTAAATTACCCTTACTGACAGAAAAATGCTATAAAACATTAATGAGTTATTTACAGAAAATTGCTGTTTAAAAAACTTTAAAAAGAGGAATTTGTGAAAATTCACGCCTACCAAACAAATTTTCAGTAAAATAATTTTTATTATAGGGGGAAATAAATTAGTTTATTAAAGGTTATTTCAATTGCTGTAAGGAAGCAATATTAATAATACAAATATAAGGACAATAATTATAGGATAAGAATAAAGACACAAAAATATAAGGACAATAAATGTAAGGATTTTAGCTAACCAAAAACTGTCATATTTTTTGAATAAATAAACAATATAAATTAGTTTTTAAAAATGGTAAAATTAGTCTTTGATATTTGACGGATGATTTTCAACAAAAAATATGTAACAGAATTTTTAGTTTCATTAACTATAAAGGAAAAATCTCGTAAATTTATAAGACAAAAAAATTTTATAATTCAAACTGCCATGTTTAAAAAATAATTTATCAAAAATTTTATGTTTAAAATACTATAAATATTATTAAGATAACTGAGAACAAATTATTTTAGTAAAAAAAACTTTAAATATGTTGTGTACCACGTTAAATAATTTGGCTAAAATATACAAATTATGTCCATAATAATTCCATATTGAAAAGTATTTCTTAAACTGGAAGCAATCATAATTGTGCTATTAATTATGACATACATTTTCATAAACTGCAAATATTATTATGATTGCAAAAAAATATTTAATATAACGTTAGATAAAAATTTCTCTAGAAATAAAGTTTTTGTTGTAGATATTGTTGAGTTTATTGTAAATTTTATCAAAACTAGTTATAAATGTAATAATGCAAGGAATCTAAAACTTCCGATATTAATATTCATTATTGTGTGTCTGTACATTTAAGGTAAATATTTCAAAGGAATTCTGAAGCTAAACTCAGACAATTAATTTCTACCTAAAAGTACTTTACTTGGTCGTCATATTGCTTTATTAGACCTTGAACATTAGAAGTAATGTGATCCTTGATATATACACTTTTTAAATACTTCCGCACTAAGTCAAAGCTGATGTTCAAATTTTTACCTATTATATAATGAAAAATTTCAGTTTCAAAGTATGTATCAACTAGAAGCATGATTCAGCTGCATTAAATAGCAATATGCCTTTATTTTTGCAAATCTTAACAGGAAAATATATCGATGAAGATTAAAAATCAGGAACCATAATAATTTTCAAAGTAAGATTTTCAATATGTTACGCAAACTCGATATACACATATTTTAGTAGTAACAAAATTACAATTGTTATGAAACATTACTATTTCTAATACAAAAAAATACAATGTGCAACAATTTACGAAACACTATTTAAATGTCTCTAATATAACCTACGATTTGTCACAATGGTATTGTTGTTCAATTCAATCACTTTGTGAACCTTTTTATATCATTAATGATTACATCAACAATTTAATAATTATCTATAGTTGTCCACATTTTTTTCCAAAACTAATTGTCTAAATTGTAGGAATCCTCTTACATAATATAATATATTGCTGTGCTACTGTTGTTTAACGATAAAGCATCTAGAGAAAATTTTTGATTTCTCAATTTTATAATTTATGTCATAAAATTTCTTAATTCATAAGCATTAAATCTTAATGAAATGAAACTCTCAACTTTACATTCTAGATTCTTGTTTTTAAGACTAGAAATGCATTTCCAAATGCTTATAAATTAATCATATTTGAGAAAATTTCAAATATAATCGTCAAAAATTTAATTAATTTTCAAAAAGCAAACCTTGTCAGAAAATCAGTTATAAACAATCACCTTTATAAAAAATGAAGAAAAACTGGTGAACAATATGCAAACTCGATATTTATGTATTTAAGTAAAAGTGGCAATTTTTATGAAACATTACTATTTCTAACATAGAAATTACAAAAATTAATAAAATACTATTTGAAAGTGTCCGGTACATTTGATTATGCATACGACACTGCAGTTAGTGAAAAATTTTGATTACTCAGTTTTATAACTTATAAGTCATAAAATCCTTAATACATGCATAATCATAAAATCTTTAAAAACATAAAATACTCAACTTTGCATATTAGATTTTTCTTTTTAAAAAAGTAAACATTTCCAAAGACTTAATCCTATTTGAGAATTAATCCTATTTTTTTTGTAATCTTATTTGAGAAAATTTCAAATCTAACCATTAAAAAATTTAATTAATTTCCAAAACCAGACCTTATAGACAGTTAGAAAATCAATTATAAATAGTAATTTTTAAAATCAAATGAAGAAAAACCGGTGAACAATATGCAAACTCGATATTTATATATTCAAGTAGTAACAAGGTGATAATTGTTATGAAACATTACTATTTATAATATTGAAATTACAACACACAAAAATTAATAAAAAACTATTTAACAGTCTACGATTTATTTGATTATGAATACGATAATGCAGTTAGTAAAAATATTTTGATTTCTCAGTTTTATAGATTATAAGTCCTAACATCCTTAATACATGCATAATCATTAAATCTTTAAAAACATAAAAGGCTCAACTTTACATATTAGATTTCTCTTTTTTAAAAAAAGTAAATATTTCCAAATACTTATAAATTAATCATATTTCATAAAATTTCAAATCTAATCTACAAGTTTAATTAATTTTGAAAAACAGACCTTGTAGACAGTCAGAAAATCAATTATAAATAATCATCTTTAAAAATAATGAATAAAAGCAGGTGAACAATATGAAAATTCGATATTTATCTATTTAAGTAATAACAAGGTGACAATTGTTATAAAACATTACTATTTCCGACACAGAAATTACAAAAATTAATAGAATAATATTTAAAAGTGTGCAGTACGTTTGATTATGGATACGAAAATGCAGTTAGTGAAAGATTTTGATTTCTCAGTTTTATAGCTTAAAAGCCATAAAAATTCTTAGTACATGTATAAACATTAAATCTTTAAATACATAAAATACTCAATTTTACATATTAGATTTTTCTTTTTAAGAAAAAGTACACGTTTCCAAATACTTATAAAATAAACATATTTGATAAAATTTCAAATCTAATCTACAAATTTAATTAATTTTGAAAAACAGAACTTGTAGACAATCAGAAAATCAATTATAGATGATCATTTTTAAAAACAAAAGAAGAAAAACCATATGCAAACTCGATATTTATATATTCAAGTAGTAACAAGGTGACAATTGTTATAAAACATTACTATTTCCAACGTAAAAATTAGAAAAATACTATTTGAAAGTGTCCGGTACATTTTATTATGTATACTATAATGAATTTAGTGAAAACTTTTGATTTCTTACAGCTTACAAGTAATAAAAATTCTTAGGAGAAGCATAAGCATTAAATCTTTAAATACATAAAACACTAAACTTTGCATATTAGATTTTTCTCCTTATGAAAAAGTACACATTTCCAAATACTTATAAATTAATCATATTTGAGAAAATTTCAAATCTAATCTTCAAAAAAATTTAATTAATTTTCAAAAAGCAGACCTTGTAGACAGTCAGAAAATCAATTATAAATAACAATCTTTAAAAAAAAATGGAGAAAAACCGGTGAACAATTTTTTGTGTGTGTAGTACCTACCTAAGGACGAAGAAAGCAGTCTTGTATCGGATCTAATTTTTGCAGATCCTCCGTCCCTGCTACCCGAGAGATGTTTCCAGTAATTGTACTCTCTTTTTGCCCATTTATCATACCCTACTCCTACTCAGTACCCTTAGTACTGAATTAATAATAACTTTTGCAGCAGCATATGGATGGTCTGTAAGTCAGAATCATGAAGATTGTTTGCATTGAAGATTACGTGTGTTTTCTTTCCCTTCCCTCCTCACCTGCACATTCATATGAAATTCCTTCCTCTTTTTTTGTTAATATAACTTTATTTGGTTTTTATAATAAATTATATTTTGTAATTGGAATTTATATAAAATTTTAAGAAAATTATGAAGTTTTAAAATATTTCAAATATTTTTACACAAAATATCCGTAAAAATTATAATTTATCCATGAAAGTAAAATGCAAAGATTTTGAAAATATTATATTAGAAGGCAGTTAGTTTTAAACGTCGCTAACTTATACAATTGATAACAACTAGTGTGTTAGGTAGTTAGCCATTGAGATGTAAGAAATATAAATACTATTTCTTGGATGATATTAAGATATTTGCCTGAAAATGTTTTAATATATATATATATATATATAACAACTTATTATACTATATGTTATGCATATAAATATTTTCAGGAAAATATCATAATATCATCAATGAAATAGCATTTTTAATTATTTCATCTCAATGGTTAACTACCTAATAAGCTAGTTGATATCAATTGTGTAAATTATCAAAGTTTAAAATTTACTGTTTTCTAATATTATAATACTATACATATATAGTAAATGAGATTGATATTATTTCTTAACAAAATAGCAAATTAATTAAAGCAATTTTTATATCATTATATATACATTTTTTTTGCGTAACACAAGAATTAAGTTGTTTTTAGAAAAAAAAAATAACAATTATTTAATTAAATATCGTTTTTGACCGTTTCCTGAGAAATAGGAATTTTGTTTATTCAAATTTCTAGACAATAATTTGCTGGTTACACATTAATGAAATTTCAAATTTTAAGCTTTATAATATAAAATTTCTCTGTAATACTAAAATACATCTATATTCAAATTAATTAGGTGTGAATTTTTCATTTTATAATTGATATTAATATTCCTCCTCAATAAGTTAATTAAATATCATTTCTTATAGTATTTAAAACATTTTTCTTTTAAACTAATTATTATAAATGAGATAAATAATTTCATACAGCGAATTAAAATGTCTATGTACAAATGTTTTGAAAATTAAGTATATGATATATTAAGTAAGCAATTAGCTTGAGAAATGAAACATAATTTTTTTTTTTTTAATAGTCAATATAACAATTAGAGATTAAGAATTTAAATTTTTTAAAAATGTTTTTCCCAGACAACTTTCAAATAAATTATTGAATGTTTATCATAAACATTAAATTAAATATAGTTTAATATTTAATTTATTCTACTATTTTAGTTTCTACATTCAATATATATAAACATTTAAGCTCGTTAATAATAAGAATCGATTTTGTTATAAGATTTTACACAAAATTGTTGTATTTAAAATAAATTTAACTTAAAGTTTTAATTCACAATAATAGTAATTTTAAATTCATTAAATTAATTACGCTTTTAATTTATAATTTTACACGTTATATCGTTTTATTTAAAAACTAAATATGTGAGAATTTGTATTCAGCTAGATTTAGTTTATAAATTTTCTGTAAAATAATTTTAAAATATAATTGTATATTTATAAAATATCAAAAATATTTTGCTTTATTTAAATTATTATTATATTTTTTTTTCTAATTTATTCATATTATCAACTATAATTCAACTTTCTTTTTATCCTTAAAAACACTTAACGAGAAAGAATTGATGAAATTACATTAAATATACATTCTTACTTAAATTTAAAATAAAAACGAAACATTTTACAATTCTAATTGATATTTTAATAATATGATACTTTCTTATAAGTTCTATATGCCTTTGAAAATATTATTTTAGAAAAGGGCTAAATATTCATATATATGGGGAAATATTTCCATATTTCGATTACTTATACAGTCATAATAACATCTTAGCAGTTGGCTTACAATTCAATATTAATAAATATTCATTTTTACGTTTGGGAGACTTATACATTGTTAATATTTCTGAATATATATGATGTAGGAAACTTAACTCGGTAATACAAGAGATTTAAAGACACTATGCAGAAATTCAAATATTTAAATTACAATAGGTAAGTAAAAAAATTATAACATTAATTTCAATTAGATTTGTGATAATGTTTTACTTTTAAATTTAAGAGTAAACTGAATATCCAATAAATTTTTTTATTCTAAGATTGTTGTCTAAGAGTTTTAAAATGTATCTTGCTCAATGAAATCTCTCAATTTGAATTTAATAGTCTTAAAGGATATAGTTTCTAATAATTTGGTAAAGTAACTTAAGTTTCAGAGCTAATTTTCCATAAAATAATAAGGATTTATTTAATTCTACTTTTGTTGCAAAATGAATTAAAAAAAGGTATTGTAACAATTTTTAATGCTGTAGAATTAACTGAATTAACATTCAAAATTTAAAAAATATATATTATTTGAATACTTTTTATATTCTTATTATTAATAATAATATTTTTGATTTAATTTCAAAGTAATCTAAACAAATTCAATTTGATGTAAGGATAAATGTGGTCTTATGTATAAGATCATCTAAAAAAGCTCCCATATTTAAATTCGCTTAGAAAGACTAATTTTAATAAATAAATAATGTGAAATTAATGTTAATAATTATATTAATTTTAACTATAAAAATATTATAAGTTATTTCAAATCTTCACTACTGACATATACAGTAAGTACATGAAAAAAATACGATATAGTTTGTATGTTTATCAAAAAGAATCCTTATTATGTGTTTCATTATTAGGTATTTATTATACATTTCGTAATAAATTTATTTCATAAAAATGTAAAATATAGTTTAAACTATTAAATATATATAACTATTTATGCTCCAATATCCTTAGAAGGATATATGTCCATAAAAATATTTTAATGTAAATAATATTAATTATATATAATTATTTTAATTATAAACATATAGAAGATTTTTTTTTTGTAAACAACAGCAACAATGAAACTGTTTATAGCGGTATTTTTTTTACAAATACAAGCATTATAAATTTAAGATTAACTGAAATAAACATCAGTGAATTTATTTTATTAAGTTTGAAGGTTTATTAAAATTAATTCTTATTATTCATTTCATTAATAGGTAATTATATATTTCATAATACATTTATCCCTTAAAAATGTATAATATACTTCAGATTCTTAATTTAATATAATTATTTACCCACCGATATTTGTACAGTATATCTGTACACAAAATCTTTTTAATATAAATAATGTTAATTAGGTATGATAACTTTTATTATGAATATATAAAACATTTTTTGTAAGCAATAACAACGAAACTATTTACAGAAGAGTTTATTTACAAATACAAGTATCAAAATTTTAAGATTTACTGAAATAAACACCATTGAAATTTATCACTCAAAAATGTATAGTATAGTTTAAATTCTCATGCAAATATAATTATTCACCTTCGAATATATTCCCATAAAAAATACAATAGAAATAATAATAATTAAGTGTTATAATTTTTTTAAATATAAATAAATAACATTTTTTGTAAACAATAATAACGAAACTGCACATAGCAGTATTTATTTCCAAATAAAAGCATTAAGATTTTAAGATTAACTGAAATAAACATCAGTGAATTAACGCAGTTACGCAAGTAATCCGGAATTACAGGTTCGAAATATATGTAGTCCCTTAAGCCATAGTGTTTCGCTTAAGATATTTAAACAAACATAAATATGTAACATTCCGAGTTTAGATGTGTGGTGCTGCGTCGTCGATCAGAAACACTTAACTACTCAAAGTAGGTCCAGAGTCGGCCGAAAATGCAAACGCAATGTTTCAGACTCTCCCCAATAGTTTAGAAATCCATTAAATTAATTAAAAGCCATCGTTCCCGGGATCTTAATAAATCAGTTAGTGTCCTGTAAAGCGATTTCGGGAAAAGGTTACGGTATCTATTTAGGAATAAGTAAGCAGTTGCTGAAGGGCAATTACAATTCCTCGTTTAGGTAAACAGGATTATTTCCTGTACTTCGTGGTGTCTGCAACACTTGGTGGTTACTTGTTATTTTCTCTGAAGAAAATTTTATATTCGGATACCCGCGTCTTCTTGTGTTACGTGAAAGGCTGCAGATATGGTCTTCATAATTAAATGCAAAAGCTGTCTAAGGGAAATTTAAATATGTCAAATACCATGTTTTCTGAAATGAAAAATGTGATTTAAGATTACGTGTATTAGCCTTGTGCGAAGAAAGTATTTAATTAATAACACATTAGTTATTTTAGCGGTTCACACAACATTCATGAAGATTTTCATTTCTTTCAGAATCTTTTAATTATGGGTAAATACAACTTTTTAAATTCGTGCTTATTCATTTTAATATTTATACCTCCCATTTCTTGAAATATTCGACTTGTAGTTAATGTATAGAAAAAAGTATCGTGTGAAATCATTTTGAGCGTAATTAAATATTTTTGTTTATGTTATTCCGAATATTTTTTTTTGGAATATTTACAAAACGTTTTAATTTTAAATGTAATTAAAATTATTTCCTTGAACATTTTATTTATTCTACTTTCTTTCTACGAAACTTCATAGCGTCTGCAACACTTGGGGGTTACTTGTTATTTCCTCTGAATCAACTATCTGGAATTGTAACAATTTTTACTGCTGTAGAATTAAGTGAATTAACATTCAAAATTAAAAAAAAAAAAAAAACTATTCGACTACTTTTTATATTCTTATTATTAGTAATAATATATCTATATGTAATATTTTAGTTTTTATCATATGAAACACTTATCTGAACTTGAAATGTGATTAATATTTAAAAATAATAATTAATATGATAAAATAACGCTTTTCAATTTTAATGTTATAATAAAATATTTCGTAAATATTAAATAGGAAAATATTTAAATGAGATTATCAGTCATTTTTCTCTTTTTTATACTTATTTCAATATGCAATGTTTTAGTTATTATCATGTTAAACACTTATTTAAATTTAAAATGTGATTAATATTTAAAAATAATACCAAGATGATAATATAACGCTATTCAATTTTAATGTTACATTAAAAAGTTTATTAAATATAAAAAAATAATAAAGATTTAGATCATAACCGTTTTAAATAATATATATATATATATATATATATATATATATACTACCATAAATTCAAACTTAGCACACTCAAATATTCGAATCAGAAAAATATTTTCTCAGAGTAACTCGTGATTTTAATATTTAGGCAAAATTAAAAAAAATCAATTTACATACCATTATAATATTAAATAGGATATTTAAATACAATCCAGCCATTAAAAAATTAAAATAATTAAACTTAAGGAATGGATTAATAATAATTCAACTAAATAAAAAATAATTAAACTAAAGTAAAACTAGAATAAATAAAATGTTGACGGAAATAATTTTAATTGCGTTTAAAA
This sequence comes from Caerostris darwini, assembly GCA_021605075.1. NCBI lineage: Eukaryota > Metazoa > Arthropoda > Arachnida > Araneae > Araneidae > Caerostris > Caerostris darwini. The sequence goes on from BPLQ01007602.1 coordinate 859,854, forward strand.
TTAAAACGTTTTGCAAATATTCCCCAAAAAAATTATTCTGAATAACACAAACAAAAATATTTAATTACTCTCAAAATGATTTCACACGATGCACCTTTTTCTATAAATTAACTACAAATCGAATTTTTCAAGAAATTGGAGGTATAAATATTAAAATGAATTAGCTCGAATTTAAAAAGTCGTATTTACCCATAATTAAAAGATTCTGAAAGAAACGAAAATCTTCATGAATGTTGTGTGAACTGCTAAAATAACTAATGTGTTATTAATTAAATACTTTCTTCGCACAAGGCTAATACACGGAATCTTAAATCACATTTTTCATTTGAGAAAACATGGTATTTGACATATTTAAATTTCCCTCAGACAGCTTTTGCATTTAATCATGAAGACCATATCTGCAGCCTTTCACGTAACACAAGAAGACGCGGGTATCTGGATATAAAATTTTCTTCAGAGAAAATAACAAGTAACCACCAAGTGTTGCAGACACCACGAAGTACAGGAAATAATCCTGTTTACCTAAACGAGGAATTGTAATTGCCCGTCAGCAACTGCTTACTTATTCCTAAATAGATACCGTAACCTTTTCCCGAAATCGCTTTACAGGACACTAACTGATTTATTAAGATCCCGGGAACGATGGCTTTTAATTAATTTAATGGATTTCTAAACTATTGGGGAGAGTCTGAAACATTGCGTTTGCATTTCCGGCTGACTCTGGACCTACTTTGAGTAGTTAAGTGTTTCTGATCGACGACGCAGCACCACACATCTAAACTCGGAATGTTACATATTTATGTTTGTTTAAATATCTTAAGCGAAACACTATGGCTTAAGGGACTGCATTTATTTCGAACCTGTAATTCCGGATTACTTGCGTAAACTGCGTTAATTCACTGATGTTTATTTCAGTTAATCTTAAAATCCTAGTGCTTGTATTTATAAATAAATACTGCTATAAACATCACCAAGGTGTCTGTGTTTGCCAGCTGCATTAGAAAGAAAAAAAAAACTTCTATAAACAAATTCGATGTTATTGTTTACAGAAAAAGGGTTTGTATATTTGTAATTAAAAAATATATCAACAAACTAATATTAGTTATATAATTTTTTATGGACATTTATCCTGTACAAGTATTGGAGAGTTATTTATTTAGGAATTTAATTATAGAGATAAATTTGTTATCAAATTTATATCAAGTATCTATTCACAAAAGTACAAGGATAATTCATTTTAATAAACCATTACACATAACACAATTAATTCATTGATGTTTATTTCAGTTAATCTTACAATTTTTAATGCTTATATTTATAAATGAATACTACTATAAACAGTATCGTTGTTATTTATAAAACAAGGTATTTATTTATTTATATTTAAAAGCAATTATTATGCATAATTAATATCATTTTTAATAAAACAAATTTATGAACAGATATTCTATACAAATAGAATGTAAATAACTATATTTATTTAAGAATTTAAACTGTATTATACATGTTTAAATGAAAAAATTAATACGAAATTTATAATAATTACTTATTAATGAAGCGAATAATAAGAATTCATTTTAATAGACCTACGAACTTAACAAAATTAATTCATTGATTTTTATTTCAGTTAATCTTGAAATTTTAATGCTTGTGTTTGTAAATAAATGCTGCTATTTACAGTTTCGTAATTATTGTTTACAAATTTTTTTATTTATTTATAATTATAAAAATTATAACACCTACTTAATATTATTTGTATTAAATTATTTTTGTATATACTGTATTAATAACAGAAGGTAAATAAGTATATTTATTTTGAAATTTAAACTGTATAATACATTTTACTTTGAAATTTGTAATAAATACCTATTAATGAATTGAATAATAAGAATTCATTTTAATCTACTTAAAAAATATATCATATTTTTTCATACACTTGTTGATATCAATCATCAATCAAAGATATCAATCATAAAGATTTGAAGTAACTCATAATAATTTATTATTAAAATTAATATAATTTTTAAAATTAATGTAACTTTATTAATGCATTAAAATTAAGTTTAATAAACGAAGCTTAAATATGCAAACTCTTTCACACGATCTTTTACACATACACCAATTATAAATATATAACAAAACTTAATTTAATTAGGTTCCTTTGGAAATTAAATCAGAAATATTACTATAAATAATAAAATATAAAAAGTATTCAAATAATCATTTTTTTTATATTTTGAATGTTAATTCCCTTAATTCTTACACCTTTAAAAAATGTTACAATAAGTTTTTTAAAATTTATTTTGCAACAAATGTAGAATTAAAATAAATCTTTATTATTTTATGGAAAATTAGCACTGAAATTAAGTTACTTTAAAAATTTTTAGACACTATATCCTTTAAGACTATGAAGTTCAAATTGAGATATTTCATTAATTAGAATACCTTTTAAAATTTTTAAACAGAAAAATTATTGAAAATTTCACTTCAAATATTTCATATTTATTATTTACGAAATATTTTAATGTAACATTAAAATTGAATAGCGTTATATTATCATCATACTTATTATTCTTAAATATTAATCACATTGTAAATTCAAATAACTGTTTATAAAATGATATTCAAAAAACTACATATTGAAATAAGTTTACAAAAGAGAGAATTACTGATAATATCAGTTCAAATTTTCATATTTAGCATTTACGAAACATTTTAAGATAGCTTTAAAATTGAAAAGCGTTATATTATCATATTAGTTACTATTTTTAAATAATAATCACATTTTTAATTCAAGTAAGTGTTTTATATGATAATAGTAAATTACTACATACTTAAAAAGATAATTACTGATTATTTTTTATAATAAAATATGTGACTTTAAATTCAAATTAATTTTAAATTCAAATAAGTGTTTCATATGAAAATAATAAAAATATTACACACTGAATTAATTATAAAAAACAAAAAAATTACTGATAATCTCATTTCAAATGATGACATTGTGAATAACATAATAAATCAATCCATTGAATAGAAAAATGTTATTAATAATATATTAATAAGTTTTATATCAATAATATGTATACTACTGATATATATTTATAAAAAATATATATTAATTTAAATTCAAATAAATGTTTTTTGTGATAATAATTAAAATATTACATATTGAAATAAGTATAAGAAGGAAAAAATTATTGATAATCTCACATAAAATTATAACATAGTGAATGGCATAATAAATCAATAAATTTCAATTGAAAAATATAAGTAATAATATCTATGAATAAATTGTATATTCGTAATATATATATTACTGATATATATTTATTTATAGTATTATGGTTATATTGTATTTATGGTTAATAAAGTTACATTTGAAGTAATTTTTTTGAAATGATATCTCTTAGACATATTTTTTATTCATTAAATGACAATGCATTTTAACCTGTAATCTCTAATGTACCTTTGTATGAAGAAACTAATGTAAACTTTTTAAGGAATCCATCATTGATTCAAGCACTTTGGCAGTTAACAACTTTTTTTTTCTTTCTCATTTTTTTCTTCACATGTGAGTGCAAAACTTCGTAACCTCAGACAAAAGCTATTAATGTCGTCGACGAAGAGAATTCTTCGGATGTAATGTTATATAGTCTCCTCTAAATCGTGAATGTGCTGCTGTTCTCATAAAGACGGCGGTGGAATATTTCAGCAAGCAAACACATAATTCTTCTTTGCACACTAAAAACGATAATCTCGGACTCCTGTACCTCGGAAGGTGATGGCAAAAGGCTCCTCACATATTAATGTAGTCATGAATATACATACCTATGCCTACAGACGGTGATTTAATGCTTCCACTGCCATTCACTAATCTTATACTTAACGAAGTCGTAAAGAAAAAAAAATTCTATATGTGGGTGGTATAAAGGCGTGGTTCTTCGGTAACGGTAACTGATTATGAATTTATAATAATGTAAAGCTAAATATTAATGATAAGCATTTATGATAATGTAAAACTAAATAATAATGATAAGCCTTTATGATAATGTAAAACTAAATAATAATGATAAGCATTTATAATAATGTAAAACTAAATAATAATTATAAGCATTTATAATAAAGTAAAACTAAATAATAATTATAAGCATTTATAATAATGTAAACTAAATAATAATGTGAATAATTTATAATAATATAAATTATATAATAATGATAAGCATCTGTAATAATGATAAGCATCTATAATAACATAAAACTAAATAATAATTATAAGCGTCTATAATAATGTAAATTTTAAATTAAAATAAGTTTAACAATAAGCGTCCAAATAAATATCAAATAAATTTCACATTTAAATAAGAGTTTTTATATCATATTAATTCAAATATTACGTATTGAAATAAGTATATAAACGAGAAAAATTACTCATAATCTCACTTCAAATGATAATATCGGGAAAAACATAATAATTCAATCCATTGAATTGATAAATATAATTAATTATATGTATGAATAAATTACATATTATTAATATACATATTACTGATATATATTTATTTTTTTATAGTTACAAAATTTAGTTTTGATGTCATTTTCTTGAAACGATATATTTAGACGTTATTTTATTCATTAAGTGACAATACATTTTAACCTGTAACCTCTAATGCAACCTCCGTCACTCTGTATGAAGAACCAAATGTAACCTTTGTAAGGCAACCAACATTCATTCAAGTACTTTGGCAGTTAATAACTTTTTTCTTTTTCATTTTTTTCCTTCACACGTGAGTGCAAAACTTCGTTACCTCAGACAAAAGCTATTAATGTCGTCGACGAAGAAAATTGTTCGGATCTAATGTTATATAGGCTCTTCCAAGTCGTGAATGTGCTGCTGTTCTCGTAAAGTCGGCGGAGGAATATTTAAGCAAGCAAACACATAATTCTTCTTTGCACCCTAAAAACGATATTCTCGACCTCCTATACTTTGGAAAGTGATGGCAAAAGGCTCCTCACATATTAATGTAGTCATGAATATACATACCTATGCCTACAGACGGTGATTTAATGCTTCCACTGCCATTCGTAATCGTAAAAAAAAAACTCCTGTATGTGGGTGGTATAAAAGGCGTGATTCTTCCAGATAATAGAGATTCCGCGCTATACGGTAACTGGTTATGCATTTATAATAATGTAAAACTAAATAATAATGCTACGCATTTATAACAATGTAAAACTAAATTATAATGATAATCATTTATAATAATGTAAATGTAAATAATAATGATAATCATTTATAGTAATGTACTTCCATTTCAAATTCAAAGAAGTTTTTCAATAAGTGTTCACATAAATGCCAAATAAATTCCAAATTTATATAAGTGTTTTTATATGATAATAATTCAAATATTGCATATTGAAATCAGTATATATGCGAGAAAAGTTACTGATAATATTACTTCAAATGACAATGAGGTGAATAATATAATAAATCAATCCATTGAATTGAAAAATATATATAATAATATATATGAAAAAATTATATATTAATAATATATATATATATATTTATTTATTTTATGGTTAATAAATTTATATTTGAAGTTTTTCTTTTGAAATTATATTACTTAGACATCTTTTTATTCATTAAGTGACATTACATATTAACCTGTAACCTCTGATGCAACCTCTGTCACTCCGTATGAAGAAACTAATGTAACCTTTTCAATCAAGCACTTTGGCAGTTAATAACTTTTTTCTTTTTCATTTTTTTTCTTCACATGTGAGTGTAAAAATTCGTAACTTCAGACAAAAGCTATTAATGTCGTCCAAGAAGAGTATTCTTCGGATGCAATGTTATATAGTTTCCTCTAAGTCGTGAATGTGCTGCTGTTCTCGTAAAGTCGGCGGTGGAATATTTAAGCAAGCAAACACATAACTCTTCTTTGCACCCTAAAAACGATACTTCTGAAAGTGACGGCAAAAGGCTCCTCACATATTAATGTAGTCATGAATATACATACCTGTGCCTGCAGACGGTGATTTAATGCTTCTACTGCCATTCACTAATCTTATACTTAACGAAGTCGTAAAAAAACGCCTTGTATACGTAGGTGGTATAAAAGGTATAGTTCTATCAACTAATGGAGGTTCCGCGCTATACGGTAACTGATTATGCATTTATAATAATATAAAACTAAATAATAAGGGTAAGCAATTATAATAATGTGAAACTAAATAATAATGATAAGCATTTATAATAATGTAAAACTAAATAATAATGATAAGCGTTTATAATAATGTAAATTTTAAATTCAAATAAATTTTTCATTAAGTGTCCAAAAAAATGTCCAATAAATTTCACATTCAAATATGTGTTTCTATATGATAATATTGAAATAAGTATGTAAACGAGAAAAATCACTGATAATATCACTTCAAATGATAACATCAGGAATAAAATAATAAATCAATCCATTTAATTGAAAAATATAATTAATAATATAAGGAATAAATTGTATATTAGTGATATATATTTATTTATACTACTATAGTTATATTATATTTAATGGTTCATGAATTTAGATTTGAAATTATTTTGATAAAAAGATGTTTCTTAGACATTTTTTTATTCATTAATGACAATACATTTTAACCTGTAACTTCTAATGAAACCTCTGTCACTCTGTATGAAGAGAGTAACCTTTGTAAGGCAACCAACATTCATTCAAGTACTTTGGCAGTTAATAACTTTTTTTCTTTCTCATTTTTTTCTTCACACGTGAGTGCAAAACTTCGTTACCTCAGACAAAAGCTATTAATGTCGTCGACGAAGAAAATTCTTCGGATCTAATGTTATATAGGCTCTTCCAAGTCGTGAATGTGCTGCTGTTCTCGTAAAGTCGGCGGTGGAATATTTAAGCAAGCAAACACATAATTCTTCTTTGCACCCTAAAAACGATAATCTCGGTCAACTATACTTCGGAAAGTGAGGGCAAAAGGCTCCTCACATATTAATGTAGTCATGAATATACATACCTATGCCTACAGACGGTGATTTAATGCTTCCACTGCCATTCATTAACCTTATACTTAACGAAGTCGTAAAGAAAAAAAAATTCCTATATGTGGGTGGTATAAAAGGCTTGATTCTTCCAGGTAATAGAGATTATGCGCTATTTGCTTTGAACTGATTATGCATTTATAACAATGAAAAACTATTTTTAATGATATGCTTTTTGAGAATAAAAATGAAGAAAGAGATTTCACAGAAGGCAAATCTTGTTAACGTGGAAGTATTTTTGAATTGCGAATCATTATTGATAAAAAAGAATTTTTTCGATCTCGACAGATGAATAATAGCGGAAAGAAATTCTATTTTTAATCTTCTGTCCGATTATTAATGAAATTATATATCATAAGACACTATTGTCTCAAACAATGTCTGAAATATTTAAATAGAAATTGCTGCGTGATATTTTATTTTAAATTAATTAAATTAAGAATAAAATAATAGAAATTAGTACAATTAATACATTTTATTGTTCTGTAATGTTTATTTTTATATTTTAAATATGAGTTTTTTAAATTTGTATTGCTTTGTATTCGTAATTGTTTAAACTTCTTCAAAATATCACTTTTTTACTGTTACCTATATACCGTCATTTATAATAAGCAACAAAATGACATAAAATATTTAAAAAAATGAATAAATTTCGTTATTATCATTGTAAACTTAATTAAACATGATTTTAATTATTTTATTCACTATGTATTGTTGTTTTAAGGCTAAAACATTTGAAAATCTAAACGGTACTACTGAATATTTTAAGTAGTGAAATGTAAAATAAAGAAAATTACAATAAATAATTTAAAATATTTTTTTTAAATGTTTATTATAAATTTTTTTATCTCTTACATTTTTGCTTTTTATGTATTTTTTTAAACTTATTATTAATCTCATTGCATGATAAAAACACTTTACAATCATTGAATTTTATTATAAAGTATACATTTCAGATTACTTTGAGGACAAGATGTAATGAGGCACTTTAAAAATTTTAATTCTCTTTGTTGAAGTCTTGAAACAAGTCTTGTTAAAAATCCTTAATTAAAAATTAATGTATCATTTCATTAAATCTACTGAATTAACCATAAACTATCAATTGTTCAATTGAAATACTTTTGATTTTCAATTAAAAAGACTGCTGATCTCTAGAATGAATTGTCAGAATTAATATACATTTCCGTCAGTATTTCCTTTTAGTTTGATTTCTAAATGTTTTTAGTAATATATCTTAATTTATTAGAAAAACAATAAAATTAAGTTTGGAGTAAAATTTTCCAAATTATACTATTTTTAGAATAAATTGATAAATTATTTATTTAGTTATAATCCCGACATAGTTTTTCTTAGCTTGAAAATTTACCATCAATTTATTATTAATTATTTAATTTATTTGATTACTAATTTACCATCTATGAATCGAACAAAATAATTAATAGCTGATTAACATGATTACTTTTTAGTAAAAAAAAAAATATGATAACAATATTTTGGTCAAAATATCTGGCATAATCTTAAGTTAAGATCCTTGTATGTTTATTTTTTACCAAAAAAAAAAGTAAGAAACATCACCTTAAAATGGCTATTAAAGATTCATTTAAAAGTGTCACATGTGCTTTTTGTGGCTGACTTTTTAATGTATAATGGAAGAATAATGACGATTATTTAACATTTATGTTAAACGCAGTTTTAAATACATGAATTCTTATTTTTTAGGCTTTGCGTTTCATTTTCAGAGATAATATATTCTGCAAAAAAAAAAAAAAAAAAAAAAAAAAACATTACAAAAAAAAAATTTCTCAACCTTCAGCAACATATTATTTAGTAAACTGCGAGAATAATTTCTTTTATATAATACTTGCAAATATGTATCAAATTTGTGATATTTTGTTATTTGAATAACTCTTAATTTGAAATGATTGCCAATCTAAATGAGGAAAATTTAAAAGTAATAAAAGTTTATATCATTTAAATTTAATGTATAATTGTTTTAAGACATTAAGATTTAGTAACTATTATATATGCATATATTTTATGAATAAAAGCAAAAGTTAAAAATAATATATATGATTGTTTGGGTATATGAATTATTATTTGAGAGGAACTGAAACGTAATGATTTCTGTTCAAAAAAGAAAACTTTAAGTAATTATATTTAAAATGAAAATTTAAAACTGTTTGAAGACAAGTAAATGTAAATTAATGTAATTAAACAATACGATATAATATATAATTCCATGACACAAATTTACGATTTTGTTTTAGGAATTTAAAATATGACTGTTTTTTCTTCAATAAACTTTTTTTTAATTTATCATATTTTTTTTTACTGATTTTTGTTTGAAATATAATTTTAAACAGCAAATTACACTTATCATCCAAACTTTATGTTGGTTTTTAAACTGAATTATATACTTTATTATATTGCTTTTACATTGTGTGTATAAAATATCCATAATTTATTATTTAAAACATGCGTTTAAAAGATAACGCTACATTGTCTTATGTAAGGGTGTAGAACTGTAATCAGTTACTAAACGAAATTTGAACTCGATGAGCTACTCAGTGTATTTTTGTAATCAAACATTTTGAGTTCTCTGTGATTTTTACAGTGGAAAAATGAGTTAAACGAAAAGTTTGCCTGAAATTCTGTGTTCCAAACGTATTGCTAAAAATGTTGCAGAAGATCTACTGAGAATCGTGCGTGTCAAAACGCAAGCATGTGTATGGTATAAGCATTCAAAATAAATCGAGAAGTGGTAGTTTATTTGCCACGTTCTGATCGACTTTCTAGTGCTACGAAGGCAGAAACATCGAGGAAAATGAAGAATTTGGTGGTCAAAAATAATCCTCATACGAGTCTAACAGAATTGGATCAAGAGGATAAAGTATATTTTAAATCCATTTATAATATTGTGACTGATGTTTTAATTAGGAATCGTGGAGTAATCCGAATGATTTTAGAAATAACTACATTTTGTACTAATAAAACATCTTAAGATTGTCAGTGAAGACATAAATTCCCGAGCTCCTATGGACTTCACCTTCAGTAAAAGAAACGAATGCCATCGCACAAGCATTATAATCACTTTATATAGCATTCAGTGATTTTTTCTGTTCCAAAATATTAAAATTACTACATCGAGTAAACAGTTTTCTGTCGATTTGCGCCAGAAAAGTAAATTCGCTGAAAGTACAAAGTGCTATACCACATTCAGAATATCAAAAATATACAGATGGTTTGATCCAGCAGCGTCATAGTTGTCTTGAATAAGATATAGCCTACTTTGAAGCTACAGAATGAATTGATTTTTGTGAGTTTTATTTAACAATTTCAGACACAGAGTATTTAAACATTTATGAAAATCCTTTTTATTATTTAGTTATTTATTTTCATTTCATTTTGATAATAATAATTTTTAATTCAAGATTTTAATTCTTTTTTATCATTTTCATAAATTATGGTTATTTTGCATAATGTCTTGAAATAAATTTGTTTCAGTATTTTGTAAAATTTAATACCTACCAAATACTGAATTCAACACTTATTCAATTACTGTACATTTAGCTCATCTATCGAGTAATTGTTTAAAAATAATAATTGATATTGCATTAAATTAGGAACAAATAGGACTTACTCTATTAAAAATTTTAAACTTAAAATAATTGCCTCTTCCTACAGATCTCTTTGAAAAAAAAATTTCATGCTATATGAAATGCTATCAATATTTTTATCAAAAAAAGTTATAACGTATTTAAATATCATCAAAATAATAATTTATTGAATTTTAATTTCATTTAATAAAATTTTCTGAAAGATTGCAAGCTATATGAACCATTTATAATTATGAAATATTGAAGGTTTAGTGATCAAATCATGGGATTTGATGATCGTTAATCTAAGTTTAATGATATTACTCATACCATGGACACATTCACTTGCACACACTAATAAGGTACATAATTTGAATTTTAAAAACAAATAATAAACATTTTTTATTAATAAACAAACGAAAAAATCCATTTGTGGAGAATCATCTTTCCATTATAATCTTATTTTAAATTTACATTCCTTACATACATCCACCAAAAAAAAAAAAAATAATAATAAATAAATGGAAATGCATGGTATTCTACATTCGAGAAGCTCACATTACGGAGTCGGATATAATAAAACACAGGAATAAATTGGGCCGCCAACTTTTTTCATTGATTTTAACCTCGCCAGAAATCCCTTAGCCATTTCCATAAGAAAATATTCCCGTTTTTTCCAGGAAAAAAAAAGTAATAAAACAAACCGTACGCTTCGAAATTAATGCACGTGCTTGCCTGCTTCGAATACGGTTTTTCTTGAAGCGCACAGTTACTGGCAGATGCTTTAAATACATTCTATTGGACTATATGCGGAAACTACTGGGACACATAAAACGGAATGTCATGTGCATGACTTTTACGGCTTTATTTTTACGTTCAATAATTATTATCATTACATACCATTGCGATACCTAAGACGAAAGGAACCGTAAATAGATATTCGTTGCACTATTATGTATAGGAGAGGAAATTCCACTTGGTAAGTACTTGTTTGCAAAGAGTATTTAAGGTTTCTCTTCGTATATATGATTCGTATCAGAAATCGATGCTTCAGTGTTGTAAATATTTTACTTAAAACCAGCTTTTGCAGTTTATTTTATTAAAAGCGTTATTTTAACATATTACAATATTTTTGCAGTGTCAATTTAATAAACTTTTATTCAATAGTAGTGGCAATGATTCGTTATTGATAAATTTCGTTATATATATAATTTAAATTTTCCATCAATTAATTTATTTAATTAAACTGACATGAGCTGAGTTATGTGCAATAGATCATTGCCTTTCTCTTTAATTGTTGTATTATTTTAGATATTTGCCTTCTTCTTATCCAGCCTGTTAACGGATTTGATTTTATAGTATTCCATTCCTTAGTGGATTGTATTCCATATCTTGAGATAGCAGTTGAATTGTACAAATATTCAGTCAAAAAATTCACAAAACAATCTTCAATTCTACATTCACAAAATTATCTTCATTCCATTTTGCACTGGCATCAGTCATTATCACTCGTTCATCATCATTCACATCAATCAACTTTAACCATTCCGCCTATCAAAATTCATTTTTATCTTTCAACCATTCACTTTTTTGTAATACTGATATAAATAAACATCATTTAACCCTATTGAAAAAAATAAAAATAAATATGATGTTCGTAAATTTCTGAATTTAAATTTTACCATCTTACACAATGATTAAATGTCTCCTATTATTAATGGCGTTTAGAAAACTGCACATTTGTTGTTCTAAAATTTTTTTTTCAAATAATCTTATGAATATATAGATATACAATGTGGCGCATCTAACTAATAAATAAAACTTATGCATATACCGATTTTTATCACATATAGCTGTTTATAAATAACAATTTGTTGGAAAAGCATAAGGAAATATAAAAAAAAAGGAAAAAAACATATATCCTTAATGAAAATAATTATTACTCTTTCAAGTCTAGATAAATAAAGTATTAATGTCTATTGTAGATACATTTATAATTTACTAAATTATTAATAAAATTTGAAATTCCACAAGGCATCGACTTAAATTAAACATGGTAGGGGACAACATAGAGAGAGAGAAAGAGATTCATGATTTTTTATTCAAGATTTAAAGTACTGCAAAAATATTGACTAGTGCTGATTTTCTACCAAATCCAGATAAATACAGTTTTTAACTCAAATTTTGTGATGCATGATGAGATTTAATTGAAGTGGATTTACTCAGGATTGTCTGAGCCTTATCATAAATTTCATTTTATTAAAATATATTATTCCATTTATAAATTTCTGAAAGATAACGAGAGGTTTAATCATTAACAAAATGCATTGTTTTCATTATATCTTTTGTCTATAATCAAATATATATAAAAAAAATTTGTCTCTATAATTTTTATTTCATAATTCATGTCGTCTGAATATAAATAATTTCAAACTTTTCGTTATTTAAATATTATTATGTCCAAAAATACTATTCAAATATTTCAATAAAATTTTCTAAATAATTCAAGTTCGTTATGTAGAACGAGATTACTTTATTCAGAATTTAAAGTATTGAAAAAAATATCATAATTGACTAGCGTTGAATCCAAAAAAATTCAATGTGGTATGAAATCCAAATAAATACAGAAGTTTTTAACTCAGATTTTCTGATGCATGAAGTGATTTAATTGCAGTGGATTCACTCAAGATTGTCTGAGCTATACCAAAAAATTCAGTTTAATAAAATATTTTATCCCAGTTATAAATTTTTTCAAGATAACGAGATAACAAGATAACATTATAGAAATCTTTCATAAAATGCATTTTTCTCTGTATATCTTTTGTATACAAAGACAAAAGATAGATTGTATCAAACATATGTAAAAAAATTTGTCTCTATAATTTTCATTTCATAATTCATTTCATCTGAATATAAATAATTTCAGACTTTTCGTTGTTTAAATATTCTCGCGCCCAAAGTTACAATTGAAATATTTCAATGAAATATTCTGAAGTAATTTAAATTTATTATGCTGACAGATACATTATTTTATTCAGCATTTAAAGTACTGCAAAATAATCATTATTGACTAGTGTTGAATTTCTACCAGATACAGACAATTGTTAACTCAAATTTTCTTATGTAAAATGTGATTTAATGTAATGCACCAATACATTTACTCAAGGTTGTCTGAGCCATATAAAAAAAAAACATATATTGAAATATTTTATTCCAGTTATGAATTTCTTAAAGATAGTGAGATCTTTAAAAATTAAAGAAATCTTTCCCAAAATACATCGCTCTCATTATATCTATTGTCTACGATATTAAATATTATATGGCATAACTACGTCAATGACAATAATTTAGTATTCTAATGTGTCACCGATTTTAAAAATACCCAAGTGTCTGCAGTACATTCAGTCTTTCATTATTGATATTACATCAATATTTTCTAGCAAAGATGGACAAAACTGTACTAAAATCGGGGTTAATTTGAACAGAATCTCACTAGAGATGCTGAATTTAATGGTTCAAAGTATGAAAACTGAAATGTTTACAACGGAAGCAAATTTAATTATCTCTGGCTATATCCGAAAACATAAATTTCATTCCAGGAGGTCATTATGCTACTATTTATTTTGAATCCTCCCATGAAAGTGCATTGATGGTCTTTGGCAGTCATCCAGTATCGATTAATCGTTTCGATAAATCAGATGACCTTAGCGTTTAAATACGCGCTAATTAAAATGCACCAATTACATCGCTCTATCTGCAACTATGCTTAATCAATGCTTTATTAATTAGATACTGTAACTAATGTGGTGTGATTGTATTTACATTGTATTCATGAAGCACGGTAATTCTTTAAGAGGATCTTACTAAAATATGTAAGTATACATAAGTATGTAATATGTAAGTATATATAATAGTTTTTATACTATAAGTATAACCAAATTAGATAAATTTTTATTACTTCAATTTTAAAGTGGTCTATAAGTTTTTTAATGAATAATAGGTATAAATTTTTAATTTAAGTTTAATTCAGTTTCTTGCTAATATGATACTATTATATTTATTAGAAATAGTAGTTATATTTACATATAATGCTAAAATATATAAGGCCCGAATTAGATAATCCTTTTAGCTAATTACATTTTAAATTTTAAACATTTTTTTTTTTTAAATTAACTAATTATATTTTTAATATTTAACTCATTAAATTTTAAATATACTAATTTAAATTTAATGAGTTAAATATTAAAAATATAATTAGTTCATTTTAAATAAACTAATTTATTTACTAGTTTATTTTTAAATATTAAAATATAATTAGTTTAATTTTAAATATACTAATTTAAATTTTTTATCTAAATAAATTTTAAATATTTTTTTTAATTTTTTAACTAATTATATTTTTAATATTTAACTAATTCAATTTTAAATATACTAATGCAAATTTTTTAACTAAAATATTTTAAATATTTAATTTTTCATATAACTATAATTTTTTAACTAATTAAACAATTTTTAATGAATATTTTCTGTCATTTTTTATTGATTAACAAGTGCATTTTTTCATATAGGTAATATTAGGTTTCTTACTAATGTGGTGTAACTGCATTTGCATTGTATTTATTAAACACAGAATTTTTTGCAAATAATGCTGAACTATGTATGGTTCATATTAGCGAAATTATTAAATCATTTAAATTTTGAAGATGTCTATAATATGTTAATGATTAATAGGTGCAATCTTTTTATTTAGTATAATTAACTTTTCTGCTAATGGGGTATGGTTGCATTTACATTGTATTTATTAAACATAGTAATTGTATTTAGAAATAATGCTAAAATATGTAAGGTCCAAATTAGGTAAATTTTTAATGAATTAAATTTCAAACATGACTGTAATTTTTTTAATGACGAAAAAGTGTATTTTTTCACATAAGTATAATTGTGTATCTTACCAATGTGGTGTAATTGTATTTGTATTATATTTATTAAATACAGTATTTTTTTTTCTTTGCAAATAATGTTTAACTATGGATGGTTCATATTAGGCAAATTTTTAAATTATTTAAATTTTTAAAATATCTATAATTTTTTAATGTTTAATAGGTGTATTTTTATGTAGGCATAATTATATCTCTTACAAAAGTGTTTTTTTGAAATATGAAATAATTTGGTTTTGTTTGGTTCACCGCAGAACTTATTCAAACTCTTTTCAAAGTAAAATAATAAGTATAAAAATAGTAATATTAAATTAATTATTTAAGCTTTATAAAAAGAAATTAAGGAAGAATTATATTTTAAACTAAAAGGAATATGTATAAAATACAATACATTTCCATTACCATGCGTTTTTTCATTAAAATTATTTTTTTTTTTTTTTGAAAATAAAAATACTGCATTATAATTTTTTTTTGTGTTTGAAATTAAACTGAAAATTAATTGTAACAAGTATTTGTTTTTAAATATAATTTTATTTGGTTATATTTTCTATAAATATTTTTTAATTTACTAACTCGCCATGAAAAACTATTGCATAAAAAATATATTAATTTTGAAATTAAAAACGCAGAAGTAAATTTTAATATACTACGATATGCTTACTAAAATGTCATTGTCTCAAATGAATGTTGAAAACAATAAAAAATTTTAAAAATAATGGATGTATTAAATTATTAAATTAAATATAAATTATTTCAGCATTCTTAAATATTGAAATAGGTTTTTGTTCATGATATATAAATATATAAAATTAAACGAAACATATTGTTATAAATATAAATGTTTCCTATTATCCGTATTCAATTTAACAATTAAAATTACGAAAAAAAAAGAATAATAAAATAAAGCCTTTTAAGTTTAAAGCACGTTTACTAATTCAATATTTGAAAGAATAAATTCTGAACCCTTCAATTTTATATTTCTTTAGTCAAAAATTATTAATTTAAACTTATCCCTATATATATTACTGTTTTTAACAATGCAATGAATGATTTTTAATTATTCCTTTATTTGCTTGATATTTATTCAACTGGCATTAAAGCAACTAAAAAGAATGCATTTCTCTTTGGTGCCTCGTGGAATAAAAGATCTCTCAGATTATATTTATCTTAAAACTCACAAATTCTGAATAGAATGGGACGCAAATTTAATTTTGAATTCATTAAATTGATTTGACGATAAAATCTAATCAAAACTCGCAAAATGCCATCTTTTGAAGCATATGTTTAAAAACGAAAACAAATAAAGATTGACAAATTCAATTTAAAACATTTGTTTTGCTAGTTTTCCTTTCCAACCCGGAATTTTTTTTATGCAGCACTTAAAGCTGTATTAATACCAAAGCGCTAGATTTTATTTAAATCCCAGCAGTTTTCCAGATATTTCTGGCTGTCATTGAAAAGAACGGTTTGTATTTTTGCATCTTTTCAATTCGCGGTTGAAAAAAAAAATTGCTTTATCATCTTTTCCATTTTTATTTTTATTTTATGGTGATCGCAATACTGAAAATGTAAACAACAACTGATGTTTCAACATATGCGTAGATCAACCGAAAGTCGGTTTGCTTTTGTTTCTTTCTTTTTTTTTTTTTTCGATGCGCTTTGATTTACCAAAGCGTGACCTATTCTTGACTCAATAAATAGATAGATTTTCGATGACATACTCGCAAATGTATATGCAGGATGGAATCCATATAGGTAAAAGCATGCGACTGTAGTATTTATGCAACAACTTTTTGTGCACTGAATTTAAATATGGAATATTTATCCACGACATTGCGGTTTCGATCAGGAATAATTCAGAAACACATGCATTTCGACTAGGTCCCCCAGGAATTAATGTTACGACTCTATATTCAAACGCTATTGAAAGAAATAACCATTTTCTGAACCTAGACAAGAATTGTGGTTTTGTGTTTCGTTTGTGGCTAGATTAAGTTAAATTTGCATATAAAAGAACATAATGCTGCAACTATTGACAAAAATTAAATAAATATTAGTTTCATATATATTTATTCATAAAATATTTAAATAATTATGATTTAATATTTATTAATGAAAACAAATATTAGTTTCACTGATATTTAGTCGCTAATTACTTTAACAGTTAATTTTATTTAAAATTGTAAAATTGAAATTTATATTAGATTACATTTTGCATCTTTTAATTCGCGGTTGAAAAAAAAAATGCGTTTATCATCTTTTACTTTTTTTATTTTATGGTGATCGCAATACTGAAAATGTAACACCTGCATTTTGACTAGGTCTCCCAGGAATTAATGTTACGACTCTATGTTCAAACGCAATTGAAAGAAATAACCATTTTCTGAACCTAGACAGAAATTGAGTTTTTGTGTGCAACTTTTTTTTTTTTTTTTTTTTTTTTTGAAAGATTAAGTTAAATTTACATATACTCGTAAAAGAACAGATTACACAAACCATATACAGTAAAAATGAAATAAATATTAGTTTCACAAATATTTAATCTCTAGTTATTTTAACAAGTAATTTTACTTTTGTTGAGTAGTTAAAATTTTCAAGTTTGTTAAAATTTAACTTTAGTTTAAATTCTCAAATTCAAATTAATATTATATTATAGTTTGCATCTTTTCATTTGTGGTTGAAAAAAAAAATGATTTATCATATCTTACTTTTTTTTTATTTTATAGTGATCGCAATACTGAAAATGTAAACAACAACTGATGTTTCAACATATGCGTAGATCAACCAAAAGTCGGTTTGCTTTTGTTTATTTCTTTTCTTTTTCTCCATGCGCTTTGATTTACCAAAGCGTGACCTATTCTTGACTCAATAAATAGATAGATTTTCGATGACATACTCGCAAATGTATATGCAGGATGGAATCCATATAGGTAAAAGCATGCGACTGTAGTATTTATGCAACTACTTTTTGTGCACTGAATTTAAATATGGAATATTTATCCACGACATTGCGGTTTCGATCAGGAATAATTCAGAAACACATGCATTTTGACTAGGTCCCCCAGGAATTAATGTTACGACTCTATATTCAAACGCTATTGAAAGAAATAACCATTTTCTGAACCTAGACAAGAATTGCGGTTTTGTGTTTCTTTTCTGTCAAGATTAAGTTAAATTTACATATAACAGAACAGAATGGCAATAAAAATTAAATAAATATTAGTTTCACTAATAATTATGCGCGAATTATTTTACCAGTTAATTTGATCTAAAAGTTGCAAATTGAAATTAATATTATGTATGAATTTTATGAAATAAATTAAATTCTTTTCTTTTTATTATTCTTAAAAAAAATTATATTTTTAAACTTTTACGAATTTCTTTTTAAATTACAAATGAATCTATTAAATAACTTTGGGACGAATTATTGTATGTCATTTTAAAAGAAGAAATTTTCTGAAGAAATTTTTATAAATTTCTTGGAGAATTTTATTTTGTATATTTAATACTTTTATAATCAACTTTGTAGGTGATTTTAAATTCCGTGGTGTGTTTAAATTAATGCCCAATTAACTATTTATATTTAAAAATATTGTTATATTTATATTAGAGTTTTAACTAATTAATAATGTTAAAAGATTAATTATTATAAGATTCATGTCTATGTAATATATTTATAATAAAATTACATCTAATCTTTAAATACAAAATAATAATTATCAATAAAAAGACTGAACATTTTAATCTCCAAATCATTTCTTTAATATTTTATTTGAAGTAAATTCTTCTCTTAGTTTAATATTAAAATAATAAAAAAAATATTAATGTAAAATAAAAATAAATGTCCATATAAATAATAATAATAAATGTAAATATAAATGTTAAAAAATAATTATTAAAAAAAATTTTATTTATAAAAATTCCAGTTTATTTATTTATCAATTTATTTTTCAAGAATATCTAAAGATGAAAGACAAATATTTTAAAATTATTTTTTCAATTGAAAAATTACTTTAAAGTTGATAAGATCACAAATATTTTAGGCTAATAAATAGATTTTTATGGTTTTAAAATATATATTATAATTTACGCTCATATTTAGATTTCATTAGCTTAGTTTATTTTACTAAGAAAGATAAATGCTTAGAAATTTTTTATTTGTTGGTTAAATATATCGCTTGCATTAAAAGAGGGTAAGAATAAAAATATCATTAGAAAGGAGATGAAGTTGGTATATCTAATAAAATTTGTATATTAAAATTTAATGTAATGACGAACAATTTTAATTTTAAACTTAACAACACTATATTGTTGCCACACATTTAAAAGGAAAGTTAAGAAACGATTTTTTTTTCAGTGTTAAGGGACTTAAAACACTGTAAACTTTACATGCATAATTTATACAGTTGATATGTTTTATTTATTTTCTTCTAAGAATAAAACTTTGAATAAAATATTTTGTTTTACACACACTAAATTATATTTTAGTATCTGTAGTGCTTTTAATCATTAAAAATAAATATTTAAGTTATTCTAAAAATACTTTAAAAAAGGAGAAAAAAAACAATTAAATAATAATCGTTCTCCAACGTATCCATTTTACTAAAATGCAATTAACATTTCGATGCAATGTTAATACACAATTTACTAAATGAAATCAGCCAAGATCATTTTAGCATTTAATTTTTTCTCCTTATCTTCCAAGGACTGCCCTTTGGAAATGCAAGCTTCTTCCTTCTAATATGTTAATGAAGAAATTTTTTATGCAAAGCCAGGGTAGGAAAAAAATCTCTAAAACTGATTAGAATACCCGAGCTCTTCATTTGAGAACATTTTGTGTTAACACATTATAATGGAAAACTGAAACGGTGGATTAAATGTAGAAAATGCATGTAAAACATCTTGATTAAAGTAACTTCGTCGTCAAATTTCGTGTGGTATTTTATATCCTTTTATTCGATGATGTGAGGAAATAAAACCTTAGAATGTAATAACGAAACTTTTAATGATATGAGATTATAAATGTGGGCAGATTCTTTCTGCTTTAGTAATTACATTTCTCACAGACTTCATAACTTGATTGATCATTTTCGGTTATAATTATGTAGAAAAATTGTAAGGCATAGATTTTTAAAAATATTTAATTCATATGATGTCTTTATTTTTTAAATATTATTAAAATTAATTTCTCGTAAAAGTAACATTACTTATTTAGAATTTTAAAAATACCAGTAATTTTTTCTCTCATTATCTAGATATAATCATGAATTTTACTATAAATATTATTGCGTCAAGTGATTGGACATTTTGAAATTGTGGTTAAAAGTTATGTTTATATATTAAAAATCATATGTGTGAAAGTATTATATGTGTTTCTAAAACTCTATAAAGTAACTATTCATATAGAACTACAACTCCATATAATCAATTGCAGAAATTTAGTTAGTGCTTAACCTTAGAATGCGATAATGAAACTTTTAAGGATATTAGATTATAAATGTGGGCAGATTCTTTTCCACCCTAGTAATTCCTTTTTATACAGACTTCATAACTTGATTGATCAATTTATTTTATAATTATGCAGAAAAATACAAGGCATAGATATTTAAAAATATTTATTACATATGATTTTTAAATTTAATAAAAAAGTAG